>LD699455.1:8930354-8973553 GCA_003118335.3 Papilio memnon
AAATATGCTGTAATTGCCAACATCTTAGGCAACAAAGAAGTGTGTGTTTACGCTTTATTATATTAGTATAGAGTATAGATAGTTTATTTTACAATGTCACAAAATAAAAATGTCATTTAAATATTAATTGACACCTATTGGTAACACATTTAAATACAATTAAGTATATGAGGTTTTGAGGACCTATTATTATAGCGTTAATGAGAATCATGTGAAAAATGTGTCAAGTGAAGCTATGCTTCCTCTATATATTTTATGAATCTCTGCTACACACACTATTGCTGTCTCTCTTACTTTCAAACAATGACAAGGACGGCAATATTGCAATTCGTAATTCAACTGTTACAGTAACTATTCAAGGTAAAATAACATAGAGTGAATTGTATGGAGATAATGGGTACAAAAGTAAGGCTTCAGGGGAAATATAGTCTAAACCGCTGTAAGCATAACAACTATTACTACATAGTATAAGAAAGTCGCTTCCAGTCTGTGTGTATGCTTAGATCTTTACAAATACGCAATGGAAATTAATGCAGGTTTTTTTAATAGAATGATTCAAGAGAAAGGTTTATATGTATAAAATAGAGAAATACTAATAATTTTATAGGTTTCTTAAGTTATACTAACGTGAACAATTTCTCCAGATGTTGTATAGTATAGTTGAACTTATCAGTCTGCACGAGCACGTCGTCGGGTCGCCACACGAGCGGCGAAGGCAGCAGCCACGCCAGCGACGGGCATGTCACTTGCTCCAGTCGCATTGTGCTCTGACTTAACATGGATGAACCTAAGTCGTCGCCTGGAAATCATTATGAATAGAAAAGTAAAGCGCGTGGTTAAGGGACATTTCTTTTAGACCTAAGATATTAGAAATCTGTTAATGTAATATATGTTTTGTTTCCTACGTAACTTGGGTTCCGAATTTGAACCCAGGACTTGACCAACGACCAAACTCCAGAAACAGAAACAAACAAGCGATTTCTACAGAAGGCAACGACAACCACAATTACAATGCAAAGAACAACCGACAAATTGCCAAAGAGCCGGCGACGGCGACTAGCGGGCGACTAGATCTGTGGCGAGAGGTTCATAACATCGCGGTTCAATGAAAGGCGGCCTCGCCACAGCGCCATCTATTAGGACGGAGTGAAAACGACGCCAACAATGAATAAGTCGCAAATGCTTGTCGATTGGTCGTTTTGTACAGTTTTCTGATGACCTAGTTAATTGGGACACGAATATAACAATTCTTGAACGTAATTATGTTTATATAACGCACACATGTGTTCCACAACAATGTATCTCGACACAAATGGCTATAATTAATTACTATTGAAATTTAAACATACTGTTAAGTTCTAGAACAATGTAATGTAGGTTAAAAAAAGTGTAAACCGGTCATTATTTATTTGTGACAAGATTGTTATTATGTTAAAGAAATCTGCTTGCAAATCTGAAATGTTCCGATAAATTAGATAATTCGTTATCAATATTAATTATGATATTTGACAAAGACCTAGAACATTCGCACAAGTTTATCAGATATTTTTGATACTAAATTAATTTAAGTTAAATTTAAATCTATACATATAAAATAAAGTCGTTTTAGTTACACTATTTATAACACAAGAACAGCTTTACCGATATGGCTGAATTGGTGAGGAGGTAGCTTAGAGCCAGGAGACAGACGTAGGATACTATTTATTCCGTTCGACAGCGATGGATGGATGGATGCTTGTTAGAGTTTGTAGCCTAAACGGGTAAACGGATTTCGATAAAATTTGGTATAGACGTGGAGGATAGTCTGTAAGAACACATAGGCTACTCACTTTTGTTTTTTAAATTCCACGCGGACGGAGTCGCAGGCGAAAGCTAGTAAAATATAATACCCTCTTAAAGGAAAAACCGTACATATTCTGATGGGCATCGCCAGGGAGTTAGGCGTTGGCCCCTGAGGAATTCGAGAAATATAAAATAGGTAAAACATAGAAATATAAGAATCACTTTGGAGGAGATCATATTTATCGTAGCTCAAGACATAGCCCTTTTTTTCCCGAGGAGAATGCTTTATGCATACTACCGTACCCTGGGGGAGCGCGGCAGTTATGTGGGATTCTCCTCTTACGAGGCATACCCACTAAACCCCTCTGTTCCTCCAACGCATGGGGGCAGGGTCACGGGCACGCTTACGCTTTCGTCCGCAACTCTCAAGACCTAGAATAGTTTAACTGGCGACGCCCATACTTGTATAGCAACACTATCGCCATCTCTCTTTAGTCTTTCAAAGGAAAAAAAGGATATGGCAATGTCGTCTTTATATTAACTCTACATTTTAATTTATTGTTTTAACTCTATTTACATTGCATTTTTAAATTTCAAGTGTATTCTAATCTAATTTATTTTAATTGGATTTTAATTTTACTGTTTTAAAAGTAGGTTTAGAAACTTGTAATACTTGTGTGATTTAGATGTAAATTTAGGTTTAAACACTGTTAGAATATGTAGTAAAGATACACCCCCAGGTCTCTGACTAAAAAATGTACCAGGGGAACGACAGGGCGGCAAAAAGCCGTCATTAAAAAATATATCGTGTTTATAAAATTTCTGCTGTATTCGCACTCGACAACAAAATAACTTTATCACAGTGCTATGGCTTAAGATTATTTTAATTACATAAGTTTTGAGTCATTTTCGCTATTGTAATAAGAATTCGACATTTTAGAAATTACTACATATTTTCTATATTATTTGTAACTATTAAATTGTGTCATGTACAATTTAAAGAACAATGCAATTCACAAAAAAACAAACAAACCGCAACTCATCGATTAATGGAAAAAACATGACAGAACAAAATAAGGAAAAAAGGGCAATCTTAGTTGTAATACTTTTCCAATAACTATATGAGTGACTTGCAACTTTTAAGGAAACCGATTTCTAATCCTATTACATAAAACCTGCGTGCGCACATCTTTGACTAAACCATCGCATAACTGTTGAGCGATTGTCGATTGTTTCACAGCCAATTCAACTGTTTAGTTGCACAACTAAACATCGATTGTGTGCGCACCTCCATATAAGCTCATAGGAATCAAAGCGAGACTAAACAGCTGTGCGATAGTTTAGTCAAAGGTCGAGCTCTTACAATAATAAAAAAACAGCAGTAAAATAACTAAGTGTTTTTTTATGGGTATATGCTATCATGAAAGTTGTTTTGATATATCCAAGGAAAGTTTGGAAAATCTGCTTACGTACGGCAAATAAACTTGATGAAAGTTCATCCATGTCTACTGAGAAGTGGTATTTGCTTGCGACAAAAAACCCATATTCAGGCTTTTTTAACTAAACATCCTAAATACGTAGTAATACCCTGAATCGTTTCATTACTTGCCTTGTTTCAAGTTCAGTAATAAACTATATAATGAAGGATTATGTACAATTTCAAAACTATACTCTACTATGTTTAGAATAAACAACATTCCTATGTTAAAGGTGAAACAATATAATAGTTAAATGTTATTTAAAAATATCGCGAGTTGTTTATCTAAAGAAAATTGACTGTTCCTATACATGTGTTGAAATAAGAGTTGCATTTGTTACTTCAATATAATTTAGCATTCAATTACTACAGTATCAGAAAGCAACTTAAATATTTTTTTTTCTCAGTATTTTAGTGTAGCATAAGGACAGAAATATGCTTTTGGGAAGAGTATTTTAGCAGAAGTATTAAGTGTGACTCACCTATAGCAAAAACTTTAAGTGCTTTAACCGCGCCACCCCAAGGGGTGGATAATGAGATGAGTCTCCGGATGTACTGGTCCTTCCAGGACTGTGTCTGCTGTCGCAGGAAGTGCAGCGCCATCGAGCCGCCCATGCTGTGTACGATCAGCGTCACTGCACTCTTGTTGTTCATTGTATATGTGTCCTCAACTAGAGTCTTTAGTTTCACGAAAAATTCACCATTCTCGTCTGAAATCAAATTTATTCCACTCGGTAATTGCTGGAAGTGATATTTTTAAAGCATTAATTAATAAGATAATTATTGAAACATTTTTTCAAGGAATGGAAGATAAACTTGGCGATAAAAAAATGAATATATTTGAACTAGTCTTTGCTCATGACACCGTCCATGCGGAATTAAAATAGGAACTTAGTAAGTAGGCTATATGTTCTTCCAGACTATGTTCTACATCTGTGCCAAATTTTATCTAAATTAATAAAAGCTACATCTAGAACAGCTCAATAGAGCTGTTAGGGCTGATAGAGTTGTTTTAACATCCATCCATCCATCCATCTAAGCTTCTACTTTTATAACATTAATAGAATATTTAATTTGCTAGGAATATATAACATGGTCAATGAAATTATATTTACCTTTAGTTTAAAAATTAATACTTACTTGGTGCTTTCCTAAAATCATAAGGTGCTCCTCTTAAAGACACATTCCTTACATATCCTGTTTTGACAAGAGCATCTCCTATTGTATTGAAATATGCTCCAGTACTATCATGCGAGGGGTCCAGCCATTCCACCGGCTCTGGGTCTCCCCACCCCGGGACCCGAATATCCACACCCTCAGGGGTCCTGGTCGTCCTTGTAATATTGTCATACTCCAGCCTGGTGTTGTCCACCCAGCAGTCGATCACAAACGGTACTAGCAGCTCTAAGTTCAACCAAATGTTAAAGTAGTCTGTAGATGTCTTGGCACAAATATAGTGCACTACATTGGTTTTATTTAATCTTGCCTCAAGTTGACTTCCTCCATCACCAGGTACTGTATAAAATGTATGTTTTATTAGTGGCAAGGTAACATTTTAAATTAACTTAAAAAACCTCTATCCGAAATACACTATAGAATGAAGACTACTATTTAAAATCCGATTTTTCTGTATCAAATCGAGGTTTAAGATCTTTCATTAATATTTAAAATAACAAGCCACATAATAAATGTAAATTGCATTTTATTTTTTGTAGGGTAAGTAATAAGTTGTTTTTCTGTAATAAGTATACAATGACACTACGTATGCTTCGCTAACAAAATAATAAGATTAATATTGCATTCAATTACTCACTTAAAATAACCGGCGATAATCCCAAGGAGTCCTTCGCAAGAAAACTAAATAATAACCCGAGTGCAAAAAACAATTTCACCATGATTTCTTTACAGCTGTCTAGCACCTTACTCAACTATTCATACACTAATTAGTTTATTAATTTCCTTATGAATTTATACGTAATGATACTGTCAAGTTACAGCACAAAATGCGCTGTGACGTTAAATATCGTCCGATGTGAACTGTCGCTGTATCGTAGTCAACAATGTTGATAACACACGGAATCAGGAAAAGCGTCAGCTGTGTAGTTGTTTACATAAACAAGCTGGCTCAGTAGACATTCAAATTATTTATTATTATTATTTTAGGTAAGTAAAAGCAAGTAAGCTTCAAAATCAAAGTTGCATTCCGTTTCGTTTTAAGTTGATGTTTATGACTTGACAGTGACATTTAAAAGTTTTAGCAAAAGTTTATCGCAGTTTCAGATATATATAACACATTTTTAGAATAACTATTTTCTCACAATTTACTTAATTCGTAGCTCAAATCATCAAACAAAGTAAGGCATTATTTTTCTTCTTACTAAAATTAAACTTCATATTTTACTAAAAATGTTAACGGAACGTTTATGCAGTCGTTCAGAAACTAGTTTGAGTTTCCACAGATTGCAAGTAACTTCTAATTGTGTGGTATACTAAAATACTGAAAAATGTTTATTCCCAAACTAAGTATAATATTTGAAATTAAGAAAACTTTATGTGAAATATTTAAATTGGACCTTTTCTAAAATAATATTGATTTTTTTCATTTTTTAACGAAGCATAGTAGCAAATGTCAAACATTTCCCTCCAAGAGCGCAGGCGCGCATAAGCTAATTTTTAAAAATGGAAAACCTGAGAATCAATGAATAAGATTCTTTTTATACCTTGAGATTTTAGCGCTTTTTATAGATTTTTGATACTGTTAAACAATAAGATGTTAGGAATTATCAATAACAAGGGAACAAAAGCAAGCGGTATTCGCTTTATTGTTAAAAACTGAAATGTTTCTGCAGGTAAAAGTCCGAAGTAAAATCAATAAAATTGAAACAGCGATCAGTGACTTTTGTTTCTTTGTTTACTTCCAGGGTCGAGTCATAATTGTTTGGTTGTCTTGGCTTATTGGTGGCATTTGTGGTGTTGTTATTTTCTTGATTATTATATGTTACTGCCGCCTCATGCCGCGCCATCAGAAATCATTCGGTAAAATTATTATTTTTAAACATGTTTAATGCTGTTTACGTGGTTTACTAATGTGATTAATTTCAGACGAACAGTATCTAAAAAATACATACACTATAAAAGAAGATCATGGATATTCCCATCAAGATTACAGCAGAATAAAACAAGCCGAGGTAACGTAAATATTTATCATCTTATACTAGTATTTTCACCTTTTAAATACGCTTGAGATGTTTTGTATTTATTTTTATATTTTATCAAAATCCGGAAAGAAACGGTTAACGATTTTATGATACTTTACATTCTTATAAATGTCTAGTGTAGAAAAGTGCTGCTGGTAGAAAATGGTTAGCACCGTGGCGGCATCTCTTAGCACTAATGCCTAGTTCCGGTTAGTGTTCACATTAAGCCATAATTTCAGTCCAATTATTGAAAGCTACTGGCCAAATTTGAACCAATCATAAGATTATGTCATACTTCGATTGACGAAATGACGACATATTGTTTTGCTACATGTGGGGTTACATTTGTGTCCAGGTGCAGGTGCAGAGACACAGCCGGCCGGCGAGCTACGCGGGCGACGCGGAGTGGCGGCGCGCGCGCGACACGCACCCCGCGCACCCCACGCATCCCACACACCCCACGCACCCCACACACCCCACGCACCCCGCGCCTACGTCTGCGCATTGCTACGTCAACCGCGTGCCCGAGCGCGAGCACGTCGCCGTCGCCGCGCAGTACGCCTCCAGCAGCAGTCAGTAATCACCGTTATTCCATTAAGTGCTATCAGCAAGTAACTACTATAGTTCCTGACAGTCTTGTTTGGGACGCAGTGTTGGATGAGATTGAGGGCGGCGTGAACGTGGACGCACTGAAGACTAGGTCTCTGCCGGCCTTCCTGCGGCCCAAGCCGCGCCCGCTCTCCACAGAAGACGACCTGCAGCAACTCTACGCTAAGGTACTATTGGGAAATTTGGCGCTGTTCCATTTTAAAAGTTACAGTCGTTTGAAAGTGTTGCACGCATTAAACGACTACGCGGATTAAAAACCAATAGGCTTTTAAATGTATCTAAACAGATCGGTTAGTGGCACAGGACTAATTGCGAAGGGCCCTGGCTGCACACTGCCCTGCATCGATATGTGCTTTATACGTTTATAACATTAATACAAAACACAGGGAAGTTTCTGAGTACAGAAATTGCTTATTCGATTAGTAGCTTCAAGTCTTTTAATTTATCGTGTCCAAATGTGATATTTGTTAGCGGTGTGTCTGTAAAGAATCGCTTATATCAGGTGAGTTTGAGCAAGAAGCACAAGAACCGCATGCGCAGCGAGCACGCCGCCATCATCGCGCTCAGCAAGTCGCACAGCCAGTTCTTCGACGCCGACGCCGTCATCGTCTACGACCAGAGGACTGCGCTCTAGTCACAGACACACAGACAGAAAACTTCTGGCTAATCTGATTAACTTGTGACTTCTGTTATACTAAGGGCCTGTCTCATTAAATTGTAATTTGTTTAATAACAATCCAACGTGTAAAATATGTGATGGAAATATGGGATTGTTACCTTTTCAGACAGTGACGTCATTTTTAAGGTATCTGAGTTTCTATCAGCCAGTGGTGGGACAGGCCTTAAGAGTCGTTAGATGCCACTATCTGGAGCTAGCTTTGACAGCTGTCAATCCGACAAAGGTGTGAAATCGCAAAACTCTCAGTGAATTTAAATTTGGACAAGATCCCTAGATATGGGGAAGTCCCAATTATCATTTTTGTGTATTTCTCTTCCGCTATTGAACTTCCTTCTACATATCAATAGTAGCAGTATTTGTAAAACGACCTTTAAGTAACTAATCGTAAACATAAGTGCACATTTTATCTATAAATGACAAGATAAGATTCTGTGAGCTCAGAATATGTATGTCTTATTAGCAATTACTAACTTCATATAATCTTTGTAACTAAGGTTGTTTCCCGATTGGCCTCTCGATCGTACCAATGGGAAAAATTCCCATAGGGTCGATCACTTGGTGGGGCCATTGGGCAGCGGCAAACTGCTATTTGCTTATTGGCTGTTTGTCGAGTCGAGTTTACCTTTGCTTAAAATTAATGTCTCCAACAGATATAATATTCTTTTGCTAATAAAACATACATAGTTAGTCTTAAATAGCAAAATAAAAAATACAGTTTAAATTGGGATATTGTGATTGATATTATGTGATATAATTTAAAACGAAATTGTGGCCTAATAATGTTTAAAAAATTTCAATTCGGTACAGTCGCGCGCAAACGATGTTGGTACATTAAATGTATTTCACCTCTGTCCTTTACTATATTCTATGCTATCTTTAAAAGAATGCTCATTAGATTAATTTTGAATAATTATCGTTTTATACCAATGTAGTTACTAAAGTTCATATATTTCGGTGCTAAAACACATTTAGATTTCTTCATTAATTTTATCCAAAAATGTTAAAGATTATATTTATCCTTTATTTATATACCTGTTGTTTTATAAATTAAATATTTCTATTTATTATTTCAGCGTCTGTATCTAGGTCATTAAAAGAGCTGAACACTGGGGACGTATTTTTAAAATAGATTTGAAATTTTTATAGCTATTCCCTAGTTAATGTTGTTGATATTTGTGTGTTTGCGCGTTTGATCGCCACGTGCCCGCGCGAGTTGTTTACTGGTTGAGCACAGATAGTGCGCGGCGAACTCACGAACATTGGCTCGCGAGGCTGCCGCGCGAATCTGTACACAGCTTCATAGTTAAAGCCATCTACTAGCTGTTAGTTTAGCTAATATTGTATATTTATAAATGTTTCTTGTAGTAAATTAATTGCAACGTTTGTTAAACGGTTGCTATTTTAATCATTTGTACGTGGTTTTTGTTTATTTAACACAATTAACACAAACCCTCCGCATTTGACAATCGTGTTGACGAGACTGATAGCTTCTATTTAAATAATTAAGTAACTAAATGCTTTTTTCTTACAAGTGTACTTTATCCTTATGTGCTTGTCGACGTTTCGTAGATTGTACAGATTTACTGAATTAAAATCTTCGGAGATTAACTAGTAGCTTTGGTGTTATTTTATATATATTTTTGTTAATCATTAAAATATATTATATTAGATGTGTTAAAAAGCCCCTGGTTACTTGGATTCGGACAGTCGCGTGGAGAGCAGTGCGTGGTTTCTATACCGCTGATCTCGCGTTGTCTCCCGCACTACGCCCGCATTCAATCTGTAGTTATTGGAGAACTTAAGTTGTAGTTACTTACGTGATTGTTGTAATGTATTTTAAAACGATTCGCGTCTTAGCGTTTAAAGTTGTTCGTCTATGGATGTGTACTGAGCTCAATATATTTTATCGACAATAGACTTGTTTATGGTAATAAAAATTTTGTATGCGCATTATATTTGTTTTTTATTGCACTCTGATGACTGGTCGATGTATATTAATTATGCACATTCAGACGACACGGAACAAAAGCCAATTGGACGCAGCTTTTAATTATGTCTGTATGGAAGAATCGTCCAGTGGTACACGGATAATTCCTTTTTACAATTAGTTATCCTCTCGTTTAGAAACTCACAGCTAATAAATGTTTACTTGTAAGAAGAGTTCTCCTTGCCAGGAACAAGCAAATTCTGTAAGTGGGACACTGCGTATTTCCGCGACTATACGACTATATTTATGATTCTCACAGTTTAAAGGTGCGTGAAGGCAATGTTTTAGAAATTAAAATGCGTTCAAAGTTAAAAAATGCTTTATTTAAAAATTAAATTAAAAGTCATACCTAATGAACTTTAAAAAACAAGAGACAATTGCTTAGCAGTACAAATAACAGACTAACACAAACTTTAACTAAAAATTAAAAAAAAAACATACAGACGACTTGAGTACCTCCTTCTTTTGGGAAGTCAGTCAAAAAACAACTATACCACGTTAGACTCGTTGCTAGGCCAAAAAAAATGAAAAGTTTTGTAACAGTGTGACCGTGATCAAGTTAAAATGCGGAATGTGGCGAGCGTGGGGTAGGTGCGCAGGCGCAGTAGCTCCAGCTCCGTCTGCAGCAGCACCAGCTCCGTGTGGTGCGCCTGCACCTCGCGCACCAGCTGGCTGCGCGCCACCAGCGTCTCCATTCTGATACACACAAACTACTTAGTTGTTCTGTAAAGTCATTTAAGATGCGATTGCGTCGGCCGTAAAATTGCGCCTTTACAGAAGTTGTATTCTTTACGCACCTCATTTTGAATATCTTCCTCACGCGTATCGGTTGCAGCGGGTCTTCGGAAAGTCGCTTCTCGGACACTCTCAGGTTGAGCTTCGATATTACTAGATTGAGCTTGTCGATGTCTGCTGTTAACGCTGTGCATTTCAACTGAAAATAAAAATTTAGTTCTTGCAAACATTCATTAATTGAAAATATCTGTCTCCCATTCCCTTACCATCATTTTTTCTCTATTATATTTAAAGATAAATAATTGTGGTCATGGCAGCACCTCCATCTCCTCGTGCTTGCGGATGAGCTCTGTGAGGTTGCGGTCCAGCGCGCGGCGGCTGGCGTCCATGTCGCGCTCCATGCGCACGTACTGCTGCTCGTCCGTGCACCCCAGCTCCTTGTTCTTCAGGTACAGCTGCAGCTCTTTGGGTATCTGCACAATTACGTAATACCAATTAGTCAATAGATGAGGCTCTTTATTTTAAGGTACAAATCTATTTTATTTGTACCTTAAGACGTTGATAGGAGTATAGTTCCTGCTCCATGTGGCGCAGTTTCATCTTCATCTGCGCATGCTCCCACTCCTTGGCGAGGATGCCCTTGCGGTACTCCATCTGCCTCCGCATCATGTTCAACTTCATTTCACCAACTTTCTGCAACAAACAATACACCGTGTACAGCATTAGTATATTCCTATTATTATATCTTATAATATTAATACTTTGCTTAACGGTTGATTCTTCTTAAATGTTGTTTCTTTATGACTCACCAGAATAACTTCATTGATGCGTTCAATGTCTTCACGTAAAATAAGAGCGGCATCATCAAAGTCTTCTATGTGCCCAGTAGTGACGACCTCCACTTGCCCGGCAGGCAGCACCAACTGCATATAAATTGCAATAGGTATCAGTGAAAATATAAAGAACGAATGATTAGGGATTGTAAAATATGACACTACAGAGTATCTTGCCGAGTGCAGCACCTGTATGGTCTTGTTCCGGGAGAGCAGCTCCACGTTGCGGCGGTGCTGCAGCATGCGCTCGTGCAGCGCGGTGAGCGCCGCGCGCCGCGCCTGCGCCGCCTTGCCCCACGTCGCCGCCGCGCTGTCCACCAGCGCCAGCTCCTGCACCGCCGCTCGCATCTGCGCATTATTACAGCATTTACATTTTAGACATTATATATTTTAGCAAAAAGAACAAAAGCACTTTATCAGAATACCCTCATCTCGTTTTCGATCTTGGCACGACGCAGCTTGCACATGTTTGTCCATAGATTCTCGTCCATGACGGGCGGCATGTTGCTCACCAGGTCCAGCTGCTCCAACCTTGAGGAAACACATGATTTGTAATCGTGATAAACCATTCGAGTTAACTACCACTACTATTATTAGGGGCAGTTATTACGCGCGTAAGAAATCCAATGCGTCCGGCGGCAGTAGCGGGGGGCGCGTGGCGGCGAGCACCGCGCCCGCCAGCTCCAGCAGCACGCCCGCGCTCAGCCCCGCGCGGTGCTGCCACTTCGGTCGCTTCCTGATATAATACAAAAAATGATTCATGGATGCAATTAAATTACACTTAAGTAGTTATATTGAAAAGACTCACTTGTAGAACTTGTAGCATTGTTCTACAATGATAGGAGAAAGATCAGCGAAATGGTTCTTGAAGGTCTTGTCAAAGTAGCGGTCCTTCTGCACCAGCGCCTCGTGCGCCGCCGTGCACTCCTCGCTCTGCACACTGATCTGCTGGCTCTCCCCCTGCAGCATCTCTATCTCTGACTCGTACCGCGCTATGTCGCTCCTACGATAATAATATAATTGGGCAGTTAAGAATCTCAGTAAGTTGATGTTGGTATGCGATTAGTTTAAAAATAAACGTGATAGTTAGTAAAAAAAACCTCATGTTTTCTATTTCTTCCGCTAATTCAATACGATCCAAGTTGGTCCGTCGCAGCCGCATCAGGTTTAGATTCTCTTGTCCGATGGATGAGTCTATTCTCAACCTGGTTAGCCACATTTCTTTTACCTGTGAATATCAATAACGTAACTACTAATGTTTTCAATATGTAATTGGATATCTATGTAGAAAAAGACATTGAGGATTATAATATAAGTAAAATATTAGAAATTATATACATGTTGTCAACAAACTTTCGATTTTATCAGATTAATTACCTTATGATTGAACTTGACGATGCCCTCATTGAGCAGCTGCGACAACTTGGCGTACTCGGCGTGCAGCATCTTGCGGTACTTGTCGCGCTCCTCCTCACGAAACGCCACCTTCGCCTCATACTCGAACACCAGCCGCAGGTCGTCCTCGTTGAAGTGTTCCGGGTCCTTGTCCAGCTGCACCCAGAACACAACAGTAGGCAAACGTACTCAGCAAAATACACAGTGGCGAAAAAAAACACATTTAATGGTCATAGAGATATTTTACTCCCAAGGTACCATGCATTGGGGCTTAGGGATGGGTTTCTTGATCTCCTCGTGCCAGAGCTTCTCGAGCACGCCGTCCATCATCTCGATGAGCGCGCGCTCGCGGAAGTCGTCGGGCGGGCCGGGCGGCGGCGGCGGGATGAATATCTGGCTCGGGCTCACGTACGGCGGAATGCTGCACTGTATCACACAACACAAGTAAAACAGGGCCATGAAGTATACTATAGGAACCTATTTTTATAAATCATTTATTTATAGATAGACTTGGTGATCCTACCTCCTCGGTGTCCACTTTGATTAGCCTAAACGGCTGTTCTTCTTGGCGCCATTCTGGATCAGTTATTTGGATGGTCAAGTGATGAAAGCTATTGCGAAGGTCAGACAGCGTGTTTAATTCTGTAGGTAAATTCATAAAGAAATTAAGAAAAAGATATGTTAATTAAAAAAACAACCCTAGTTACTATTATAATCATTTTTAAATTTTTAGATGGGCCAAATATATCACTTAGTAGCTTTACCTTGAATTATAAAACGTAGTCGTGCATTCCTGTCCTGGACTAGACCAACTTCTCGCTTTTTAAGACCCATGAGGTCGTCAAATTGTTGGTTAAACCAAATCCTTAAATTTTGCGCGTTCAACTGTAAACGAATGCAAAGCTTACCTGTTGTAAATGTACTAGAGGTAAAATTGAAAGTGTACGAATGTTTTGAAGTATCTGTGTGTGAGGTGATACCAGGGCAAGGTGCTGCAGCATGTCCATGTGCAGGAAGCTGAAGGCGAGGGTCTGCGGCACCATGGCGGGCGGCACGGTGACGAAAAGGTGCGTATTGGTGCCGGAGAGCGCATAGGGCTGCCCCTCCGCGGAGCCCGAGCCGCTGCTCTCGGCCGGCAGCGCCTGGCTCTCCACGCTGTGCGCCATCGACCGCATCGACCCCACCGACTCGCGGATCCTAAGGTTGAAAAGCTTTTCTCTCGACATTCACATGTTTGTTGAAAGGTTATGTAATTACCCGCAACAATATTCCATGTCAAAGATACCTTCTTTGTTAATATGTAATAGATGCCATAGACAAGAATACCTCAGGTCCTTGTGTAACTTGATGTCAAAAACAATTCATACTGTGTTGTTGTCATTTCGAGCGTGGGCGCGGGCTGCTCCTCCCAAGGGCGGAACACTTCGTGGTCGCTCTCCATCTCTAGCGCCCGCAGCGCCTCCACCACCTGCAGCTCGGGCCACTGCTCGCGTTGGTTCGGCAACACCGCGTAGTTTTCCACCTTTTAGTTTGTTTAAGTATTAAGATTTTGTTTTAACTAACATGCCATTGTTAGAATCGCAGGTAGAATAAAATATAAAATGTTGTATCTGCAGCAGCATTTTATTTTAAGTAAAATAATCTAGTAGTTAAATACTTACGTAGTAATGACTAAATACTGCAAAAATCTTGACCCGCGGCGTGGCCATGGAATCCCAGCATTGGGATTTAATCCATGCGGTCACTTTATCCTGAGCGCGGATGCGGGCTTCGGTGTGCAATCGTATCTCCTCACGTTCTTTTTCTGCCTGCAAGATACCTACTAGGTAAATACATTAAAATATATATTTTAGCAAAGACCCTTACGAGTCTAATCACACTCGATGTAGCATAGGTTTGAAAAATAGTTGGCGACCTGTTTGAGGCGCTCCTTTTTGTTTTCTGCGTGCAGGTTGAACTCCGAGATGGGCAGGCGGTGCAGCGGCGGCGCCTCCAGGTTCTCCTCCAGCAGTGCCACGGCGCGCTCCTGCACCACCTGCAGCGCGCGCACCGCCTCCTCGCGCGCGCGCCGGTAGTCCATCGCCTCCGTGTGCACGCGCTTCTCCTCTTGGATGTCCAGGTAATTCTCTACATTGTAGGTACGGAGCACGTGTTTATAAATGGAATCCCAACAAAAAACTATTTATTTGGGGTATTCAAAGGGGCCCTAGTCTTGACATTATACGCTTACTCTCAAACTCGTCAAAAATGGTAATCATTTCGTCGTCCTTGAAAATTTCCGAAGCAGGCGGCTCCGTGAACAGCTCGATGGTCTGGTAATCAATGAACAGTGTGGGCGCGGAGAGACGCGTCGGTGCGTCCAGCATGGCGACGGCCACGGTGCCGTTGCCGCCCAGGTGCGCCAAGTACTCCAGGCTCGTGTCCACCACCGCTTGCTGAACGCCGGTCTCGTAGCGATGCGAAACAATCATCTTTGTTTCTGATAAAAGAGAATATCGATACTTCGTAATCTTCATAAGTCGTAGAGAAAATAAGTAGAAACAATTTTACCATATTCTACAGGAGCTTCCGGTTTCCTCAGAATGACTGTACCATCATAGCTGAAGGTGACGAGGGCGGCGCAGTTGATGTAACCCCTGCAATGCTTCAGGTCATGTCCTGACTCGAATACCGGGCCCATTTTCACCGAGACTGTAATACCTTTCTGTATCCGAGGGCACAAATTAAAAACTACATAAGAAACTATCACTAGATCAGCAGATCAGCAGCAGCGCGCAGTTCACCTCGCCGGAGAGGCGCAGCACGTGCAGCTGGTTGGAGAGGTGCGGCACGGCGAGCGCGCAGCCCGCCTGCGCCAGGGGCAGCAGCTGCGCGTACGGGCCCTGCATCTTGCCCGCGAACTTGTTGTCCTTGCCATTGTCCGCATTGACGCACATGATGCGCTCTCCTAAACAAAATAAACTGAATAGTAAATTTTACATATTTTTCTCGTACCTCAAACCTGTTTATGCATGTAAATATAAATAACAACATACCAATAGCATACTTGTCTGAGAAGAGTACAAGGTTGAAAGAGCGCATGGAATCGCCGACCTTCATGAGGAAGCTGTCCGCCAGTCCGCGGCCCAGCTCCGTATACCGAACCAGTGTCAGCTTGTACTGCTCCGATAACTACGATTGGCGACAGAGAATACATATACAACTATTTACTTAGTATACTAAAAGCAATTGTAAAAAGTACCATTTCTTACTTGAAACACAAATATGTGTCCGGCCGAAGCGGCGACCGCGGTGACCTGCCTGCCCGAGGGGGAGAACACGATCTGTGAGACTATCTGGTGCGTGAGGCACATGCTGCCCACCTGCTGCAGCCCCGCCTCGGGGGCGAACGTGAACAGCCCGATGCCGTAGTTGACGCCCAGCTCGCCGAACATAATGAGCAGCGGGTCCACGGGACTCGCTTGAAACGATACGTCATTTCCCTCCACCCTTTTTCTTAGGATCTAGAAGTAGACCACGCAACTTTGGTCCTCCAAAGACTAGATACGCGAATACGATTTAATCTATACTAATATTATAAAGACGAAAGATTTGTATTTCTGTATGTATTGAAATAACTTACAAACTACTGGGCCGATTTTAAAAATTCTTTCATCGTTAAAAAGGAGATTTATCTGTGAGTAACATAGGCTACATTTTTTGATTTCACGCGAGCGAAGTCGCGAGCAGCAGCTATATTAAATATGATGAAATTTTATATTCTAAAGAAATCCACCAAAATGAACTAATGTATTTTATGAGTTTTGTTTTTAAATTCAGTACTTACCAAATTACCAGTCAGCAATTCGTAAAAGCAAATCTCTGCTGTTTTATTAATTGTGGCGAGATGTTTATTATCTGGCGCAATCATCTGAATTTTAATTATGTTCCTAAAATTGAGATATCAATAAGTTACAAGGTTGTCTTTAATTATTTATTCATTCCCACTCTTGTATTTGTTATTTCTCCTCAATACCTCGTTACCTTTGTCTATAAACATGCAGTACGACATCAAGTTTGTCATCAATCTCAGTGATGTGGTAGAGGCAGCCGCTCTGCGTCCACAGGGCGGCCAGGTCGCTGCTCGTGTTGGACACCAGCCGCACCACGCTCTCTGCGGTCACGTACGTCCCCGATACTTTCCATTTGTTTTCAGCTTTCTTTAGCAACTGTTGAAATATAAAGCGGAATAGCCTTAAGACTAGTGGTTGAGTGTACGGACATTCGTATCGGTGGATTCGAAACCCGTCATTATATTATTGTCGTGAACCATATTGCCTCTGGCTTATTTTGATATGTTACAAAGGGAGATAACTTTACGTTTACAAACTTGGTTTTATATTATAGTACTTATAGGTATAATAATATTTTTCCACCTCCAACCTTGTAAACAAATGTAAAGCAAACGTAACCAATCAATGTGACTATATCATCTTACTCGAAGGAATTGATCGGGTCCGTAGATGAGGATTCCGTTGCCAAAGGAGCAGACGCCTGGCTTGTCGGAACCCGTCAGGTTCTCCGACCATTCCAGGTGTGATACCATCCCAATGCCATCCGACAGCATCTTTAGATTTAAATGGCAGTTATCAAAATTCTAATTATAATCTAATATTTTAATAAAAAATATTACTAATAATTTCATAACTACGCTCATCAAGGGACATCGCTTTGAGGAAGTTCAGTCACATGAATATTTTATGAAGATTGTAAGTCTATTTTTAGGTTTATTTACCTAAAAATAAGTGCACCTAACGATCATAATTGCCTACTTATTAATCAGGGTTATTACTTCAATTAATACCGTACTGTAAGATGCGCATACATGAAAAAGTATGATCTTAAAAGAGAGCATTGGACCAGTACAGTTTGGGAGTCTATACGTGAGTTCAGACTATTGAAAGTCCAATTAAAAAGCTAGTGAAAGAATTAGGACCTGTATTAACTTGTTTATTAAGTGTGCAGTGAGGAATATGATGAAATTAGAACATTCTGACCGAGGTATTTATTTTTTATACTCGAAATTTTCAGGACAATCTTTAATGTGCATAATAGTTCAGCGTAATTTTACGTACACTGTACAAATTAGCATCCTTATCTATGGCATAAAGCTGTCCATCGTTAGTCCAGCAGACGTCGATGAGCGGCGGCTCAGCGATCTCCCAGCCGGTGACCTCCTCCTTAGCACGGCGCAGCACCAGGCAGCGCCGGTGGCACTGCGCCACCTCCCACACGATTAAACCCTCGCCCCAGCATTCGCATACTAGCATATGTGTGCGACTTGCCCTGAACAGTGCTGAAGATATTGCAACAATCTATTCGATCTTATCCTTGATATGCTATCGATATGCCAAATGGGTGATACAAGTGCACCACGACCACACAAGACAGTGGTTAAAAGGAAGTGTATACTAAATAACGGTACTTTTAATAAAATGTAGTTCGCTACGAAGGTTTATAGTATTTTATAAGATCAGAACTCATATGATAGCATTTCATAGTATCTAGATTACTTTCGTGATATAATTACGAACATGTAAATCTGTTTTCTTCTAATAACGCCAGTAGGGAGAGCCACTAGTCGCTGCTGTGTCCGCCAGTTCCACACCGTCATCAGGTAGTTGGGGAAGCCGGAGAAGGTGGCTATCAGGTCACCTTCCATCATGCAAAGCGACTTGTACCTGTTTACGTCTAAGTCTACAAGAGAAAGACAATCAGTAAATACCTAACTCAATAAAAGCTATTATTCATAAGCTGTGTTTAAGCTATGTCCCATCCTCGTCGCCACTTTTATATATGAAATAAACCACTTAATTAATTAATAAGGATTATTTATTAAGAGCACACTTAGCATAGTACATATCCAGAAAGCAAGAGACAGATACATTAAATGGAAACGTTCAGAAATAAGTTTAATATCTCACAAATATATTTTCTTTCTTTCTAGCATGAGCGGATTTCCACATATAACTATAGTGAGGATGTTCAATTTTCACTTTTTCAACTTAACGCAAATTGATAACTTTTTAGAAACAGTTATATTGTCCACGTCATTAAGTTACCTTTAAGTAGCGCCAGTTGATTAAACCTGGGATATGAGAGGACGAAAATCCGCGGGTTGTTAACTTTTTCAGCGAACACGAAAATGTTCGATCTGTGTCCTGGAAAAGACTCACAATAATATTTCTAGTACATTTTATAATTGTGTTAAAATTGAACACTGACCTGCAATAACATCGACTCCATCACCATTTATGTAATTGTTTGCAGTATATACCATTTCACTTTTAGTTTTAAGGTTGTAAAATATTATGTATATGTCGTGTGCGATTGCTAACACCTGTTTACCGATAAATGTAATGAAGTCTAACCTCTGTGGTATTACCCATCTGAAAACATAATTCTTATAATACAATTACGAATGAAATTTAAATCATGAGGCAGTTATACCGAAACATAATTATCACAGGTGCCTAAGTGACCATACGATACTTTTACTGTGGAACAATTTTTTTTAAGTGACTACTGGTCTAAACCAGGGCTGTCTCAATTATAATGGGCGGTTGTGAAAATCAGTCTAGCCTCTAAAGGTAGTACAACCATGGGCTAGCGCCCTCCAAGATTCGGCGCCGGGCGCCCCACATTTCTTGCACTCTTGGGATAAGACGGCTCTGATCTTTAGTACCTAAACGTATTTTAAGTGTAGTTTACTATACCTCACTTTTGTATGATTTATTTTATTCGCTAGATTTGCTTCAGAAGCAGTTGTATCCATTATTCTCAGTATTTTCTGCAGTTTTCTTGAATAAAATTGACATCGGTGTCATAGCAACGTATTAAATTATCCTTTTTATGGCCAACGTAAATTTTATTTACAAATATATCACGAATAATCTAGTTTGATATTGTATTTAATATTTATTTGAATAAAATAATTATGTGAAGTATATTATTCTTTTATTTAAACATTATTTCCTCCGCACAGCACTCACATTGCGTACATCGGAACGTAATTATCTGTTCGGAATCGGAACTGTCAAAACTATGGGATCGCGAATACTATAAATTGATTATAAAGATAAAAATGGAAACGAATGTCGTGATTAATTATTTACTGAGTACTATAAATTGTTTAATATGTGAAATATGTTAGTGTAATTTAAGTTATAGCATAATGTAAGTTTTGTGATCAAGTAGTACCACTACTCCTGTGTTGATAAAAGGTGACACATAAAAGTTTATTATTGTTTTGCTTTTTGTTTTGTGTTATTAGGGATAACGCGACTGGAACAGTCGATCCAGTGGCGGCGAGATGGAACTCGTCGTCGATAGATTTCGCAGAGATCACGATGGATCGGAACTTCGCGTTGCTTCTGGTCTCTCTGATATCTGCCATCCTATGGGTGGTTTATATAACGTACTACAATAGCCGTGTCCTCGGCTACATACTTACTAGGCTCATTAACAAATTCTACTTTCAAGATGAGAACTTCAAGATTGGTAAGTGATGCTTTCTTCAAATTTAATTTCATTCTAATTCAAAATACATCTTACTAGCTGCCGCCCGCGACTCCGTCGGCGTAGAATTAAAAAAAATCTTAATAGCTAGTGTGTTCAATCAGACTATATTCAATATCTATACCAAATTTCAGAGAGATCTGTTAGGTGATTTTGGAGATACATAGTAACAAACATCAATCCAACTGTCTATGTTAATTTTCAGATTTATAATATTAGTAAGATTTTTTGTTTTTCAACTCTGCTTAAAAACAAGTTTTAATTTTCTCTGTTGCTCTATGAAATGACTACTACTCTATTATCATTGAAATCGAGAACATAAAGGGTTATCCTTCTGTTTTCAAGTTACATGGTTACAAACATCCAAACTTTCATACTCATAAATTTGTTTACTTAACTAAAGTACTGTATGGATTTATTTGTGGATTTAGGACTACAATGTTAATACAATTAATATATTTTACAAAGCAAATATTATCTGTCTTATGTTTTTATTTGGCTTCTAATGATTTTTAATTATGTTATGTAAAGACTATGGCTTTTTGTCATAGATAAAACTTGAGAATTGATATTTGTTAAACTTTTTATATTTGTGAATAATACAATAGGTTTTGTCAAGCGAATTTACTGTTTTTAAACCCAAGCCCAATGAGATAATGAGATTTTACTTCATCTATAGTAATATAAAAAAGACAAAAGATTTGAATGTGCATTTGTTCTGAATGAAATCTTAGTACTGACCTAATTTATATTTTCTTAACTTTTGAAAGATCTGTAACAAAGTGATTTAAAGTTAAACAAAGATATATGGGCCTATGAGTGAGACGCTTATATTGATAAAATCTATCATTATAAATTATTAGTGTACTGTTTTTTCAGGTTCATTCACTCTCAATGCTCTCTCCGGTAAGATTATGTTCCGGGACATAGTGTATATAAACTATGACTACACACTGCGCATTCAAGATGGATATCTAATATTCAGATGGTGGCGATCTTACGTCCCTAAAGATGTTTCTGAAGGTAGATAATTATCGTTTTATTTTCATATCACTTCAACCTCCTGGATTTTTTTTTAATTTTATAAATTTTTGCAGATTTATCACATTCCGATACACGACTTTCAATAATGTTAAATGGTTTCGAATTACACTTCTACAATCGATGCGATTTATACAACGAACTCGAAAAAACATTCGGCCTCGAGCCGGTTATAAAGGAACGAAACGACGACGACTCCACTGATAGGGATAAAGCTATGAACGATGCAAATGAGAAGCGACGTCGTGCGCAGGATACCGTGCGCTCCGAAGCCGCCATGGCGCGCACCTGGCGAGACCTCATACCCGTCATTAAAATAGACGTGTGCACCAGCCGCGTCGTATTCGGCAACAAGCTCGTCCCCACCACTCTGTCCATCAGCGTTGAGGAGGCACATCTCGTGTACAGCACCAAGCCACCGGCCTCCAGTCTTGACCATTTGATGCACTTCGTCAAAGCCAAGGCGGAAAACTGTAAAGTTATTCTCGCTCCAAGTCCCAACTACACAGCAATGGTCGACGAACCACCTAGATATATGGGAGAAGGCTTCGTGGTGATGAGCTCCAATTACATCGAAGTATATTTTTACATGGACGAACCCGGCCTGGTGCCAGAACAGCCGGTACTTTTGCAGCTAGCGAATGGAGATATTGTCGAATCGGCGCCACCTATTTGGGGCGTCGACATCAAATGTGGAAAAGGAACAGATTTCAGTTACGGACCGTGGGCCGATAGACAAAGAGATCACCTCTTCAGATTTTTCTTTCCACCTAATTATAAATCGCTAGAAGTAACCCCGCAACCGAAACCTGGCGATAGGAGACAAATGCAATCGTTTGATATTAGACTGTCGACGCTAAACGAAGCGACTATAGACATTCTGTTTACGAAAAACAAAGAAACGAATGCTGTTCACATCAACATCGGTGCCGGATCATACATGGAAGTCACTTTGCCGTGGATCGTGCTGCAAGACGGATACACGACTAAAATAACAGGTCAGCTACTCCACCTGGAGGCCACGACGAGCCTACATTACAGAAGCCTAGCGGAGAGCGAGACTCTCGAGTACACAGTGAAATGTCACTATCCATTAGTGTGGAATCACCACCAGTGCTGGCAGCTATCGCTGACGGGCTGTAAGGCTACGGCACACTTTGTGTATACACATATCGACTTCTTCCAAGACTTGACGAATGATTGGTCGAGCAAAGCCCGACCAGACATTTTGCATTTTGTTCCATATACCTGGAAAATATCATTATTATTAAAAGAGTGCGAAGTTTTGACTGTGAGCAATCAACACAATTGGATCGATTGCAGTTCAACAAATCAAGAAAACAACCACGTCGCCTTTTGTGGTGATCTTCTAGATGTGTCATTTGATTTGCCATTCATTGATTTCCTTCCGGACGTAATACCTCTAAAGATTTGGGTGCAAGGTGAGGCAGTGGATATGAGTCTGTACCTACCCGAAGTGAATACATCCAGACTGCTTCTTCTGTCTATTGATAAAAATATGAAATTGGTACCTTGTCGGCTGAAAGCCTCCAAGTGGCGCAGAAAGTGCGTAAAAAGTCAAGGCTGGGTGGATTGCTGGTCAGTTCCCATAGTAGCTCTGAGCGTCCGGTACAATTACCATCCGATTCCACCGCTCGGGCCGGAACCGCAAGCCGATATCACCACACCGGAAAAGGAAGAGATTCTCCTCTCCCCAATGAGAATACCCCGTATGAGGAAACAGCCTCAAATGAATTGGGTCATAGATGGAAATACATTCGATCGCACTTCCCTGCCGCCGGATAAAGTGAGCGTAGAACTAGAAGTGGGCCCGTCCGTCCTTCTCGCTTATGGGACAATAATTACAAGTTTCATGAATTTATTGGAGAATATTTTCGGCGAGGATCAAAGGTTCACGGATATGCAGAAAACGCCGAGCGTGGACAACCCCTTCTTTAATGATAATCCAATGAAATACAACGACAGAAGCAGTATCAATCAACATGTCGATATATCTTTGGACGACTCGAGCGATTCCGGCAAGGAGCCATTTGACCCGCGCCGCTGCCGGCCGCTGGACGTAACCGTGTCCATTATAATACACGACATTCAAGCTCATTTAGTAAAGAATTGCAGTGAAAACGAGCCGTCGTGCCCTGTCGTACTCATAGAAAGATTTGGCTTTGAAATGGATAAAAGATTTAAAGAAACCAAACTTCAGCTGCTACTCAGCCCCTCAATACTTGTGTCGTCCAATAACCTGGCGAGACCGAACGCCAACAATACCGGCGCTCTGCAGCAAGGACACTTAATGCTCTCGTCATTTCAACTGCGAGGCAACGGCTTCTTCAGCGACACGAATCGCTCCGTAGAGGACGATACCGTGGAGTACGCGTGGATGATGGAACTGCAACTTGGCCAACTGACGGGTCGCCTCACATTGCCGCAGCTGTACCAAATTATTTCATCACTCGAAACATTCTTGTTGCTCATCTGCGACAGTGAAAACGAATTAGTACCTCCAAATTCAGTAAAACAGTGTCACCACGGCTTGAACACCGTGCTATGTCCCGAAACAGACTTAGGGCTGAAATACCGTTGCCCGACTCCCAACGAAATTAAATACCGTATGATACGAGTAGCAATCGACCTAATCGATATTTATGTCGCCGATTCCAATACGACTTTGCAGTCATGGATTTCTCCGATCAGGTTAACGTTTTGCAATCTCCATGGAACAGGTTTTGGGACTGGCATAACGGGTTTGTTACCAAACATTAAGCTCGCGCTTTACACTCAGACGAACATGCAAACAAATACTCACCATCATTCCAACAGCAGCACAAATAGCCAAAACAAACAGACGTTGCCAGAGAGCGAAAATTGGGTCGGCGTTGGTTCCGTAGCCCTCGGGCCGGTGCTGATTGAAGCTGCCTCGTCCTTGCCTCAAGCGCCGCGAAATCTCCACTTGGTGCAGCAAAAGTTCCTCAAACTGCACGATGATAAAACTAAAAGACTTTGGTTCCTTTGGCCTAATGAGGGTAAGGGCACGCAATGCGGTTGCACGGGCGGATGTGCGTTCTTTGGCTCCAACAGAAATGGACCCAACTTCTTAAAGCCGACTCAATCGGACATACTTGAGGGCGTAAATATAGCAATGTTCAATGTCATCGAAACATCACCCGGAGAGTACGGCTATGGACAGAGCCTCTTGCATCCGGGTCAACTGGTGTTCCACACTCCTCCCTATAACAGCTTGAACGTTTGCTTGCAGCCGACCAATGTTTCCACTTTGATTCCTTCACCATTACCGCAAGCTTTCAACAAATCACCTCTAAGCGCAGAAAGACGTAGTTTGACGCGACGGTTCTCTTATACGAGTATGAGCAAAGGCAGCAACAATGTCCTCGTTTCTAGCACCAAAAGTGACGTCCCGTACGCCCGCCTAGTGGACTCCACTGTGCCACTGGGTACGTCAAAAATTGACAGCGACTCCAAACTCAACAAGAGTATTCTCAATGTTCCACAAATGGAGAGCAGCGTGTCAGATTCCAAATTGGCTCTCAGTTGCGGTGTAAAGGACACGAACGGAGTAGCCAAAAAGCCAGCGCCAACCGAAAGCGAGGTCTTTGTAGCCCCTAAAGTGCCAGCGAGAAGCGTAGCAGTATCCGAGTCTCACTATTCGCTTAACTCTCAGCCGCCTCAGGAAGAACTTTTACAGCAAGAAGTTCAACGTACGATGTCCATCACCAGCGAAAATCATTCTGAAGCGTTTTTCTCCGCGGACGAGGACATGTTCCCGAGTCGGTCGTCGAGTTTAAAGCATTCCTTCGGCAGCCGCCACAGCAATCCAAAGGACAAGAGCTCTTTTGGTATTAACGAAGCTACCAATGAGAAGTGGACCAACTCCATGCCTAGATCGGAGGTAGTGGACTGCCCAGATACTATCAGCAACCTGAGCGCCGGCGTGCAACCCGATTCCGAAAGCGGATCTGTTTCTTCTACTTCCTTTATTTCCGCTATTTCATCACAAGAAGACATGACTCTTGTCAATCTGCATATGCAAACCAATAAACCTATCGTCGATTCTCCTCTACTCATGGCTAGCTATATGCACAATCTGCCGCAATACAAATGTTCCAATTGGTCCACGTGTTCCTTGCCCACAGGGCGAGATGCGTTCACTTTGCCGCTGTTTAAAAGGGCAGATGATGGATCTCTTGTTTATATCGGTCAAAAATATTTACCTAATTTCGAACAGACCGGAAAAGTGAATATCTTAAAACTCATTTCGAAGAAAGATAGTCACGGCGCTCAAAATCAACACGGCCCCTTTTCTAATCTAACGCCGCACTTCAATTCTCAAATCAAGGCCCATCCTTATCCGCAAGGCTGGTGGGAGTTGCAGCAGAACGTGCAAGACAATCAGGAAAATGTCACAGATAAAAGTTCAGCGTCCATCGCCACGACGACGAGTGATAGCAAGAGCGGTTTGTTTGTCAAGCTACGCGGAGAAATCGATGTTATGCTGACGCCTTTAGTATTAGAAAGCACTCAGAAGTTCGTCGAGTCACTGACACCGGTGCTCGCTAATATCCATCCTATAACCGTCATAAATCACTTGAGACTCCTCTGCATTTCCTCGGTGGAAAGCGCCAATGTCTTAAAGCAGAAGCAGTACGTGCAGAATTGGATGCCGCAGCTACAGTCGCACAACCACCCGAGCATCGTACCCGATAAGGACGACAAGTACAAGCTGGCGACCATTCCGCAGCCGAACGTCTACGAGGAGACGATATATGACCAGCTCCAAGCTACGGTCACGGTCCCCAAAGTCAACGTTATCTTCATACAGTCGTCCGTTGTGGAGGATATGATCTCGTTCTCGGCTCTAGATAACATACAAGACCTGACTTGCGTTTCTCTTTTTGGATTATCGGTTGAGAACATTGTGGCGAAATATGTTAACTCCAAGAAAACATTGGAGTCTATACAACTGTACTACAGGCCGACATTACGTACACTAGGGAGTAAAAAGTCTTTCGGCATCATGAAGGGGCCTCGGGCTCTTATATCTGCGCAATCTTCGGGACGAAAGAGGGGGACCGAGAGGGGAGAGCCGGTATTCATTGAAACATCACAGCAGCAATGTGAGGACACTACTATCACTCTTAGTGTTGGTATGTATTTTGGTTACAAGTTTTTCCGTGATTAATGTTTTAAATGCATCAGGTATTACATGCAATATATCTATGACAGGCAAAGTGCACGGGCAGCTGCGTCGCATACGCAACGAGTCCTCCCAGTTGAAGGACGCCACGGTGACCGGCATCCCTTGCCAACATTCCAAAGTCAGTTTCAAGTTTACCAGAGTTGATCCTTGCAACAAAGCCTGTGATACTACGGTAATTATTATTCTATTGTATTGCTTCATTGATATTTATAATCTTTACTATCCTAACTTATTGTCATTGAATGTTTCAGTGTTGTCAGAATGGTGCCTCGGATACGCAAAAAGAAAGCACGATTGGCTTCATAATGTTTGAATGTGGACTCGAAGGCGTTTCTATCAAAGTATCGCAACACTCACAGTCGCACAAGGCCAATGAAGAGAAAAAGCCTGTGCGTAATGACGCCGAGAGTTGCCGCGAGTCCGTCAAGTCCGCCGAGGAGTTGAAATCTGATAAAGAGAGGAGCTCCAAAGGTTACAGGAGTTCCGGTATCGAAGATTTCTTTAGAAAGAAGGAATCGAACTCCAAGCCCAGTACTCCTAACTTAGGAGCGGCCCAGCCTCCTCCCGTGCCTCCCGAGCCTATGACTCCCGGGCCGGACGAGCCCTCCGACAGCACGGCGACTATAGTGCCCGTCAAGGACAATGGCAACCGCTCCTCCTGCGCCATCGACTTGAAGGTGGTTTGGTTTAACTTCGCCGCCCCGCCGCGCACCCCGATCACTAAGAAGATCGACTACACTAGGTACATTTCTATGTCCAAAGTATTAAAAACTCCTTATTTTGAATACTAATTGATTTGCATGGTACAGACTGGACTGGAACCTGCTGAGTACGGCGTCGCCAGCGATCAACGCGTGGATGAACCCGTGCAACCGTCTGGGCATCCGCGTGGTGGCGCTGTACCGCGCGCGCGCTCGCCGCCTCGCCGCCACCGCCGCCAGCCTCATGGCCGCCGCGCTCGACCGCGCGCCCACGCACACGCTGCCCAAGGTACTGCACCACACCGCACGCCACACTACACTACACTACAAGCTGATATTAAACATAAATATGTTCCCCTTTTTTATACAGAGGGAAATACTTTATGCATACTCCGCGCCACGGGGGGACGCGGTAGTTATGTGGGAATCGTTGTGGAGAAGGAACACGTAATGAAACCATAAGATTCGGATGCAAGCTGATTTATTTTATGCTTTGTTTATAAGTACCCTAATGATACACCCCCCTTTAACGAAAAAAAATTGTATATTTTTATACAAACTTAAATCCAATGTATATAAACAGAATAAACAAAGTATATAAAATAATTGCATTTAATATTGGAAAAAAAAAATATATCTTAACTTACACACAAACACATGCCTTAGGATTAAATAAACACATATTTTGAAAATAATGTAACAGTAATATAAAATTATTTAAACAACTGAGTGTAGATTTTTTTTAATAAGTATTATAAATATTTCTATGAGCTTTTAAAATAGAAGTTTATATCCACTTTAATTGTTCTAAAGTGCATGCTACTATTTTTATACAATATTCAATAATTCTATAATATAAAAAAAATAATATACATACATTTATACTTGTATTTATTTTATTTTAATTCATAATTCATAGAAATTAACATATTAAAAATATAAATTTAAAATTTTTAAGTTATTAATACAATTAAAACTTATCCTATAATTACATTAACGAATAATAGACAACAAAAAAAATGTGATAATAGCTTATCTATAGCCATTTAAGAAAGAAAGTAAATGTAAATCTGACTATACCTACAACAATGTAATTTCCGTAAATGCTTTTGAGATAAAAACGAAGGTGTAGTAACAATAAGGCTGATGCAGTGCCGGGCGCGGAGTATCCCCATCGCTCAGGCGGCCTCACCGTCCTGGTCAGAAGACTGGGCGGGCCGTGGGAGCTCCGACTGCATCTTATACACCTCGTTACATACTCGCGAAAAATGATTAAAATTATTATAATACAATTAAGACAGTTCCTGCCGTACGCCGGACACTGATTATACCCCTGAGTTGTACCGCACTTCATGCACTTTGAACTATAGTCACGTCTCACATATTTATTGTTCATCATGTTTTCGTTATTAAACGTCGAGGAATGTGTACCGGGCAAACCGCCGGGACGCGCGGGCTGGCAACGCCGCGCTGCGCCGCTCGCTCCACCGCTGCGCCCCGCTACCGCTGCGCCCGCGCGTCTTGATCTCCATAATGCGTCGCACTCGTAGTTTACACAACTGATGTCGTAGTTATTTTCACTGCGTTTCTTTACTTCGTATGCATTTATATTTATATTTATATTTTCTTCGTGCTTAGATTTTATTGTTGCAGCTTGTACCTTTGATAGTTGAGCAAGATTACATATATTTAATGTTTTTTGCAGAGTTAATTCAGGTTCTCTTAGCAAACGTTCTTTTTAATCCCACAAATTATACGGTCATCGCACAAGTTCGCGAACTCGAAATTTGCCGCTTTTGAACTTTTTCGCTCTTTTTCGAAAATTCACAATCTTCGTAATAAATAAGAAACGCACTTTTCCATCTTTTCCATTCTTCTGCTAAATTTCCTGACGTTACATTGTATAAATTACTAACGTAACAAAATGGCGACGGCGGCGGCAGTACGGCTTCCATTATATGTCGTATTATTAACATTTATTTTGTAATGTTCTAATATCTTGCATATCACTGATTTCGCACTATTACTTTAAACTTTTAAACTAAACTACATTAAACTTTAAACTGACAATCCTACCGACTGCGCCATGTTGTGGAGAGGGAACACGCAATGAAACCATTACATTCGGATGCAAACTGATTTAGTTTATGCTTTATTTATAAGTACCCTAATGATAGATTTATACATACCGACAGGAATCTCCCCATAATGGGACATACCCACTAAAACCCTCTGTTCCTCTAACGCACAATGGCGGTAAATATGTTCCCCTAGGTCAAATTCAAAGTGATCAGATTAGCGAAAAATCAATGTTACTTAAATATGTAAAACTATCTCTTGCTCGCGTCTTCGTCATCGTGGAGTTAGAAAAAAAAATTTAGTAAGTAGTCTATGTTTGTTTCCACAATTCTATATCTCGGCCAAATTTCAGCTTAATTTGTTTGTTAAATTTAAAATATTGAAAAAGTAAAAACGAGGCGAGAGTTAGAATTCGCTTCGCTTTCGTTTCGCGATCGTCTTGTTTGCTATGTAAACACCGGTAGTATTTTCTGCCGTTTTTGCTTCGACGTTGATGAGGAATAATCGTGTTGCGTGCGCAGAGCCGGTACGGGCGGCACACGCCGATGGCGCGGCAGCTGCGCGAGGAGCCCTCGCTGCAGCTGTGCGGCGTGCTGCTGCGGTACGCGCTGCAGGCGGACGCGGCCGCCGTGCAGGCTGACCTCGCTGAGAGGCATCTGCCCTCGCTATCTACCCTCAGACAGGTACACACACATCTAGTAGTCCCCCGTTTTCTCTCTCTGTTAAAAACTAATTTTAAAGTTTAAAATTAAATCGCATGATTTAATTGAATTTTTTGCGTTCCTGAGCTCAATTTTAGTCCCTTTTTCTTATAAGAAAAAAATGGGAAGGGAACGTGGATTTGACGGTGGAGGAGACGCCTAGGAAGGTGAAATATTGATTAAGGGTAGGCAGCGCATTTGCAATTGCGGATGTCTGGGCAGCAGTCGTTTCGCCATTTCGGCGGATTCAGGTGGCCTCTTGCTCGTTTGCCACATTATGATATTAAAAAATGTGATATTATTCAATTACATTGCTTTTTATTTTGACTCACACTGTAATTTACATTTGGTTATAGTAGTTTTTACTATGTAGGGTGTGATAGTTCTAAGCCGTCAATGGAAGAACATACTATACACCCCGCTGCTGCTGGAACACAACTACAAGAGCAAGATGATGAAGCCGCTCAATGTCACCTTCGCACTGCCGGACTTGTTAGAGGTAACCAAACACGTTAAATGATTACTAAAAGTCTACTTAGTGTGGAAAACACTAAGGAACTGGTAAAGACTACTAACTATTAAATTCATGAATGATGTACTTTTGTTGAGATAATGATTTGGTTATATAGGATTCAGTGGAAGGCTGGCAGGAATACCAATTGGAAAATGAGGCACTAGATGAGAATTGTTTACTGTTAAATATGGAAGCAGATAAACTGAACATACCTTGTAAGTATTCATTTCAAAGTAATAAAGTATTAATTTGTACAAAATATAGAAATATTATTTCAGATCTTACTTTAGAACTAGATGTAAATATTATTCAATATTACAATCCGAAACTATGTTTTGAATTTCTATAGAAATTAGTTAAAAAGAATGATTGCTATTATTTACCATATTTCAGATTATACTATAATATGTAATCGGCCCACTCAGAGTCGTGGTATTCCTTAGTTTTAATTTATTAGGAGAAATGTACACTAAAGGTGTAACTTGTTGATGTAATAATAAGTAATGAACTGTTGTGTGTGAAGCGTGCGCGGCGCCGGCCAGCCCGCGCCCGCACTCCTTCCCCTCCACGCCGCCCTCCGGTGCGTACCCGTGTGAACTTCGCGCAAATCTATACTTGTTCCACTCTCTCTGTCGCACTGAACGTAGCTGCGAATGTTTGCGAATACAATTATATGCCATAAATAGGCCACATTTAACATGTATCAATTTTAGCTCTATAGTTCTACTCAAAAACAACGATTAAAGTGAAACAATCTATTCGGACTTTAATTACGAGAATCGAATTCAGTTGTTATGAAAAATCATTTTATTTTCGATTTCTTTGTAACATCCTTTTTGTTTAAAAAGGGTTCACTGATGCCATATAAAATAGACATCATACTAATATTAAACTGAACGGATTTCGATGAAATTTGGTATAATTGTAGAGGATAGCCCGAAAAAACACAAAGTCCACTCAATATTTTAAAAATTCCACGCGGACGGAGTCGCTGGCGAGAGCTAATTATTATAATAAATATGTGATCATAATTTGAAAAAAGTTGTTGCAATTCTAACTTTAACAAAATTTATATGCCCACCGTTAAAATATAATGTTAAATTATATAGTGTTAAATGTGGCCTATTAAAATGGCATGGATGAGAATTTATACAAGATAGATAAGAAAGCAGAGATTGTGGTGTGCAGCTAACTTCAGGAACGATTTATCGTCCCGAACTATATTCTAAATGTTGTGGATTGTTTTTAGTTTGTTGAAGTGGTTTCCTGTTAAGAAATAAAATTCTTTAATTAACAAGAAAGAGTGTTTAATAACTTGGAACCATTTCGCAATTTAGTGCCTGGTTTGATCAATTGTTATTGATGTTCTTTTTGCTCCTCCTTGGTTCATGTTTTAATGTTCTAGTTGTATGCCTGTTCCGACTTGTTCTCATTGCTCAAATATTCATCTGAAATACAAGTGATATAAGTTTTTTATATTGTCCTCATTGTGAACTCGTAGATACTATATATGTTATTGCTATATTCCTTTGAGATCACTTCATTATTTGAATTTATATACTTCTTAATGTCAGTACCGACTCTATACATCTGTGTAATATTTTTTTAAAGCATGTATTTGTCGGTTTTATAGCTGTTGTACTGATATTTTTAATCTGTGGCTCGTTATTTTGTTTTTTAGATGTTTTATTGTATGTCTTGCCTTTGTAATGCAATCTAGTCATTCAAAAATTAATTTTAAGCTTTAGGTAACTTAACTGTACTTTATATTTTCTCTGTATACTTACTATTTAAGCTTAAAAAAGCTTTATTGATATAGTAAATTGTAGTGGGATGTAAATCCATAATATACCTATTTTTCCTGTAGGTATGAGTTACTTCATATGTATAATGTTGTCTACATTAATTCAGTCAGTAATTAAGCGTGTGTTGTGCAGTGCGGGGCGCGCAGAGCAGCCGGGCGAGCTTAGTCTTTCCGTCCCTACCGTTCTCCACTAGAAAAACGCCTTTCCAGGACGATGCCATCGCTAGTAAGTTACGGCTGTCGCAATTACAGTAAACATTTAATTTATACGTATTTTGATTTATTCCTGACTTTGTGCCTAAATATAGATTATGGAACGTTAAAAGAAGATCTACCAACTGTGGGATCGAACCCATCCCTGTATTCCCCCCATGGCAGCCATGATGATATGGCCAACGAGCAGGCTCGCGAGGACCTCTACCAATGGATGGCCAAACAGGAGCCAATAAAAGTCGTAAGTTTCTTTTAAATAGGTATTTCCTAATACCTTCATTGCTTAATATTTCATAACAGGTGTTTTATTGTATTTTGTCAATATTCAGGAGCCAAAGACAAAGAAGCCGATAATACCGGCGTCTAAGATGAACCCGCGTGCGGTGGCGGCTGCGCTGCCGGCCTGCAGCCTCTACCCGCTGCAGGGATCCCTGATGCTGCTGGATGCGCATCTCGTCTTCCAGCCGCTGCTGGCCGCACTGGGCGTGTCGCCACACCAGGTGCCGCAAGGTACACACGCCCAATGACCCCGCCCACTGACCCCGCCCACTGGCCTCGCCCGTCACTAATACTCGATAATATTTTGTGTATTTTATTCATTCACATTGTCTCTGCAGGAGAGTCGAAAGGCAAAGGCTACTTATCAGGGCAGGGCTCAGGCGAGGGCGGCGGCGAGAGTGCGCCAGCGCTGGAATCACTGGGCTCCAAGCTGTCGCTACTGGCCTGGCTTGACGTTTTCCGCATCGACATCGTAGTCAGTGACCTCGCCGCCCGCGACCGACGACACGCAAATAATAAAGGAAAAGGTAATGTACCTTATAGCACTGTCTGTCTATCCCAATATAGTTAGAGTCATGCGTCATAAGTAATGTGTCTCGCAGGTCACCCGAGCCACATCGATATACCGTCGGAGACGCCGGCGTTCCTGTGCGAGAAGGTGTCCATAGACGTGGACGTGAAGAAGGTGGCCGACATGGCGGTGGACGAGCTGGTGCAGCGCCGCAACGTGCTGTACATCTCGCGCGGGCAGCTCAAGCGGCACATCAGCACCATGCTCAACTTTAATGTCAGCGTGCGATTTATCTCGCAACAGGTAAGATACATGTGTCTCAGATTTACGCCTGTTTTGTTAAACATAGAACTAATATCCCTTAATTGATGTGATGTGCAGGTGAACATGCCGCTGCTGCGACTGCTGCACCAGATCAGCAACATGTACCAGAACGTGAAGGACACTCAGACCGAGCTGCGCAGCCAGACTAAGCTTAACCACCGACAGAACAAACACACCTCCTCCTCAGGTAGCTGCTCACATTTGCTCTAAACTTAATGTATAAAATTGCAAATGAACTATAAAACAAACATAATTTTCCAGTTTCCGACTTTCGTGAGAACATAGTGAGCCTGTCGTCGCTGGACAAGGAGAGCACGTACGGCATGATGGGTGTGACTGTGAGCGCGGAGGCGGAGGTGGAGGTGCGCTCGCCGCCCAGCGCCGCGCCCCCCACACCCCGCACGCCGCGCCCGCAGTCCTTCGCACAGAAACTGCGCTCCACCGGCAAGAGCGTCAAGGGCAGGCTAGGTAGTCACTCAGTTCACTGATCAACGACACATGTATATTGTATTCGATTCAATAAACTATGAATAATGAACGTTTCAGGCTACAGTTCACTGAACGAGGGCGCGCACACACCGATGTACAGCGCGGAGACGCCGCGCGTGCCCGCCGGCCCCGCCCCCGAGCCCGCGCCCCCGCCCTCGCCCGCCCCGCCCTCTGCGCACTCCCCCGCCGCGCCTGACTCTCAGCTGGCGCCGCGCTGCTGGCGTACCGTCTACCTGCTGCTCGACCTCTACGCCAACATGCCCGATGCCGACACCATCACGCACAGGTCACAGTGAAATCAATTATTGGTCTTATTGATACAGGCAATTTAACCTTGTGGCAATCGGCAACATTTGTATGTTTTTCATGTGCAGGTTCTCAGTGTCGACGGAGCTGCCGGAGCAATGTCGGCAGGCGCGCGTTCGGCCCGCCTCGCGCGACCACACCGCCAGCAATGCCTCGTCCAGCGCCGCCGGCATGGGCATCGTCGTCGTCGGTATTGCCAGGTATTGCCCATTTCAATACTTTACGTAGTTACTACCAAATATAATTTATTTATATATCGCTTCGTATGCATATTTGTATGCAGGATCCACCGCACCCGGTTGCTGGCTTCTTTGTCAGGGCTGAAGCTGGAGGCGGAGATCACATCGCTGCAAGGGTCGCTGTCCGCGCCCCGGGCGCGTCCTTGCGCCCTCAGCGGCACGCTCGGCCGCACCGCCATAGTGCTGCTCGAAGGCGTCGCGCCCAATCAGCAGTCAGTACTACACCCTAGGATACACAACACTGTTAAAAATATAAAATAATACTTATAATTAAATGTAATAACAGGACCGTAGTACGAGTGAGCGTGGGCAAGTCGCAAGCCCTGTACTCGTGGGAGGGAGGCCGCGCGGGCGCGGCGGCGCTGCTCAGCGTGGGCGGCGTGCGTGTGGACCTGCCGCAGCACCCTGTCGCGCTGCACGGCGTCATGACGCGCTCCAGCCGACAGCTCTCATCCACTCTGCAGGTACACTAAATCTTGAGGACACATAAATACGTTATTGTTTTTCTATTTTATCATCGTTATTGTTATTGTTGTGTAGGAGTTAGGTGTGACGCGCACGTCGTCGCGTCTGTCGCGCAACGCCCCCAGTGCGCCGCCCGGCAACGGGCAGGGTACGGGGGCGGCGGCCGGAGAACAGGAGGCGGGGCCCGGCGGCAGTCCGCCGCGCCCGCCCCGCCCTCCGCCCCCTGCACCTAGACACGACCCGCTGCTGCAGCCGCTACAGCTGCAGTTCACTATTATGTTACAAGTACGTGTAATATTCTCTGATACTTTTTTACGAGGTTAAATTGATTTTCATTATCTAAAATTTGGTATGTTTGTATGTTTAGAGCCTGAGCATCACGGCGGCACTGCTGCCGTCGCTGCAGGCACAGTATAAAATGGAGCAGGTGCAGAGCAAGGGTGTGACTGGCCTTAAGGCGCACTTCACAGTCGACCTGCCCACGCACTCGCTTAGCTTCGCCACCAAGCTGCAGGTCACAATCCTCAATGAATGTACACAATTTTGTTCTCTTAGCTTTGTGAATTTGAAGTCTAAAAGCAAGTGCTTGTATTATCAGGTAACGGAGGCCAACATCCCTGCGGCGGCGTCAGTGGCGTTGCCGGCGGTGTCCTGTATCGCGCGCGTGCTGGAGCGCGGCGCGGAGGAGAGCGGTGCTGGTGGTGAGGAGGGCGGCGGAGAGGGCGGGGAGGGCGTGGTGCTGCGCGCCGGCAGGTACCTCGCCGCCACCGCAGACATCGGCCTCTTCGAGCACACGCTCTCCACAGACCTCCTCAACCATCTTGTTTTTGTGCAAAAAGTTTTTATGAAGGTGATGAAAACTTCCTTATCAAGACTAGTTAATGTTTGAGTTTCTGATTGTAACAGCTTACTAATTTAATATACTATTTCCAGGAAGTGAACGAAGTAGTACAGAAAGTATACGGCGGAGAGAAGCCTGTGCCGCTGTGGAACGAGGAGGAAGCCTCGTCCTCAGCGCTTAGCAGGATACTATTCTCTCTCATAATAAGGATCAAGGTAATTTGATAGTATTAATTTATTTTGCATAATACATTATATATCTGATAAGCAAGAGTTGTAATGATCTGTGTGTATTTTCAGCGTATCCAGCTGACGGCGACGACGCCGAGCAGCTCTGCGGTACGTCTGGAGACGGGGGCTGTTGAGTTCGAGTTGTCCAACCGCGTGCAGAACGTGCCCGCGCCCGCCGCCGCCGCGCCGCACGACCTCAGGCTGTTTGCACGCGCACAGGTACCGCACACTGACCACGCCCACGCCCCTCCCACACACATACGTCAGTGCTTCAAAAGCAATGAACACTCTTTTAGGTGGATGTTAACCTGAGCCTAGGACAGCTGATCCGTAATGCGATGTTCGAAGAAGCAGAGCCGGAGTTCCAGCAGTACGCATTCTTTAACACCAGAATATGTAAGCATTATTATAATTTTTAAACGAGCAGTACTCAACTAGATCAAAATACACAGGCACTTCTATTAATCGTGTTCCACAGCGATGCGCAACGCGTTCCAAGAGGAGCTGAGCAGGCAGGAGGAGCTCGGGGAGGAGAAGGAGGTGGTGCTGATCACGTTGAAGCGGCCGCTGGTGTACGTGCAGCCAGTCGCAGTCGACAAGGCTATACTCGTCTGGCTCAACTATAAGAATGCCTATGAGTACTGGAACGAGAAGCGCCTCAACCTCAACAAGGAGGTGCTCACTGCCACACAACAGGTCTTCGAAAAGGTAACCTACTTTCATTTTACTAACATAAATAGTTAGGTTCTTACTAATTTAGATTGTTTTCAATATCACAGGTGCAGTTAACATCGCAGATCACGACTCCACATCTCAGCACCCTGTTTCTGCAGCTCAATGTCGACGACATCGGCATCTGTCTGCCCCTCAACCAGCCGCCACTCGTCAGTATACCTTCCTGATTTCCTTGATAGTTGCTGCTGCATCTCTTGACTGTTTATTGTGTGCAGGCGACATGGGGGCGCGGCGCGTGCGAACAGGACAGTCGCGGCGCTGTCGTCGTCACCCTAGAAAGTACCAGCATCTCTGCCTGCAGCTCGGGATCCCTCGTCAGCAAGGTATAAAGTCACATTAGTTGGTTATCAGTTATTCCCTCAAAGTATTAATCATATTTAATTATATATAGGGTCGGTTTGTGGGTCTATGCCTGCGGTTTGCGGAAGACTTTGAAGCATCGCTTGACGACTGGAAGCCGGAGCCGGCGGAAGCCACCACTAACGTCTGCTGCGTCTCCGAAGGGACATACGAGGTCTGCAGCCGCACCACCGCGGCCAAGCACAATGGTAACACGCACTAAATCTTCAATAAAAAGTAGCTTGTGTTAAGTACACGTTAATGCGTACGTGCGTATGTAAATAATAAAATACTTCTTTTGTTGCAGAGAATGCGAAGTGGTTCCTGAACGTGTCGTGGCAGATGGAGGGCGTGGACATCCACCTGGATGTGAGCGTGGGGAAGCAACTCTCCGCCCTCGGACACACACTCACCATGCTCACAGGTAATGTCGCATTACCTTTGGTGTCCATCATATGCAATATTGTTTAAATATCTCTTTATATGTTTTTAAAGGATTCGAAGAGGAAGACCCGTTCCCGAAGATGGATCCTTACGAAAGCGACTTAGACGACGAGGCGGATAACAGCAAAGGCTCTCAGGTATTCTAACATTCATTTCAGGTCATGTGTAACTTGAAGTATTGTTTGTAAATGTGTATGTATGTTGTTTAAGGAGAGCATAGTGTACCGGCGCAAGTACGCGGATCACCTGCCGGCATTCGTGTTCGACGCGACCCTCGACAGCAAGAAGCGCTCCAAGCTGATAGAGCAGGAGATGAGCGAGCAGGCGCGCATCATACACGACCTGCGCGCGCTCGGCGCCAGCCGCGCCACCGTCGACCACGAGCTGCGCCGTCTGCACGACCTCGAGGCACTCGTCTTCAAGGACTTCAGGAGGTCTGCTCTCCAACTGCACCTGCTAACGTACAGCACCAGAACTTGTGATTAAAACTTACTTCTCCTCAGGGACATGATCCAGAAGCTGCGGCGACAGAGCGTGCGCGCCAGCTCCATCACCAAGGGCAAGCTGGGCCTGGGCTCCAACCGCAGCCAGTCCTTCGTGTCTGCGGCCCCGCCCCCGCCCCCGCCCGCGCCGCCCTCCACGCTGAGCCCGCATTCAACATTGTCCCCGCCCTCGCCGCCCTCACCTGCCTCGCCGCTGTCACCGCCCTCGCCCTTGCGAGACACAGAAGGGTAAGCATGGACTTTTTATGAGTGTATGTTTATTAACATGTAATAATATGTAAAAAAAAATAACTATTGTGTGTGATATGATAAGATTATAAAATGATGTTATGTACAGAATCATGGAAGCGCAGCTGGTGTCAGCAAGCGTGGCGGGAGGGTCCGGCGGCTCGGGGGGCTCTGGGGAAACGCTGCTGCTGGCGGACGAGGACAGCCGGCTGGCGGACATCATGGAGGCCGGCAGCTGGAGCTCCATGGACAGCGAGCCGCTCGCAGGTCGCCATCTTACCATCCTTACTTTTAACAATACTTACACGTTACTAAGTATTATTTCCAAGTTACAGGTCCGTCCCGGACGTGGTCGCTGCGCGCGCGCACGTCGGGCGGCGTGCCCCCCGTGCAGCGGCAGAGCTCCCTGCCCGCGCCCTGGCCCGAGCGCCGCGACACGCCTCACCCCAGACGCAGGAACGACCCAGGGTATAGGACGAATTATACATTTTTTTTCTAATAATTCTATTTCCATTTTCATGTATTATAGCTTAACTATTCTATACAAACAGGGCGTCGACCGATAGCCAAGGTCAGGAGGTTAGAGAGGGCAAGGGCGGCGGCAAGGCGAAGACTGCGGAGCCCAACATCGACCTGGAGCTGGACGTGAAGGTGCACATCAACAGCGGCAAGTGCGTCCTGCACACCAAGGAGCACGCGCGCGATGACGACATCAAAATGTAATACTTTACAACATATATCTAATATTAACTGTGACTTTGTGGGCGTCGGTGGCTCAGGGGTTCAACATTTGACTTGTATTCTGAAGCTTCTAGGTTTGAATCATAATGTGTTTTGCGATCTTATTATGAAATAAAAATCGTTATGTAACCTTCACATTGGAGAAGAAATTCAAAGATATGTGTGAAATCAACCCGCAGTGGGCGTGGTTCACCCTTAACTTAGAGAATAGTGAACTAGTAAGAAAAAGATTTGATTATCTATGGACTTGGCAGGTGATAAATCGATAATGTTTCAGTGGTGGGTCCCGTGGTCGCGTGGGGCGGTCCACGTCGGGCGGCTTGTGCGGCGCGGCGGGCGGGGCTGCAGGCGGCGCGACGGGCGGCGCGGCTGGCGGGGCGGCGGGCGGCAGCGAGGCCAGCTCGCCGGGCGCACGCCGCAAGCCGCGTCTACCGCCCGCACCTGACCTCACTGTATTCCGCGTCCCCGGACTGCAGCTCAAGGTAAACTGTTACTATTAAATTCTACTAAATTCTTATCTATACTAATATAAAAAAGCGTAAACGCACACGTCATTTCTGAATATTTATTTTACAATACCTACATCATCTTTAAATATACAGGTGCATTACGAGTCTAAAACTCTGCCGGAGGAAGTCTCGCTGCCGCTGGGGCTGGCGGCGCGCAAGCTCGCCACCAAGAAGGCGGCGCTCTTCGCCTGGATCACGCTGCAGAGCATCCCCGAGGAGACCATCATCAGCCCGCATATACTGGAATTTCTGGAGCAGACGCTCGAGCCCATACCCACAAAGGCTTCCTTCTCAGCGCCCACACCAGGTTTGTTATTTGTATTTTGAATACTATTCCGTCGGAAAAGTGTACAATCAGGGAAATCGGCGATGTTACTTTTTAAAAGCTATGGTTGTTTGAATGATTTGTACTCATTAAGACGAGATGGAACAATAACCCATAGGACTTAGCTTTTAAATTCTTATCAGAAAAGTTTGCGCAACTCACTGTTATTTGGTTGTTTGTAAGAGACGGACTTTGCAAATACAAGGCAATAGGGAATATTCATGTATTTTTAAACGTTTTTACTTATAAGATAAACAGAAAAAAATTGACATGATAAAATCAACCATTGGCCTAAAATATTAAGTTGGTGTGTGCAGAGGGCGAGAGCGTGCCGCGCGCGCGCTCCGGTGGCGCGTCGTACGGCCAGTACGTGTACGCGTCCTTCCCCGTGGACGTGATCGTGCACTTCCACACGCGGCCCTCCGCCTTCCGCTTCAGCTGCCTGCCCGCCTCGCGCGTGGAGTGCCTGCTGCAGCTGCCCAGCCTGCGCATCGTCTTCAGCTCCAAGCGCGCCGGAGACGAGTTAGTAGTAGTCCATCCTTTATTAAAAAGGGGACAAAGGGAAAGAGAATAAAATTAGGCCTCCGGCACGCGCTTGGCACTTTACTGCTAGTAACTAGTATATCAGTATTCAATTACACTGTATATCCCTCTATACAAACGCGAACGGTGTTATATTTATGATGACAGGGAAATGGCGGAGCCCGCGGTGGCGATGGGTGGGCTGAGCGTGACGGGGTGCCTGGCGGACTTCTCAGTGTACATCTTCCACCCCTACGGCGGCAAGAAGTCTAGCCTCAAGGAGGCGCAGTGGTCGCCCCTCGCCGACACTGAGCGCAAGGACTCGCTCAGCGTCAACGTGGAGTTCGTCAAGTTCCACCTCTCCCGCTCCCGCAAACTGGACTTCCACACCGACCAGGATCACTCCAAGGCGACCGTTAGGTTCTCAAGTGAGTACTTGACAAAGATGGGGAACTTGTAAGTAAAACGTGCGAAAGAGATAGACATATACAGCACATGTAACCGACGTTTTCAGCGATCGTTGACGTGGGGTCTGCGTGGTTCAAGTACGACATGAGGCGTCTGGGCGAGATCCTAGCGTTCCCCAAGGCGTGGTATCGGCGCAGCATCGTGCGCCGCATGTTCCTCGGCGACGTCAGCGTGCACCACGACAGACACGACAGACACGACCGACACGACAGGCATGACAGACACGACCGACATGACAGACATGCGCACGCGCAGGCAGGGTTAGTATAAACTTTTGAAGTTGACTGTTTAGGAAAATATGTCGCCTTTGTATTGAACATTAACTTGTATTCCAGGTCGAGCAGCAACGCCCCCGTGTCGCCCGTGCTGCCGCAGAGAGAGAAAACTAAGACTGTTGAAACACCAAAAGTTAAAGGTAATCCTTACAGCTCTTGTTATAAAATTATAAACTTAAAGTCACAAAATGTAATAATTATGTGTACCATTTTAGAGAGCACAGGAGACAGTGGGGGCGGCGGCGCGGCGTGGGAGACGCTGGTGCTGTTCGCGGTCAATTTCACGCGACTCAACGTGCACATGAACATGGGCAATGTGATGGGCAACGTCAGGTCGGTGCACCCACACTTGTGTGTACTTAACAAAAGGCAGAGTGTTGAGTAGCTGTATGTGCAGCTGGCAGAGCCGGTCGCTGGGCGCGTCGGGCCGGCTGAGCATCGGCAGCACGCACCGCCGCCACATGGTGGTGCGCGTCGAGCTCGGCGCCTCCGCGCTGGACGCGCGCGCCGGCATCGTCGGCGGCGCCATCTCCCTCGCCGCACTGCGCGCACACCGTAAATACTCATTTATAATACTGTAAAACTTATATGCTAGCAGTCGCCCCAAACTTTGTCAATATGTTTTTTTTTTTAGATTTTTTAGATTTAGATCTTCGTTAATTTACTAATATTTCTTTTTAACATTCCAAGTAAGCTTGAAAAAGCTTGTGCTAAGATATGGTTTTTCGAGCCCTCGACCTCAAGATCGGTAGTCCGTACCACCATTAGACTATTGGCGAAAAATAACCTATATTTAAATTCTGGGAAATGTGGATTTATTTTCGATATTACTTATAGACACTCAATATTTTATTAACTATTACATATTTATGTTGTATTTTGTAGTACATATCGAGGAGGAGCCGGGATGCAACCCGGGACACGTGCTGGGCGTGCAGCTGGCCGCACTGGAGCTGCGCCTCGAGTACATGGGCACGGCGGCGCTGCTCGCCCGCGTCTCCCGCCTGCGCGCCGCACTGCGCGACGAGTGGCTCGCGCGCACGCGCACGCGCACGCCGCGCACGCGCACCTTGCCCCGGTACACACACGCACCACCCGCTTATCACATAAGCTTGGCCATAAGTCCTAAAGCATGACATCATTTTCACAGGCCAGCTATAATCCTGATCCACGGCACGTTGAGCTGGCACCAGCTACAGATCCTGATGAGCCGCAGCACGACCCCCGACCTGCTCAAGATGCAGCTCAAGCTGGAGGAGTTCTTCACACAGCAGTTCAAGTCCAGCAAGCGCGTCTTCAGCTCCCTGCATCCCAACTACGCGACTGCCAGAAGGGATAAAAGAGAACGTGAGTAAACATTTTTATAGTCATATATCTGCTGTCCAAATAGTTAATTTTTATATATATTCATCTTGTAGCGAGTGTGATCCCAGTCCAGAGTGACCAGCAGCAGCAGCAGCAGCAGCAGCAGCAGCAGGAGCTGCGGCACCACCGGCACTGGCAGAAGGTGCTGCGGCTGGTGTCCGGCATGCAGCTGTCCACGCTGCCCGCGCCCCTGCCTGCCAACGGTACGCCCCCACCAACGTCACGTGACGTCACACCTTCTCCCCCCGCCCCATTTCATGTGATGCGTTGTCGCTCAGGCACGGTGCTGGGCGGCACGATGGAGCTGCACGGCACCAACATCTCGCTGGGCTGCTTCCACGGCACCAGCATGAAGGCGAAGTCCTGGGCCCTCTTCAGCCTCAAGGACCCCTGCATTAGTTTCGCCACAGAGGCCCAACAGCTCGAGAACGAACAAGGTACACGAACACATGAATGACCACTTTTTTACGTTCGTTAAAAAATAACCTCGTGTTCTATTGCATTAAATAATCTTCTTTTTTATC
>LD699455.1:8983250-9015366 GCA_003118335.3 Papilio memnon
GTATGGATGGATTGTGTGAAAGAGGATATGCTTAAGAAGGGAGTGGATTCAGATATGACGGCTGATAGAAACATATGGAAGAGTAGCACATACTGTGCCGACCCTCTGTAAGAAATAAGGGCAAGTTGATGATGATTCTTAAGTTGATATTAATTTAAGAAAGTACAAATTGCATCTTTAAAAACAAAAGCTAATAAGTCATTTGGATTTAATCCAAACTTGAAATAATATAAATATTGGTTTTTGGATTAAATCCAGGAAAAACATTTCATTTCTTTATGGTCTTTATTATTGCTTTCTTTGTTGAAATCAGTTTTTAGATTATGGATAAACCTTTGTAAGTTTTTAAATTCTTAGTGAGGACACAAAAATTCAACTCTGATTAAATGAATGCGGAATTATATTAGTAAGTAATTATTGTATTTCAGAGACAAATCAACAAGAGAATGGAGAAGGAAGGCTTGATAGGCATGGCAGTGGCAGGAGGGGCAGTGTTAGCTCTCGGAGGCCTAGTGGGGCTTGGGATTGCTCTCGCCTCTAGCAAGAAATAGCATTTAGCTCTACTGTAAGTACATGTATTGTTTATGTAATTTTTCCTCTTCTTCCGATCATGAATGCATCGTGATGAACATGTACTTTATGTAACTTAAGGCTATGCAAGTGTTTAAGTTTTGTAAATGTCTACATATTTGTGCAACTCACTGTAAAAATGCTGTTATCTCCGTTTTTTGTAGCTTGTGAATAAAATAGCATGTTTTGTTCCCATTTTTATGCAATGGCAACAGATAATATTTAACCATAGACTGCGGTCTCCTGGTCTTTGTGTTTATTGTAATTTATTTTTTTCAGAATGAACACTATTATAGTTGTTCATGCCTTCTTTAAGAAGAAGAAGATAAAAAGAGAGTAAAGGAAGATAGAAGCAAAATCAATTGAAAAATATCAAATTTTCACACATAATTAGATAAAACTTGTACAAACAAGCTGTATGCTTTATGGTAAAGACTTGTTATTAATTGCACACTTTTAAGGCAATTTATATCTTGCTATTTTTCTAGATTTGGTAGAAAATGGTAGTTTTGGTAATATAAATCGGATAATTTTTCTTATCTTCATTTTTAAGCGACTTTAAAAAGGAAGTTCGTCATATTCAGATAATATTAAAAAATTACATTATTTCTTAGAAATGACAAATTTTTAGGCTCATAATGTCGTAAATCGCTCGCTTTTGTTATAACAAGGAAAAATATAAACAGTTTAGACTGATTCATTTATAGTGGGAAATTACAAAAAAAGATATATTAAGGCTGGGCTTTGAATAGTAATTCATAATATACAATATGTACCAATTTCTATACTGCAAAAATACTGCTAAAATATTAATTTTTTATATGGCAACATTATATAAACAGATAAATAATACAAACATCTAACATGGTAACACCTTGAAATAATGTATGCCTGCTCTTATGGGTGTAGGTAAAAAATAAAAAAAAACTTAAATGTCTATTCGTTTAGGATATTAATTTCTTCGAATTACAAATGACATTGGGTTGTACTTTTTATTTATTTTAGTATAATGATTTTAAATATAATTATCACTTAATGTGTAAACTTTCCAAAAATTTCCAAATTGTAGTTATGTACACTTTGTTCTAAGAATATATAAATGTTATATTTATGTGATATATTTATTTCTATAGCTTTAGGCACTTTTAGATTAAGGGCATGTGATCATTCAGTTAAATAAAATATATTTTCAATGCGATATCAATTAATACATGTAGTTTTGATTTTAACATTCTGATTCGTTTTCGAATAAAGTAACCAAACTAACAATAAACAGAAAAAAAACGATTGAAAACTAATTTTTGTTACTTATGCCTAAATTTTGTATGTTGGATTTATATAATAAGATTACGCTCGCGACTCAGAATTAATAAAAAAAGCAAGTAACCTATGTGTTCTTCCAGACCATCATCTACATCCGTTCAGCCGTTTAGGCGGTAAACTCTAACAAACATCAATCTATTCAAACTATCGCATTCATCATTTTAGTAATAAGTAAGATTATAATTGAAACGACAATATCAAAACAATTTACCTTTATTATTTTTGTTTATTATAATGTGTTGAAGCATACAGCTAGTACACTAACGTACGGCGAAGGCGTGGCTTGAACATTTTTAAACAATTATAGCTTAACAGAAGTGCGTTTGCGTTGCAAATTATTGCGTCCGAAATAAAAAAAAACTTAAATAACTTTTTGTACAGTGGCAACATTCAAAACGTATACACTAGCGCCACTGTTGTAATTCAAGAAACTTAGAAATCTAAGTAAATTAAAGTTTACAATAAAACAAATTATTCACGTTCTTAATTTTATAATAATTTGAGATACGCAATACTTAACGTACAGAAAACAAAACATTTAGAGTAAATCAACAAATCAAAACTTTTTCGAACTCAACTAACACTACACGCTTACAAGCTGGTTTATTCAAATTTGTGCCCACTATTTTAGAATGCGTATAAATGACCAAAAATAATTACAAAAATGCAAAATAAAATTGATGGAAACATTACAATTGTCTTTAATATCCGTTTTATAAATTAATGCGAAAATACATGGTGCAAAGTAAACTAAATTTAATGACATATATTTCAGTAATCGCTTGTAAATAGTCTCACATTAATCTCAAGAAATAAACATACATTCGACCCTCGAAAGACGTAGTTTTGTATACATATTTATGATATAGTTTTCTTTCCGTTACCTAACTCTATTGTTCTCTTACAATACAAAAAATAACTTTTGTGCTTCATCTCAATGATTAATTCTACCAAAAATATTTCAACCTACTCGTTAAACGGCTAGGTTGCATTACAGTAAAAAGGTATACGTGAAGTCTCTCGGGGAACGTTTAAACAAACACAATTATCAATAATGAGTACAAGAACAGCTAATGAGGTAAAGTAGTACAACTAAATATAAAAAGAAAACACTAATACGGAACTTCCAAAGTCCACAAGGTAACTAAATGTAGTTTATACAAAGAGCATAATCATTTATATTCGACTTAAAGTCCTAATTATATCTTCACTGGTATATATGTTAAGTACTCTCAACAATATTGCAATGGACAGGAGCTACGTCCACGTATTACGGACAAATAGTTCTGTAATAATTATATCAAAATATTGTGTCATATTTAACTCGTCCATTCTATGTTTTCTTAAGAAAATGTTAATTCCGAAAGTTGTTTGTGATTCATGTATTAGCCTCTTAACCATTCGTCGACGTAGCTCGTGTCCACAAGCATTATATTCAACTTGCAGCATGCAAAAGTGTATTTGAAAAAATATATGGTTATTTGCTTAAACATATTCTGGTAACTGTCTATTGTAAAGTGTAGCGTGCACCGATACCTATTATGTAGTCGCGTTAAGTCGCTGAATATTTTAATCTAAATAAAACAATTCACAACGAAATCGCTGATTAAGCACACCGTCCTCTAAACAATTAAAACTTATTTATATACAGTCAAAAATAATTACTCACTATGGCAACACTGTTAACTGTCAACAAGGTTAAGCATTCGCAAGCCGATCCGACTCAACTTGTCAAATGTCACTAACACACTAAACGAAATTAAAATCAATCAACCCGTAGCACTTAAAATCGAGCTAAAATATTATCTCTCGCCTACTCACATCTGCACACTCCGAGCGCCAGCCGGAGACTGTCACTTTGACAGTCGGGAAATGTCACGTTTGACAACCGGCGAAGCGCGGTGTGGCCACTTAATAAAATCCAAAATGTACCATTATTCTCATATAAAAGATTAAATGCTTCCTATTGCTCTAAGTTCTTAAATAACGTGATTTCTAATCGGGAAGTAAATATTTTTGTGACTCACTTATGATGTATTCTTACCACATACTAAATAACTATAACATTGTACTCTAAAAAATATGTATAAGTATCGAAGGCTAATATGAGATTGTGATCACAGTAATCGTTATACAAGTAACGAGCCCACATCATTACTACAAAATAAACTTTCTCGCTTTCTATTACAAGGTTCGTCTGACCGCGGCCGAGGCGTCGCAATCCGCTTAACAAACTACCCACAATATATTTACACAACTTCCAAGGCAACATCAAGGTATACTTTATTTATTGCTTTTGTTCATTATTATGTACTTTACATATCACCACAGTTTATATACAACGTAATATTATGCCATAGGTATTGCGATATAACAATCTATTTGAACTTTCACGAATTTCTTTCATTAAAAGTGTAACCGAGACGAAAAACTCGTTCAGTCTCAAGATGGTCGTAACAATATTAAAACGAGTCGCGCGGGTCGTTTGAATGATGGTGTAATATAATATATTATTCAAACGGCACAAATCGACTTGTGTAAATAGTATTAGTACGTTTTAAGCTCTGTGTTTTGTTCGTATACAAGATATTTTGACTTACATTAGAGTGCTTCCGTTACAAGAGGTGATGTTCCCGCTACGGTCGTGACGCAGTCTAACGTTCCGCTGTCGAGTGCGTACTCTATACAAATTATATTAAACACGTATCTACGGGCAGCACTAACGTTCACCTAATGACTTGCATAATATTTACCTACGATATACTCTATATAGTATATATAAATGCAATCTGCAAAATGCATAAAACAACAGTTATTATATCTATAAATTGTATAAAATATTAAATAAAATCTATTGAAGTGAGGTAGATGGATGGAATTTCACAATTTGTGTGGATTTATTTAATAACGTCGCCGCATCGGCCCGAATGCTGAGGTAGTTGGATGGAATTACTATGTAACAGGTCCTACTTTGTGACCGGGACCTTTACATAAACAATACAAAATCACTACTCGCTAACATTATCTACTAAGTGTGGCCGGCGCGGCCACGAGGCGGGGCGCGGGGCGGGACACACGCGGGGCACGCGGCATGCAGGTCGGGATGCACGCGGGGCACGCGGCATGCAGGTCGGGATGCACGCGGGACACGCGGCACGCGAGGCGGGGCGTGACTTGAGGTATCACAAGGGACAAACGCAATCTCCAATCTCGCTACGATGCAACACTGTCCGTCTGTCGCAAGCAAACCACACTTACATTTTTGCAGTCAAGGTTAGACCTACACTAAGTCTTCTGAACTAATTTTCATACTTCGAACCGTTTTAACAAACGCCTTATTTGCACTTACAGGTACATATTTGCAATGTTTCAAACGTATTAAATGCACAACATTCTGCGGTGTCCGGAGACTCGAACGGCCAAACAGCGACCGGTACAGACTCGAAACGTTATAATCCTATATTTAATATACATAACATGGTTAATGGCACCAAGGACATTCCACGGGTCAACAACGAAACCGTTAAAAGGAATCAGCTAATGACATAACATAACACTCGAGCACCGCGCGTGGACCGACAACTAAATATTGTCCTACAACTGTATAGCGCTCTCTCTCTCTCTCTACTGGGCGGCGGTCGCCTCGCCATTTCATGAGGAGGGGGCTTTGTTCTCGTCCTCAGAGTAGTCCCCCTCCTCCTGGCCGCTAGCCTCGTGCTCCCTCTCCGAGCTGTTCACTCTGTTCCTCTCCTCATCATTGTAACTCTTGTTGTAATAATCCTTGCTCATGTCCTTCTCCATGTCCTGCTTGTCGACGTCGACGTCGCTGATGCTGTCGCTGCGCTGACGCTCCTTGCCCAGGTCGAGTGGCTCGTCTGCGTCGCGCATGATGTCGGGCTTGCCCATGTGCTCGGTGTACTGGCGCTGCATCTGCTTGAGGAAGCGCTGATGCGCCAGCGTGGTGGGCGGCGGCGGCAGCGACCCCATCTGCGGCGACGGCTCGTCGTACGTCTTCCTCTCCATGTGCATAGCGTTCATTTGAGCCAGTTTTGCCGCATTCATTCCTGACACACAGATGATTTTTTAGTTTAGGGAAGGGACAACTAATATTATGGTTTTGTTTTCGAATGTGTAATCACTCACCAAATACGTTCTCACCGATGTACTGAAGATAGGTATCGAGTATGGCGGAGCCGCCGCCGAAGCCGGGCGGATAGTCATCGTGCTTGAGGCCGGCCATGCCGTGCGGCAAGCTCTCCACCGCCTTGGCCGTCACCGCGCGCACCGCCGGCACCTTCGTTATCGTCGTGTTGGTCAGGTTGTTGATATCTGTCAATAATACGGAACTTTTATAATTGAGAAACTTTAACTATCGCCGTCATCATAAACATCATTTGACTTGTAACGGTACTTAGTATAAAGAGTGTGTACTCACGCGGCGGGGAGCCGGCCATGTGATCCTGGTAGCGCGGCTGGCTGAGCTCGTCGGGCTCGTCTCCGCCGCACAGCGAGCTGGTCTCCGAGGCGGCGGACTTGGCGTCCAGCTTGATGTCGGAGCGGCGCGGGCCGGTCGGCGACGCGCGCGCTCGTAGCTGCTCCGGCGACACCTTCACACCCGCTTTCGCTAACAACCTGCAGATATACACTTTAATTAGTACTGACCGATTATTAAGAGAATGTACAAATTACTTTTAAGTACTTTTTATTTAGTGTTTATATCTGTATATCAATTTACATATTAAGTATCCGGCACGAAGGACCAAAATAGAAGTTATAGTTAAAACTCATATAAAATGCGATCCGCATGGCATATTTTTTATTATTCAATGGCTTAAATGTAACTTACTGGCTGGCAAGTTCTGGATCGAAGCGCGTGGGCATCTGCAGCACTGGCAGGTCCTTGGTGGAGATGCCGCGGTGCTGCCGCGACATGTGCGAGTGCAGCGAGTTGCGCGACTTGGCCACTGTTCCGCACAGCACGCATCTACCAATCATTACAATATTAGCATACAAAAACACGCACAAAACACCGTGTTATACAACCACAAGATGATATAAAACCCGTGAGAGTTGTTTTGAATGTAATATTTAAGATATAAAGTACCTGTAGCCAGGGCAGACGGTGTGTTTGTCCTCTAGATGTGTACGCAGCGTGTGGGCGGAGCGATAGATCTTGCCACATTTGGGGCATGGGCGGGGGTCCGTCGCTCGAACGCGTAGCAAGTCTTGAGTCCGTCTGCAGCCACCTGTACAACAAAACACGAAATTATAACCTACAACTAAGACCTACTTTATACTAATTTATAGAGTAGATCTTACCTCAAAATGTGGTTTTAGAACGCAGTTTTAGTTTGGTTAATAAATTAATATTAAATGAGGCGTAATGATTAAAACCAACCCATATTCTACTTCGTAGTTTTATTGTTTACGTGTTTATATAAGCAGACATATTTGTTTCGGGTAAAAATTAAATAATTACGTATATACCGTTATCACTAATACAAATCGCAACTAGAATCGTTTACTCACATTGAACATTTGGTTATTGAGATGCCTAAATTTACAAATGTTTTACACTTAAAAATATCCATATTAGTTATTAAGATATATGACTTTGCCTCTCAGGCCTCAGGAACAATTTTAATCTACTCGCTAATTTTTTACCAATATTTTTTCGCCGTGGAGATCTATGGCAACACTTTCTATCGCATATATTTTTGAAAGGCATCTTCACGGTGACAGATTGAGACTTTCCCGCCACTTCAGTCTTTTGACATTTAGAACTTTCAACACCCCCTTTAAATGATTTTTAGACGGCGCCATACAAATTATGGATTACTTTTTTGTGCTTAAATATGACTACGCGACACCTGTGTTTAATACAGCTTACAGTCAGGCAAGACATTCTTTAATATTGAATATCTTTGCAGTACGTACCTACATAACCTAAAAAAAGTAAAAAAAAGTTCTATATTACTTAAACACTAATATTTGGAAGCGCTATTATTAGTACATAATATTTATAACCTTAGTTAAAATTCCCTTCATTCGAATAAAAAAATATATGCGATGGAAACTTGCTTTTTATATACAAGTTTTAAATAATCCATCGGGTTTGATTCTCCTACAATGACTAGATATGTGTTTACATTGTGCTCTTTTGTTTACAGGCTGTCACAAACCGACACTTACAAAAAATAATCACTCTATCAATGGAAGTAAATGTTCGCTTAACTATTTCATTAAAAGGCATTCCAGTTTTTTAATCTATTTCGTATTGTCTTGTCTATGGTCGAAAAGGGCTAGTACAGACCAGGCGGCGGTATGATTGTCATTTTAGGAACTGTCTGTTTTCGAGTCTAAATCTACCTTGTATATTTTAAATTTTCTGTAGCGTACGAATATAGTTGTGGTGTGTAGAGAAGTAATTAGCACGTGAAAATTTAAATAAAGAAATCAAATACGTGTAAGATCAGGAAGCTCTATTCACTAAAGTCGTAATGTGTAATCATCCTTAAATTATTTTGTCAATAAATAAAAAAAATAATATGTATGAAACATACGTTATTGCATACCGCCCCTGACTTGAAATACTAAAGATATCAGTAAATGCCTCGTTCATGTATAAATAAGAATTATCCGTTTATTGTGCATGTGTCGAGGGCATTTTATGAGTTAAATAAAATTCTGAATAAGAACGTATACAAGTTGTTGAAGCAACAATGGAAGTTACAGACGCATTCAGGAAGTAGTGGAATGGTCACACCTTTAGTTGCCTACCGTAACCTACCAATGGCACCAGTCATCACAAGTCATAATGCGCTTAACAAACTAGAGCTAAAATACACTGAAACAACTGCCGACTCGCGTTTACAATATCACACTATCTATTATGCTTTAATGTATTCATCATTTCACGTAAGTTTTATAAAAAATATATATTTTCTAAAATTACTAACACTTTTTATGTTGGTAGGAGCGTTACATGCAGGAATGTAAAGTCGCCGGCGCGCCGCGCGACCGCAAGCGACACTACAAACTTTTAGAAACTGGCCTATTGTCGATAAAGCCGCCAAACTGCCCCAGTGTATTCATCGCCGTACTTAAACGATATCAGTCTATACTACTACAAAAATAATTTTCAGTCGATTTATCCTACCGCCCTATATATCAACCTGCAAACATTATTACAGAATGTGCGCGGGGAGATCATGATACATGTGACGTCAGCGAGAGGGCGCCGGCCGAGGGAGGGGGGCTCAGTTGGCCCAACCGCAGCTCCACTTGAGGGTTTTCATCCGCTCCCACTGGCGGCGGTGCTTTATCCTCATGTGGTTGCGGACCGAGTTGGGGTGGGCGAAGTAGCGCGCGCAGTCGGCCACGGGGCAGACGGGGCTGTCGCGCGGGTAGTGCGCGGCGAGGTGGCGGCGCGCGTGCGCCGGGCTGGCTAGCGGCGCCGCGCACAGCGGGCACTGCAGGCCCCCCCGCACTCCCCCACCTACCGCCGGCTTTGCCAACGCGCCCCGCGCCCCGGCATCTGCAATGCCGACACCCTGGGTCAGTAATCACGGACGAGCGTTGGCAAACCCGGCGCTAAGCTCACATCGACAATACTGCTCTAAAAATATCGCGGCCTCCTTCTAGTCGACACCCTAGCGGTGTACTGACGACGTACAGCACGAGACGACGAACATAGTATGCTCCGCTTTCGCACACGTTTATACGTATTTTTATATACACTTCCGGAAAATACGTGCAAGTATTATCGCTTATTGTATCCCGCCGTATCGGACGTTATATTGAGTATCAACGTAGGGACATAACCAATGTGAACCCCGCTTGGACGCGATTAGTGACGTGGGCACCGTCAGTGTGCCAGGGACTATCGTACTTATCGCGAGTAGAATATATGATAGTGGAGAGCGCGTGGCGCTTGTGGCGGGTCACCACCAGTTGCCGAGCGGCTGCGCGGGCGGCGCGTAGGGCGCGGGGGGCGCGGGTGGCGGGGCGGGCGCGATGCGCGCGAGGGGCCGCTCGGCATCGCGCCTCTAGGAGTTCTGGCGCTGTCTTATCCCGTGCGCCTGCAGCTGGTGGTTGATAAGATAGTGCTTCGTTTTGCAGCGCTTGCCGCAGTGCTGGCACGGGAACCACTGGTCGCGGTCGGTCTGCGAGTGGACGTTGAGCATGTGCTGGCGAAGGTTCGACGTGGAGGAGTAGACGCGGCCGCAGAGCGGACACTGCGGCCGGTAGCCCATCGCCGCCCCGCCCGCCAGAGCCGCCCCTGTAACACAGAGGCGGCGGTTAGGAACAAAAGTTATGGGCTAACAGTACGGTACGGCGATAGGCTCACCCCTGGCCACTCTCACCCAGCTATGAGCTTTCAGGGGTGGCGAAAACTTCATGCGATATTTATGTCGGTCCATAAATATCGGGTGTTGACGGATCCAGGCGAGGAGACCTCTCCGTAGACCTCTACGTCCTTACTAAATATTTTTGTCAGAAATTGAATGGTTTCTGCGAGTACTGTGACGTTGGGCTACAAGTGAACGCTTTGTGTCTCGGAATGTATCCTTATTACTTTAACGTAGATGAATTCAAAAATCATGGTTCAACCTGCGACCGCGTTTATTTAACGAACTCCGTAATTTTCACGATGGATAAGAATCATACCGACGTTCAAATGTCAGTCCTAAGCGGAGGAGAAAGAGAGTAGGTTTATGGGTAGTAGTTGCGGTGGGGCGGTGTGAAGGCGTTGGGGGGCGGGGGTGGGGGCGCGCGCTGGCGGTGGCGCAGGCGGTGCGCGGCGTTGGCGTGTATCTGCATGTACTGGCGCGTGCGGAAGCGGCGCGCGCAGCCGGGCGCGGGGCAGGCGTGCGCGCCGGGCGCCGCGTGCACGTTGCGCAGGTGCTGCTTCAGGTTGCTGACGCTGCTGTAGCACTTGCCGCAGGCCGGGCACGCGGGCCGCCCGCCTGCGCACATCACAGCCTCAGTGCGCCATTGCCCCCATTTAATGCATTTACTACGCACTGGGTACTTCTATTTTCCGAACTTTACTTTCCAATTTCAAAAAAATTCATTCCAAAAAATTTGGATAAAAGCGCTCGGTGCACTCGTGATAACGATGCGGAAATTGCTAAATTCGTTTAGGCAACTCGTCGGCAGGGTGACACGCTTCTAATTCCTTATGCTAATAATGAAGTTATTCATAAATTATATATAGCTTAAATTGTTGATATTTGTATGATTGATGCATAGCATATTCCACAATAGATGTACTTAAATCTTCGATATCTGGTTCAGATTTTAATTGAAATCGAATGTTCCAGAGAGTCGTAACGTAACTTCCATGGTTGCTGGTGCCCTGGTACTTTCAAGTCGCGAGTTGGACGCGTGTCCAATTTAAAGATAAATTACGTTGTTATATTTGTTACTGGCTAGTGTTAGTTCGTATGACGAGTGAAGCGCAATCGATAAATGTACAATTAATGATGCTGGTGATTCAATTTGTAACATTAAGGTCGTTAACAATATTAACTACAAACATATCGCAGTATTTAATTGTTTTACAATTTGTTCTCAGTTTTTTAATTATCAACACCTCAACGTAAATGTTAGTAAATTGTTAGTAAGATTAAAATTGTACTCACCGAAATTGTCAGGCATTCCTGATGGTCCCGGCAGGCCGGCAAAGCCTGCAAGTGGACAATTTCAAAATCTTATTTTTAGAGATAACTTAATTTTAATTACTATATTGTAAACATTTGGGGTTTCGTGTCTTATGTACAATCGCGGAAATCTGCAGTGAACTCACAAAAAAATTGCCTTGTTCCTTGCAACGAGAGAAACTCTGTCTCTACATACAACTTAAAAGAGCAATTAACTGTGTGCTACTAACGAACCTTGATTAATTCAAGCATTTAAGCTGCGTCTTATTCGTTATTGTACAATACGTTCAAACGACTGTAACCTTAAAAGTGGTACACCGCCAGATTCCCTGATTGTACATACTAGTGTGTGCAGTACCTTGCAGGTTGAGCAGTCCGGGGAAGTTGTGCGGCAGTGCGCCGTTGGTGTGCGCGAGCGCGGCGGGGTCGTCGTAGTCGATGGGCTCCTGCTTAGCGCGCGGCTCGCCCTCAGCGTCGCTCGCGCCTGCGTCCGATGATGATTCCTCCCCCTCCCCGTCCCCCTCGCCAGAACCGGACTACAAATATAACAACAATCGATCAGATATACGTCTAAAGTTAAGTCTTTAAAGTAGGGAATTGCCAAACTCTCCTACAAACATTCATTTACATCTTCAAAAAAGTTTATATGTATGGATGGATTAATGGATGTTACTTCGTATCTCCAGTGTGACTGCTAGTAGCGTATATTTGTTGGAAGAATACGAATTGAATAACACCTCAGCATTGAATATAATACGAGCAACAAGGTGTCACTGACCAGGTTGTTGTTGAGCGCGGCGAGGTGCGGCGCGGGCGGCGCGTGTGCGTCGAGCGCGTGCCCGAACAGCGCGAGTTCGTGCCCGTTGGCGAGCGCCTCGGGGCTCGCCTGCGCCAGCAGCTGCTCCGTCCTACACCCGTAAGCCGTACGTCTTGTTAGTAAACAACCGAACAAACAAACATACTCAGCTGTTTATTAGATCTTTAAGTTTTTCATCATCCGCGGTAGTGTTAAGTATTCAAAGTATATTTTAATTTAAATCGATTTTACTTGTTGAAATGACGGAAAGTCCAAATACGTTATTAACCTAGAAACATTTATGTTATTTACGTAATAGAAAACATATTTGTAGTCAACAGTTTATAGTCAGTAATTTGCATCTTTAATTTTAAATTATCAACTTAACTGGCACTTAACACTATACGACAAAATAAAATGATCGTATAAGTTGTATAATTATGTTTGTTGTGTACATTTTTAATTATGTGTTCTTGATTACTTCTAATACGGGGTAAACATATTTTTTTTATTATATCTAAATCAAAGTTGTGAATATTTGTTTCCTAAATTAAACAATTGATATTATAATACGTAATTGAAATTATTTAAATGTACATTATAGCACCGAGTCTGTGGATTCACTGGAAGATACCGAGATGAGACGTGTTACATAAAACAAATCGATTATGTGCGCATGACGCGGTCGCGGACATGACGAAAATGCAATGAAATTTTACGACGCGAGATCGCGCAAACGAGGATGAATTTTGCATATTTTAAGAGCTTAGTCGATCTTGAGACTTCCTCACAGTTCGGGGAACATCCGTAAACACGCGTATATCTATGTGAAATGAATATTCGATATTGAAACATCTTTCTTTGTTAATTGTTAACTAACGTGTTTCTTAAAAACATATGCTTCAGCATGTTATCAGGATTATTCGCAAATATCTTCCATCAAGCAATACAAAATACGACAGATAACTAATAAAAAAGTTCACTCGTAGTTATTTGTGAAGATATCGTGTTTGTGAGGCAGTGACCTGTCTATCAAGCGGTCACAAGTCAGGTCAGGGCCGCGGTCAAATTCACGGGTAGTTGTGGCAAATCAAATAGACAAGGAATCAAAGAATCGATTGCATTGCAAATAACGTTTGGTACGCACCTGGTTTTCATCTGCGCCTGGTAAAGATCAGAAGAGCGCGCTCTTTTCGGCGGAGGTGTGTTTGCGGCTCCTTCCTCCGCGCGCCGAGACCTCCGTCCTTCGCGGCCCTCCCTTCCTTCACGGCCCTCCCGACCTTCGCGGCTGTCGCGGACTTCCCGTCCCTCGCGTGACGCGCTGCCCTCCGTCCATGATGATGCAGACTGCTGTCACATAGGATGTATTGATTTGTTACGTTGCTAGTTTTCTAGTTAAAGTTGCGTTAAATATGACGTAAATAATCCATAAGCTTCCAAGAATCTTAAAGTTAAGGAAGATATTTCCAAGGACCAATATACTTAAGTAATTGTACAGACTATTTTTCCCCGAATTACTTGCTCAGTTAATTTACCTTCAAGTAGAATTAGTCATAATTGTACAACAGAGTGAAAGTATGTATTTAACGCGGACACTCCTGACTCACTGATAGGTGAAATTCTTTTATATGTAGATCGTTTGCGCAAATAAGTAGCCGAGTAAGTGCTGGCCTGTATGACGTCACACGTAATCCTAGTATGGTTTAATTGGATCGACTAATTCGTACCGACAGTGTTGATGGCTGATTATTTGGAAACTAGTGAACTCTGTTGCCATATTGATTAATTAAAATATATCAAAGGTACTTTAGAATGTTGCCAGTCTTAGGTGTAAATATTTCAAATGGCGATATTTTTATTGATATTCGTATCGATATCAATATTCTTAATGCATTTTCGTTATTTCATTGCAATCTATTAGCAATAATCTTTTAAATTAATGCTGTGTCATGCGGTTACAAATACAAACACCTTCTTTGGACAGTATTTCAATTGTAGTATAGATTTGTAGGAGATAAAACATCGCCCTGTCACCGCGAGTGTAATCCCATTTGGGAATGCACCGCGTTCTCTTAAAATAGATCCTTTAATTATGGCATCCTCTTACGGCTAGCGACGATATTTTTTTTAAAGAAATTGTGATTCACGAAAATATAAATGTCAATGACACCGATGTGGTCACTTGCGGAGGTGGCGCCATCTGCCTTACAAGTCCACACAAGTGAAGGTAAGCCTCGGCTCCGGGATTAGTTATTTGACGTTTGGGAAAGGATTATTTTACACTTATTTCAAAATTATGGTGTACACCGAACTTGAGAAAATGTGACATCACTATAACTGTGAAAAATAATAATATGATGTACTAGTAGCCGCGTTAACACATTCGGTACATTACGATGTTGAAGTTGTCCAATTAGACATACAGACAGGCTATAAAACTTCGAGTTGATGTAGCCGACAGAGTATGACTTACCGGAGAGGGCTTCTGGTCGAGTGTGGCCAGTGGTGCAGGAGCCGGCACATCAGTCAGCCCGCGTACCTGCAGCAGCTGTGCCGCGCGCAAGAACTCCTTCAGCTGCTCCTGTCCGATGTGGACCTCGCCTTGATACATGAACCTGCACCAATTTTCACCAGTAAGAGCTCTAATTCCGAAAGGACCGATATCCAGTGACAAACAAGCATATAGTAAAGAACGCAAAACACCTAGAAGTATCCTAATATAGCATAGAAGACCAAGTACTTCTACGTTTCAACTAAACCTTAAAGATATTCGGAGACCTTTGATTTTCCTGTAAGCACATTAACTGTGTCTTGTATTAGCAGTTTGTATGTCATAAATTAGCATCAGAAGAGCTTTTTCTCTCAAAAATACGTGCAACAAAGTAATGTCCGATTGTTACCTGAGCAAGCTCTCCATGTCCTTGTCGTGAACGTCCCGCAAGATGACGATGGGATGCTGGCAAGGATTGGCTTTTAACAGTCGTCGGAAGTATGGACTGCACGCCGACAGCACGACCTAAGTAGTAAATGTATGTGCAATAACTCACTAAGATCATAGCGTTCGTGTAATGACATCATACAGTATCCCAAATGGCAGAATCAGTGATAGTGAAATATTAGAATATCCGTCTACGCATACATTAGACAGTATAAAGATACCTTAGCGCAACTTTCATTCTAGATGACTCACGTGTCATTAACATGAAAAAGTATAATTTTTGAGGGCGCATATTATTTCTCCGCTCATCTTATCTCTGAACGTCGGTATATTCATCGTTTAGATAAATCCTGTATTACCGGTAATCAAAACAACGAGCGATTCGATAATTATTCAAGTTTCTCGACGAATATTATCGGCAACACATTCCAAACTCGGGTACAGCGATTTCGGAACTAAATTACGCCAATTTGTAAACGTATGCCCATTACGGACGAAACGCCATCGCACACGTGTGTAGTTCACGGCGATTTACTGTTGCCGTTCATTACTCTTTCAAAACTTTCGCCCCTTAAATTGCTATTATTACGTTTTTATACCAATGTTAATTTACGTTAAACTATCCTTGTTCCCTTCTTTCTCACATTACCTTCAATTTTTTAGTACAAAAAGAACATAACTTTTGTACGGGATATTCTAGTAGCGGTAGCGATAAGTGTCCCGTATGCGTGTTCGGTTATGTCTGTGCTAAGTGTTGCTAAGACCGTGGCTTCAGTTGGTCCGGTGGACTCACCTTGTGCGCGGAGAATGTTGCGCCGGCGCAGGCGAGCGTGACGTCGACAAAGTCCTCCTCGTCGCGCAGCCGACGGAAGGAGGAGACCATGGCGGAATGGAAGTCGTTCCAGCGCAGCGAGTACTGCTGCTCGGCCGCGGCGCCGCCTGCGCACACACGGTCACCGCCGCTGTAATATGCGACACTCGCTGCGCGCAACGTATACCAACATTTAGATATTTTGCTAATAATGCCGCACTATAGTAGTCAATAATCTAACCCATATAGTACCTTTGTGGGTTCTCACTGCAGAAGTAGCAGTACAAAAACATTTACGGCCGAATTCTAAAACGACACTTACAGTTACTTGTCATAATTTTATTGGAATTTGCAGTTTAAGCGTGACCATTTAAGACACTGTTACATATTTAGATGTCGTTTCAATATTTGGCCGTTAGACCTCAGTTTATTCAGAGATTGGCAATCGTTTTTGTATGAACAATTCGGCAGTAGAAACCCACGGTTAGAAAGACGTAATCATAGTTTAATAATATAGTTTCAATTAACAAGTAGTTAGTATTTAATCACAAATCCACCAGTTCGTGGAATGTCAAATACAAATGGTCAAATTCTGAGACATTATTTTGAAACTATGAAAATTAAATCAGGATTCATGTAAATCACAAACAAATCAAGTCGTAGGCTTTCAATTTGTTTCAAATTTGCATATGCACATTAACCTAAAATAAATAAGCATATTTTTGTCTAATAATCAAATAAGAAAGTTGCTATTTGCCGGTTTTGTAGGTTAGTTTGACGGTAACGATTTTATTTCATTTGATTTCCGCTTTGTCCTGATTAACATATTTATTAAATTATATCAGAATATTTTTAAAACGTTAACTGATTGTTAAATATGTTTTTAAAATTATAGAATGTCAAAAAGTGATATGGAAATAAAATCGCAAGTGCTAATTACGCGCATTTCCGAACGCAGCCGGACTTCCGAACGAGCCTCAAACGAAATCGAAAGTGTTCCCGCCGCGCCGCGCCGCACTGACATTGCACAAAATGGCGGGATCATTCAATAAACCTGACAGCTCGTCATTCATCAAGTCAAATGATAATGATGTTTTTGATCCTTTTAAATCTGATTAATTATTTCAAAACAGATTGTAATCATTCATAAATAAAATTACATTTTGTGTTTTCCGATAGTCTTCATTTATTTTTAAATAAAGAACTAAAACAAATAAGAAAATGTATTGCATGATTTATCAAAAATTACCCCTTTCACCGCGACATAGTTTGTTAGCAAAATTGGATCTAAACAATCAGGTTTAACTTTTGTTTCTACTAAACTTATTAACAGTTTCACCTATAAGAGTTTACTTAACAAATTTTCCAGACAGCGCACACTCGTACCTAGTTGTAGCAACGTATTTACAATGAAATGCAGACAAAGGGCATTAACGTGTTCGGAGATTGTGCACGCGGTTTCGCGTCTGTCTCGAATCCTGCAGCTCCCCCGCCCCCGCGTCGCGCCGCGCCCCGCTGCCCCCAGTCCCTGCCGCCTGAGGGGTGACGCCGCACCGCACACGCCACAGATTGACAAAAGATACATCAATTTTTGATTTAAATTGTCTTTACGCTTTGAAATTAAATGCGCGGATCTTTATGAATATTTAATGGGTTTTTGTCATTGCAAATGTTAGTTTTTCAAAGTCATATATTTAGGGTAATAAAATAGTTTTATTTCGTAGTTAATTAACGTAAAATTAAAGACATATGTTCATGATATTTTGTTAGTTAGCTTGTCTTCAAAATATAACAATTATACCTAAATGTATTAACTACTAGCTTTCGCCCGCGACACCGTACGCGTGGAATTAAAAAAATTAGTAGCCTATGTGTTCTTCCAGGCTATCCTCTACATCTATACCAAATTTCATCGAAATCCGTTCAGCCGTTTAGGCTACAAACTCTAACAAACATCCATCCATCCCTCTAAACTTTCGCATTTATAATATTAGTGTGATTAGTATGATAAGACGACTCAAATCATTGTTATCACCGCTCTGTTTATTAACTGCATACTGTAATATTTAGAAGTAATGATTGTACCAATGCGCAAAAGGAAAATCTAAACAAAAATGTAATTAAGAACGGAGGATATCGGCTTGTTTTTGTTTTTAGTTTGTGGCAACGAAAATGGGCGGATACATTGAGATTTTTGCAAATATGCGCTTAAATTACTGAGTTTTATTGTCATTTACTTCTTTTAGTGCATAATTACCGAATATGTCTTTCGTAAACGTTTTTCTTGGTTTTAATGTTTGTGTTAATGTCTATACCTAGAATACTTATTTGCAGTAAATAAATTCTTAAATAGAACATTCTATTTCTTCAATAGAACTTCTATTCAACGCAATTTAAAATAAATTATACTTTCATAAACTATTTTCTTTCAAATACGTCTTTCCTTATCGAGGAATTGGAAAAATTTATCCATTAGTAACGTCCAGTGAGAAAAATAAGATCGCACCCTCCGTTCTCGAGTAAACGAAAGCAACGTCGTTAAACAAGTACTGCGCTCACCCCCGCGATCCTGCGGGATGATCCCGGGGTGGCCAGGACGAGGGGGTGGGGATGGGGGGTGAATATCAACGAACTCATGTACGTACGAGTGACGGGCGGACGCGTACGTTCATCATATACATATTGTTGGTAAACAATTGCGTGTGTAAAAATGTTTTAACAGAACATTTTATAAAGAGAATTTTAATGATAATTAGGATTCATTAATTCTTGAGTCAGTTTAGTTAAATCTAAGATCGTGATGAATATATTAGGAAACAATTTACATGTCGATTTAAACAATTTTAATACATTAAGAAGGTAGAGATAGTTTTGGTTTGAATTTTAATTTCGTACGGTTGTTTTACCGATTTTGCGGCTTAATGAAAAAATGCCATTTGTATGGCGATATGCTTCTACCAAAATCTAATAGGATTAAATCTTACATTAAATATATCCCAATTAGATTAAGAGATTTAAGGTTCGGTTCACCTCAGACGTGAACTAAAATTGTTATTGTGCATTTGCAAAAGATTTTTTAATACCATTTTAAGCTACAATTTGATTGTTTGTGTGCTGGTAAACATTTGTCGATATAATATGTATCTACACTTGGTAAGTTGGGTAAACGACGATTGCTTAGAAATAAAAAATGTTATCTGACATTTTAGCTTAGATTATAAAAATATAGAAAAGTAATTATTTACTGACCGGTCTCGGTCGCCATGGCCGGTAGTTCTGAGGGCGGCACGGCGCTGCCTGGGCGTGCTCGGCTACCCGACACTCGCGCGCATCACACGCTGCGCCCTGCGCCCACTGCGCCTATTGCCCACTGCGCCCACGCGCCCAACTTGCCCACTGTGGCCAATTCGTCGATAGACTAGGCGGGTTTTATTTATCGTCTCAGATTAGGGCGATCACTTTTGTTTTATCTTTCGTATTTGTTTTTAAAGAGCATGTAGTTTGTTTTGATTTCCTGAAAAGATTTCCCCCGGTTAGTTTTATATGGTCTGATAATTTAGACATTTTCAATTGTATTATTGCGTTTTCTGTATGCTCGTAGGGAGAAAAGCGTCGTTCCAGCGATAGATGTTTATTTCTTGATTAGTTGAAAACGTTGCGATTTCTTCAATAAAGTTTATTTCTAGGCAACTTTAATTCGTTTAAAATGGATTTAAAACTAGGCTTTCGGTTTCACCTTGCTTAATGTCTAATTAAAAATTATTAGAAATGGTTTTATACTCTGTGTTAATGCAAAATATTTTTTAATTTACTTCAGACGCGAAGTTTAAGAAAGGGATTTATAAAGAAAATTTACATAGTCTAAAATAGAGTTTGATTTAAGATTTAGACACTGATTTATAGAAGTAACAATATTTAAAATAAAGTAACCGATTTCCGAATTACTCACTTGCGATTTAAAACCACTGAATTGCATAACACACTAAAAATACAAAATTACCAAAAAAATATACACACTATTATGCGTCGTATCAAAGTGTAATTAAGACGATCGTTCGATTCAGAAACAATTAATAAACAATTAAACCGAATTGCCAGTGTGTAAGGTTAATTGTAATTATCTAAATCCGAGTGCGGTACTTGCATCGGCGTGACGCAACCGACAACAACTGACCAGAGCAGTGTGCACGCACTACGGCTACGGCCGCACAGCGCACAGCGCAATCATTCGCGAGCGCGAGCCGCACGGGCAGTGGCGGCCACGGCGGCGGCGGGAGGGTTGATTCAGGGCCGGTGCAACGATCGATGGCGCGCCCTGCATCGCCACAACAAGGGAGGCGCGGGCAGATAGAAATCGATACGATGTCCATCACCGCCTGCACCCTCGCCCCCGCCCCTCCGGCCCTGCGCCTTGCACCCGGAAAATGCATTTTCCGCGACGACGCTTTTCACCCCAAAACTTAACGCATTCGCACTATTTTAAACTAACCCTGAGTTTGTTTTTCTGCTACGGCTCGTGTATGTGTAATTATTTTTCCGTCCCGATAATGCATGCACCGTATCGTAGTCCGCGAAGGTTTTGGATTGATGACGCACGTACGTTCGAGTGCGCGTCACGCGGGCGACTGTCGCCCCGCCACTCGGCCGAGAATAAACAGCGGGGCGGGGGCGGGGGCGGTGCGGGTGCGGGGCGGGTGCGGGGGCAAGCGGCGGGCGGCGGGGCGGTGCAGCCTGCACGCCCACCGGCCGCCCTGCCGGACACTTGCAGGAAAGCGCGCGAGATGCCGACAGTTGTCGCGACTTCTCGCGGATTGCCATTTATCTCGCGCCACAGGACATAAAGCTCGCGTACGCAAAGCTCACACATCGCCGCTGTTTGACGCAGAGATGACAAGAAAACAAAGTCAAAATAAAAACTATTTATTTGAAGTTTTGTTTCCTGAACTAAACATTTCATACAGCCTTGATGCATCTGTGAATCCCGTGAACCGATTTCATCGTTTTCATTTATTTTTTAAAATTTTGAGTTCATTGGATTTTATAATTTATTCGATTAATTTCGATTATTGCGGTAACACCTTTGTGTTGGAGCATAATACTTACTAATTCCTATTTTATCTTATACAAAATTATAACAAAATAAATATTGATAAGAAGAACAGACAGGGTAATAAATAAAGACAGCTTAAACCAAATTCCCCGGTGATTTGTCACTATAAAAGGCATTTTGTTTTCCTCATAGACTGAGATAAAATAGAAAAATGACACTTTTATACACAAAATACTATTATCTATTTAAAATAAACAGCGAAACATTTCTTTTGAGTGTAAAATAAAATGCGGTTAGAATCATTTATGTAGAAAGACTCGGGGTCGCTACAACTAAGCTTACACATTATTTTGCATTAAAACAACATTTCATTCCAATGTGGCCGCTTCACAATTTAGATAAGTTTTAAAATAAATAATTCAAAGTCGACACAACCTGCCTTATGTAGACAGACTAAAGTAACACATGGAAAACATTAAAATAACTTAAATTCCAGTTTGGTTTAGAAAAATATTACGGTATTTCCGCTTTTTAATGTACTTTAGATGAGGATTAAATGTCTAACAAATATATCAAATACAATAAAAAAAAACACATAGCAATGAAATTCTAACGATTATACTTCATACTAATATTATAAATGCGAAAGTTTAGATAGATGGATTGTTAGAGTTTGTAGCCTTAACGGCTGAACGGATTTCGATGAAATTTGGTATAGGTGTAGGTGATAGTCTGGAAGAACACATAGGCTACTCACTTTTTTAATTCCACGCGGACTGAGTCGCGAGCGAAAGCTAGTCTTGAATAAAACTTTTCTAGCTAGTAAAATCTGCTATATTTGTGTGTAAATTAGATACAAAAATCCAAAATTTCATGTCCTTCAGATTCACTATTAAAGTTAAGTTTTGATTAGATATTCAATATAAAAATATGTCTCGTATATAAATAAAAGACAAGGTTATTTTTACTTTATTCTAAGTTCTTTGTTTTAATCTAAAAATAAATCGATAGCGACACGCCGAAGATGAATAATCGTTGAATATTTTATGAGAAAATCTGTGAATGTGAATTTTTAGCGCGAGCTTTAATGTCGGAATCTGTGTCGTTCGGTAATAATAATAAACATAAATCGATAATCAATTTAATATTCCATAATAAATAAAATAATGTGACGTTTTGGTTACGCGCGAAACGTTTTTTATCTGTGCGGTAAGTTTTGAGACGGCGCCATTTGCATACGTTTTTCCCGCCGAGAAAGTAACGCCCTTCACATCACTAGTCTCTGGTTTATCGATACGCCATTAGCTTCGCTTTATTCTAATCAGCGTACATTATCGAGTTTACATTATAAAACTATGATGTATCGGTTTTGTGACTTTCGTATTTTTTTCATTACATCGTATATGAATTATTGTAATTTTTACGTGTTTATTTTCGCTAAGGCTTTTATGTATTTATTAATTGTGCTTTGTAAACTGTCAGATTGATATTTTTATAAAAATGTTTTAAAATCATCATTGCCGATATAGTTATTACCTTATCTGTGATGCGACAATGTTTTTTACTTTCATAGTAATGTTATAAATTATCTCGTACGCCTTTTCGTTTGAATCTGGGTTGGTAAGGATAGCTGCGGTTATCTGATTATTATTTAGTTAATAGTTTAACAACGAAGTTTTAAAAATGAAAGTTAACAATGCTTCAATAAAGCAAATAACAATGACATGAAATATGAAATTCAAACGTTTTCAGTAGAAATATTTGCGCTGGAAATACAACGCGTTGGCTAAATGTCCGTAAAGTGTACGGAATTATTGACAACGAAGGCTGAAATAAAGCGGCCTCCAGTAATCCCCGAAAGCCTTTCCGGCGCGGGCAAACGGCCGGCCAATCATTCGTCAAACGGCCCGCGCGGCTGTAAATCTTGTAGGGCGGGCGGTACGGGGTGTGCGGGGGCGTCAAGCGGGGGGCGCGGGGGGTGCGTTACGTAACATCCGGAAGTGCGGATTAGGAATCAATAGTGGGCCGTAATGATAGTTGTAGAGTAATAGATGTAACTGCGCTGTTTCTGTGCGCGCAGAATGTTCGCAGCGCCCCCTAACTTATTGCGTTTTGTTATACATTGTGTTAGGTGGCGATGGCGAGTGGTGGCTGGCTGGGGGGGGGGAGTGTTTCTCTTTTCCTTTACATCCTCTGAATACTTTTACTTGTACAAATGATGTAAAACATTGTACTAACACTCTCTTTTTCAAATTTCAGGTTTTGAATAATGACGAAACGGAGAATCAGTCTTAGATCCAATTGCAAAAAAAACAACATACATTTCAATCATGATTTAAATGATGATAGACAATACCAAGTATATGATTTCCTCATATTTTTTCACAATTGGGTAATTAGAGTTATGATTCAAAACGAAGGCTTCGCGGAAACTGTGAGTCAGCGGGTCGAGAGCAAAGAGGAAAATCAAAGCCTTCACTGTACATGGATTATAACACGTAAACAGTCACCAATGATTTCGCATATTGAGAAGTTAAGATGTTCAGTGGCGCAGTGGTTGAAAACTGGACTTTCAATGTACATGTCCGGCTTCGATTTAGATGTAATATACACAGTTATTTTCTTCGGTAGATTCTTCCCCGATGTAGCTTTTTCACTAAAAATTAATTACCATTGAGGAAATACTGCTACAAACAAAACAAGTCGATTAATGTTTGTAGCTAAAAATAAATTAATGTAGACTCAAGTAGTTTGGGCGCGCGCCAGTTGCTATAAAAAATGTTATCTATTAACAATTCTTGCTGAAGTCATTTATAAATTACCAGTCTCTAATTAAGGAGATAAACGAAGCTTTAATCAATAAGTTAGGTAATAGTGGTTAAAAGGTTTTAGTACAATGAAAACTTGGAATAAATAAAGGCTTTGATATCCCACGGGATCTAGCAATAAGACGTACTCGAAATCTATACTAATATAATAAAGCGTAAACACACACTTCTTTGTTGCCTAAGATGGCAGCAATTACAGCATGTTTTTGAATAATTATTTTTTTTAATAAAAAGCCCTACACTGACGCCACGCTTTTATATATTTTCACGCCATTAAACTTAGGTGGTAAATATTTTGGATAAAAACCCTAATGTGGGAAAGAGACCATAAGTTGATGCCAACATCAAGGAAGCAAGGTTGCCATGGTTTGTCATCATGTCATGTCATTTTGACATTTGCAATTGATAATTTGACAAATGTAGGTAAATAATGAAATATTTTTTTTTATAATTTCACGCGGATGAAGCCGCAAGGGAACAGCTAGTATAGAATAAAGTTTAGTTGAATGGTTTGACTAAACTCGGCTCATGTCTCTTCATATATTATTCCTAAGATATCTGCTACAAATAACCATGTAATGGGAGAATTTGCAGCTTCAAGTGAAATACAAAAATTACCAAAATGCGTTAAAAGTCAACATTTACGCAGATCTGAACCTCACCTAACCTTTCGCAGTAAAAACAAATAACATTTGTCAGTGTAGCGAATGTATTGTTGCGTCCCAAGTGTTATCAATGCGATATATATTTGTGAAGGCTTCACCGCTTCCTGACCCCCCCCCACACCCCCGGGCTAAATATATCGCAGGGGGTGGAGGGGGGTGGCTTGGGGTTAGCCGATCTTTTGCTATTATACTTGACGAATTGTGTACGTTCGAGTGATATGTTTTGCTACTAAAGTAAAAATAGTTTTTTTTTCATTTTTTCTATAACTTTTGGGAAGTTTAAGTAGAATATAAACTGTAGGACTATTCTCTCTAGGGTTTACAATTTAAAAAATAATAAAATAAGATACACTAATTTTATATCCAGTACCTACTTACTCGTATGTTATTGTAAATTTATTCTTTCATATCGGTCCAATCTTACTTCTTACTTATTATAAATAAATATGAAAGTTTTGGTGGATTGATGAATATTTGTAAAAATGCATCTCGAGAAAGGCTCGACGGATCTTGCTAAATTTATCACAGATGTAGAACAGTCTAGAAGAAGACATAGGCTACTAATTAAGTTTTTTTTAATACTGCCCGAATGGAGCCGCAAACGACAACTACTTTAAGTAATATTTACGTTCCAAGGCTGCATTGGCGGGCAATTCTTGTGGCAATTATTCGATATTGTTTAGTTAATATAATGAGTAGGGTTCGTAATGTGTAAGGCGGTGATTGCGAGCGGCCGCACGCACACCGCAATTACACTGGTCGCAATGCATAGCCTGGCGTGTGCGATGTGCGCAGCATGTACTGTTGGAGTTACATAAGTGAAAGTATATTTATTACTTATCCTATAGGAAAATCTTCTAAAGCGTACACTGTACACTGTACACTTGTTGTTTTAAAACAGCTGGTATACATTAAATATTAAAAAAAAAATGTTTTTTACTCTAGAATTACCTAAATTAAAAAAATCTTTACTGAAACTGCAGTTTTTATTTAATAAGAAATATTGTAAACGACAAATGTGACAGTAGTGTGGTAGCACAATACATTAAATAAATAATTTATAATCAATACGGAACTATTCAATTTCTTCTCACTGCCAGCCCTGTATACTCCAGCAGCGTTTCCACGGCGTTCGCGTGTGCTGCGATTGCCACGCCGAGCTTCCGCGACTAAATTGCTCACGGAACTCACCCTTACTGCTACCCCATTACAATTACTTGTAGTTTTCAATTAACCCATGTTACGTAGCACCGAAGTCTACGGCATCGTAGCTACGTAGTAAAGTTATGCCGTAGCATAACTATATCGTAATATACAGGTAGTTCTGATGTTCGTATAGGGTCTCATATCAATGTAAGTTAAATATATTTAGATGTCAATATATGCTTTTCTTCATCGGTTTAATGCCGGCTAACTCGTGAATTATCACTCGCTCGGTCTATAATAAGATACTTCAGAGAATATTATTTCACAATCCATATGTACGTTGTAATTACATTTAAGTCTATCATAAATCGACGCGGTGATATGTACATTCTCTGTTCTTCCGACAATCGATACATTAGATTCGCTAAATAGTGTCCGTAATCATTATAGGTGCCGGCGGGATGAGCCATGATTAGTGCCGGTCAGGTGGGCGCGGGGGGAGGGCCGGGAGGACAGGGAGAGGCCGATACCTCCCCTCCCAACTACTCCCCCTTTATTGCAGGGGGGCGATCGCCTCAACTTAAGTATTGATTCGCGCGAAACGTGATTTGTACGCACTCATCTTGAGGACGGCTCGGTCTGTCGCATCGGAAGTGTATCGTTGCATTTCGCTCACCATCGATGTTTCAGTTTCAAGTTTGTTCTACGTTTTCCTTTCGATGGGGAAATGGATGGTGTATGGAACGATAGGTTCGGGTGGGGTGGTGCGAGGGTAGAGGGTGGTGTTTACGCGTTAACCGCGGTCAATAGGCCCCACGCCGCACCTATCTTGTCTCTTTGCAGTGTAACTCGCGTCCGTCACGACATCTAGCGAGTTATTGCCGCGCTCGCCCGCCCCCGCCCCCGCCCCGCTCCCCTATCTGTGAGGGGAGGAGCGGGAGCGGGGGCGACTAATTGACACCGTGATATTCAAATGTCGTAATATTAATAGCCGTGTCTATAAATTCTTGGATTTTATACCGTTGTTTGCGACTGCACGGAATTGGATATTTTCTTTTGTTCTAATGTCTATGGAGCTTTCGACCGTGGTTTGCCTATCAAATATAACGATGGCGAAATGTATTTGTTTGTTGATATATTTTTATTCTGACCTTATAGTCGTATATTTGTTTCATTGACTGTTTAATATTATAGTTTAGCGAGATCAACATTAAATACACTCAATAAAGTCGTTAATGGGAAAAAAAAATAATTTAAAATCCGTTTTGATTCGTGTATGGTTTTTCATGATTGCGACTTGTGCATTGCCTTGAACCCTTTCTGTGTACTCATCAGTACGAAAGGAGCAACATATTCAATCGTCCGGAAATTTGTATTTTTGACCTTTGACCAAACTATCGCATAACTGTTTAGTCGCGATTTGATTCCTATGATCCTATGCTTCTATGAGGGTGCGCACACAACTTGAATTTAGTTGTGCAACTAAACAGTTGAATGGGCTGCGAAACAATCGAAAATCGACAATCGCACAACTGTTGTGCGATTGTATAGTCAAAGGTATGCGGCCGCTCTAACAGGTTATTTATGGAGTATTATGCTTATTTATCATAAATAGAAAATGAATTAAGTAAACGATATCATAAGATTAGAAATCAAACAGCGGTAGAGTTGACAAAATCAGCTAATGCGAATTTGGTCTAGTCTATGTTTATACTTGCATGTTTTTTATGATCTTAAATCTTCACGACTAGAAACTTTAAGGCAGATTTAATTTACATAGATTTAAGTATCTTTTCTGAGACTATCAGACTGGATGTATGTAAATACAAACCTCATTAACAATCTGTACATATAAAAACCAAAGCCCGATGACCGGTCTAGTCAATTTGGCGTGTCTGGAATTATCTGTCGAATGGACTGCGGTCGGCTGTAACGGGCGGCCTCCCCTAGCCGAGGGGGTGAACTCACCCCGATGAGAAATGGCGCAATTAGCCGCGCAGACAGTGAAAAACAAGTGCACTCGATCTGCCCTCGCCCAGTGACATCTACTGACAAGCTCCGGAACCACATTGACATTTGGTTTACCGGTAGTGACGTATGCATGACGGTTCGATTTCGAATTTAAATTTGGAAGGTTCTACCAATTGTTTGCATCTTTGCCTATTTGGAATTAAAAAAAAAATGTTTTGATGAATTGGTTTTTTCATTTTAAAAAAGAACCGTTGAAACACTTACTCCTAAATAAAAAGTTACGCATTACTTTTTTTTCTGTAATCTCGCAAGTCGATGAAAATAAGAACTATAGATCAAAGTCCTTGATTATTTTATAAATAAATATTGGTAGAGTTGTCTATTAAATTTCAACTATTAACAGTGACCACTTAACAGTAAACAAGTTACCTCTTAGTTATTTGAATTTGAACAGTACAGTAAAATTTGAACCTATTTTTTTTTGTTAAAGATTGGGTATGGTGATCATACACTTTAAGTTAAATTTTATTTTTTATTTATTTATTTATTTAAATCATGTAACATAAATTACACATAATTGAAATATTTACATTGACAAGAACGGCGGGAATTTTTGATGTGGGATGTGGTAGATTAATAATAAACAAAAATATTTTTTTTACATTATTCGTGATAAGCGAACTTAAGCCGGAACTTCGCGTATCAATCATTAATTTCGCGTGCGATAAATCAATAAGGTATTCTCCTCATTAATTTTGCGTACGTCGGCAGTCTTTGGCACTAAATAATGGACCGGTGAGTTTGATAAGCGCGGGGGCGCCACCGGCGTCCAGGCGCCGTCAGCGCGCGATCGATACTCGCCGAAACTCCACGAAAGCTTCCGAAAGTTGCCGAAGCGAGCGGACCGCGCAGCTTTTTCGCGCCGCACATGACAAGTGTCAGAGCGAAGCGCCCTGCAGTTTTCAGGCGCCCCTGAAGTCTGTGAAAATTTTCGTGTAAAAGTGCATTGTTGTAAGTTTTGTTGTGCACAGTGTCGCTCGTTGTCGGTGTGCTGACGACGGCGGCTGTCCAAGTTGTGTAAGCTGTAAGTAACAGTCATAGACCCGCCTTGAGTTTATGTTTTCATTGACTTTTCGCACCTGTTATATCTTAGTTATAAACAAGTGTTAAGTCAGATTGTTATTGCAGTTATTACTAAACATAAAGCCATATATCCTTTATTTATTATAGATTTTATGTAGTGATGTTTTTTATCTATACTGTTGCTTATGATCATTTTGTTGCAGTTATCTGTTGCCGTTACATTATAGTTGAATCATAGAGAATACTTCCAGTAACACTTAACATATTGTAGAGTTAATAGTTAACCGAATGTATAGTTTTAACGATTGCAGTTTGGGAATTTACCAAATGATGAGGTCGTCGCAGTGCGCATGTCCAGGCTTGCTTTGCGTCATGACACTGTTTAACATCTCGTTTCTTTTTATTTGTTAAATAAATGCAATACCATGTAAGCAATATTTTATTTATCTTTACTGCATTAAATGAAATATTCAACGCCAATATATTTTATTGTATGAAAAATATAATTTATTTTAAGGATTTTATAAGTAAAGTTGTAATAAATGTTCCATATAAAATTGACTAGCTCTAGTATTCAATCTTGTATGTTTTGCGGATATCTTGTGAGCGCGCCCTTGACCGATATGCACCGGGGCCGGGCTGGGCGCGGTGCAGTACGCCAATCTCCCGAGATCCCTGCGAATTTTCAAGCGCCCCAGATGTTGAGAACAAAGTTTGTCGTGCGGGGGGTGGGGTAGGCCTACAGAAGTCGGTTACTTGTACTGTCAACTGCAAGATTGAAGATGTTATAGTTGTTTAGGGAAGAAGATGAAAGCGGAAATTCATAAGGAAATAAAAATGAAAGAAGTGTACTATGTAATTTTTTTAATGACAAAAACGCAATATAAATTAAACAATACATTAGTATAATACTAAGTTAATTAATTTATTGATTTTTTGCAAAAAGTAGTGGTCATAGACAAGGAGTAACACTTTGTCTTTTACCAATTAAATAAAAAACGACGATCATAAAAAAGTTTACGCTATCCGGCTTCAAATAGCGTCAACGCCGACAAAACTTTCCCAAACATTAGGAATGGAGACAAAACGCATAAAAATTGTTTATAAAGGCAATTCGATTATAAATGCGGTGGCGCAGGCGGGCAGGGGTCAGCACTTGTGTTTGAAAGTTGTTTGTCCGCATGTCTGTGTGTCCGTGTGTCACCACTGTGATCTCGGGTTAAGAGGTCACGTATTTCTGGTGATAAATGCATGATTTGTGTATGTCTACAATACCGCTGTAGTAGATGGCGCTGGAGTCGAGTTGTTATTAGTGTACTTCGATGTCTGTTTGAATTTATTTTAAAAACTTCCTTTTATAATTTCTTTGGTAATTGATCAAATGATATCTGACACACTGGTTATAACCCGATTTTTGTTGCTAATGTTTTTTTATTTATTATTTAATTTCAAGCAATGTCTTTTATTAAACATTTATTCATAAACTAGCTGTTCCCGTGCGGTTATATCCGCGTAATTTTTTTTTATTGTTTACATTTGTCAAATTTCAATTGCAAATGTCAATATTACCGTTACCGTAAATAACCTTGCTTCCTTAATGTTGGCAGCTTGTAGTTTATCCCTATCCCACATGAAGGTTTTTTCCAATTTATTTACCCCTAAGTTTAATAGCGTGAAAATATATAGCCTAAAGCGTGTTGTAAGTGTAACTCTTTTTATTAAAGAAAGAATTATTTAAAAATGTGCTGTGATTGCTGACATCCTACGCCACAAAGTAGTGTGTGTTTACGCTTTATTATATTGGTATAGACGCACAGACGTTTTCTTGTCACCGTATCTAATCTATGATACTATTATAAAACAATCATTTATTTTAATATTCGTAATGTTTTTTAGAAAAATTAAATTGGTACAATTTATTAGAGGTCAATGAACCGATGTTTTCAAGCAATGTCGATGTGATGTCAAATGCACTCGAAGATAAGTTGAGTGATTTAGAAGTATTATTTAAATGTGATAAATATTATTCGGAATGTTAATATGCAATTCAAAATATGAAAGTATGTTTGTTCGCGTATTGAATTACAATAAATAAAGTAATATTAATTTAGAAATGAGACCATCTTAAGATGATTAAAAAAATAATATCCGTTAGTTGCAATAACTTAAAGTTTCTTTGCATTTTACTTTATATGCGACTAGCTTTTGCCCGCGACTCCGTCCGCGTGAAATTTAAAAATAATATAGCCTATGTTACTCACAGATAAATTTAAATTTAAATTACCTTTCCGACGGTGAAAGAGTTTTTAAAATCGGCGCAGTAGTTTTTGAATGTATTCATTACAATCAAACAAAGTTTTCCTCTTTATAATATAAGTGTAGATATATGAAATGTTTTGATAGCGTTGTTTTTATTTTCTAGAGATGCAAGTATTACGTTGTTTGTGATATTTTATAACACAAATGGATGGAATAATGTACGAAATAATCTTTATAACTCTCCTATTAACGGCAATTATGTTCGGAGGCGAGATTAATTTATGCTAAGAGATCGGTCGCCGGTTGTCGACTTTTAGAATGTGGTTTTTCTTTAATTAGAAACAACTTCAGTGGTATTGAACATTACCGTCTTTATAGTCTCGTTTCTCTTTAATATACAGTTTTTGTTGGTATTTATCTCGTCACTGCTGTAGTTTATGGACGTGTCTAGCAGATAATTAGAATGTAGATAAATATTTTTATTTATTGTTCGCATTAACTTTAGCCAACTTAACGGGATGTGTTAAAGTACTTTATAACTGTTTACTTGTAAATGATAACTTAGTAGTAAATGAAGTAAAAATTTTGAATTATCTATAATTAGCGGTAAATAAAAATTAAAAAACTTTTCACTTTTAACATTAGTTTAGAAGGGAACTGGAAATTAAAATTGATAATGTGTAGCAGAATAAAGAAAAAGGCTTTTTTCGGTTTTTAGAGTCGCCCAATTTTTTGAGTTGGAAAAACATAAGTTTTCTGAATGTGGTGGGCTTTACCGTTGTACACAGAATCAAAATAAAACCCAGAAAATGGCAGGAAAATTTCATCATCAATTATTTTTTGGAGCACACAGCATCATAATTTAACATTCTTTTAGAAATAATTTTAAATCGTTTATTCCGCGACGTGGGGACATCGACACAGTAACTGGTTTTCAAGAGGTAAAAAATGCATTTAAAGTTTTTTACATAAATTTTATTAAAATTAAAATTCTTTTAGATATTCGTAATA
>LD699455.1:9016932-9029489 GCA_003118335.3 Papilio memnon
GTGACTGGCAATTTACTATCTAAATTGAGCGTTCTTTAAATGTTTTAACAAAGCTATACGTATTTTAATAAACGCCTTTAATGTCAACAGTCGGATTGATTTTATGATCCATAATAAAAATAATACACAACTGCAACGAATGCTTTAGTGTCTCTTGATTTTAAAAACCGTTTTTAAATACTATTCGAAGTCTAACTCGTATTTTATTATTAGAATTTCATATCCTATGCTCATAAAATATATTAAAACAGCGCGAATTATGATGGAATTGTAATTTCGGTTTAAATTCAAATTAAATAAACGGCTTTATGTACTTTTGTACATATTAAAATATTGAAAATCCAAAAATAGATATTTGTAGGTCCCTAAAATTCAGAAAATCCTTTTTCTATCTTATTAAATCCCCCGTTGCCCTCCGCGTCGGAGCGGGGGCGTGTCTGCGCGCGCGCAGTGTTCCGTGAATCCTACAAGGCCATCGCCGCTACACGCATTGTTTGTGTTCTTTTGCTCTGCTTGTGGTTGGAAGCTCTTTGTTTATAGAACATCGAGAAAGTTGACGATCAAAATTTCAAGATTTTCCCCAATAATATACAAATATAGTATGCATATTTGAAGAGAATTTCGATAATTGTTTAGTGGTTAATAAAAAAAATAAGAGAAAGTCATATACATACATTTCTTCTTCTCAACGTGTTTAGTATCTGATTTTGTGCTTTGTATATTATAATTGACTTTAGTCATAATTTAATATTTATTAAAAAAAACTTAGCACGTCTTTCCCAATCAAGCAAATTTAACCAATCGATTAAATTTAAAACAAAGACAAGATTATCGATAACATTATCTTTTTGTAGCGCACCACTAATTGCGACATCGCCAACTGAAAGCAAACAATAGCCAACACAACACAGCTGAACTCCGTCTGCTTTGTTTTTTGTTTTTGTTCGGAGCAGTTACATAAGAATAGCGAACATAACTGTGCCCGGGAACCGAAGCCGCATACCGCGCGGTTAGCGGCCGCCGGGCCGCGGAGCACGGATTATTCAGTAGTTTCTGGGAAAGATCCGCGCCCGTATAATAAATCGCGAGACCGGGCCCTCATTATGCGGTACGGCCTACATTCCAGCGGCTTACCATGTAGGATAAAAAGTTAGGATAACTATTGTCTTACTGGACACGATGTGTGGAGTCAGCCGAGTCATGGATTCATTTGATATTGTAAAATGTATAAATAAAAATGTAGGGTTATCTTGTAGCAATTAATTGATTCCTAGACCGATATACCTTTAATAATTCTGTTAAGGTTGCAAGGAATGTCAATAATTAGATACTAATTTGAAAACAGTCGTTAAAAATCTGTGAACTTTTGAAAACTCGTGTTTTTTCATGAATTCTGTGTTGTCAGTCTCTAGTATGATTGCAATGTTTTTCTTTTAATGAAAAGTTTTAGAGCACTCTAGCGATGTCCTCTCCACGCATTTCCTGTCCGGTCCCTGTCGGCCCGTTGTTCCCAGCGACATTAGGCTCCGCTCCGCGAGACAAAACAAAACTTAGGCATCACCATTACAGCGGGCATATTTCTAAGTCAATTAAATTCCGCCAAGATGGCGCGCCCGACGGTTTTTTGGCGACTATTAGAATGTTTTACTGTTATTATTAGTTAGATCGTAGCGGGAAATTTTATTTGTTTAATTCTTTTCGGTTTTATTTCTAATCGAATTAAAAATGTTTGTTTACTGATCTTTGACTTTTAAGAACAAAATATTCACGAGCATTAAGTCACGTAGGAATTTCGTGCCACTTTTCCTTGATAGTTGTTATCAACTCTTGGTTTCATTTAGTCAAAGTGTTCTGAAAGTTGCATTGTCTAAAATATGGGATTTATTTTAATGTCTTTCGTGTAAAGCAAAATACGTAAAAAACATATGCAAGTCGTGTTCACATATTTATTTCTCTGCAAAGCGATTACTCTCAAGTTTATTACCTTAAGTAATTGAAAACAATAAAGCTCTGCCATCTCTGAATCAACTTTACTATTCCATTGAACTCTAGAGTGACAGAAATAGTTAAAAAAAATCTCTTTAAAAGCCTTCTACGATCATAAAAGTGCCCACACGCGGCCTAATGAGTCTCTAAGATTTACTGTCAATAAATTATCTCACTTATGTGTAATTACCGGGGAGATACGTGTGGGACCGGTGTACATGATTTGTCAATTTGCGCATAACGACGATATCTTGGTAAGAAATTAATGTCTGTTGACGTAAGTGATTGCTGTTTTCTTAGATAATGAATACGCTTTTAAATGGTCTTGGGGTATTCATTTAAAGACGTAAACAGTCGATTAACTGTAGTTTTTTTTGTCAACGTTCAACTTTGGTTTTATTTTTATAATGAGTAAATGGTTATTTATAATGGTAAGTGGCATTATGAGCGCTAGCAAATGATCTAAGTTAGGTCTACAATTAACTCAAAAAGTAGGTAATTTTCATATCTAATCTTTAGGACAGATGATCTCTTCTACCCCTTCCCTAGAAATCTATAGTTTCGTAAATTTTCCCGAGTTTAGTTAAGTTTATAACAAGCTATATTGAACACGAACAAATCCAAGTTATAGTAAAGTTAATTTAAGTGCTCCGATACCGAGTCGCACAATTTATGTCTCGTCGCAGTTTTTATTGTATTTGCAATTTAAAGGATAAGCGAAATTATAAATCACGTCATTTTTTTGCACTTTACGATCTCGTTCGATGTTTCTCCGGTTACATAGGTTTATTGGTTATTTTGAATTTATATCGTTTCTATAGAACTAATGAAAGTATAATCTGGATAAGCATTTGGACTAGCATACGCCCGCGACTTTCTCCGCGTATAAACTTAATTACTAGAGTATGTGTTTTACTAGACAATCCTCTACATCTATGACAAACATCGATCCGTTCAGCAGCTTAGGATACAAACTGTAACAAGCATCCATCCATCTAAACGATTGCATATATGGTGTGCTAAAAGTGGAATGAAATATATGGTTTTTGCTCTATCGGTAAGTGCTCTATGCAATGATATTTTGAACAGACTGTGACAGAATATGTGGACAATTTGATTAATCACATTAAATGTCTAGGCATTATAATAAAAGACCAATAACTGATATCACCGTAATATAGTTTACTCACTTAAATAGGCTTAAGATTGGTAAATTGTGTTCATAGTGTCTGCAGTAACAATATAGTTGTATATATTTTTAGTGATGATCCACGAATACAGAGGTCATATTCATTTGTAAATGTCGTACGAAATATATCGTACGACAACAGGATAGGGTACCGTTATATCACGTACTGATGCACTCGGTGTAATCAATTTGTCCAATGTAAGACGTAGATATTTCAAGGAGACATTGTAATTGAATCTACTTCAAGCATTGAAAGTTGCAAGTGAAATTATACTCGTACGTTCATTTGTCAATAGCGAATGCTATAAACTAACGATTTAGCTAATTGTTCCAAAGTGCGCTGACCCACGCGACGAAGTTGTATGCTAATATTTTGTTGCAATTATAGTTTACTAGTTTTCCGTGACTACGTCTGTGTTAAATTAAGAAAAAAAAATTACGTCTACATGTTTTCTTCTGTACTTTTCTCTACATGTATGCCAAATTTCATCGAGACCCGTTCAGCCGTTTAGGCGGTAAACTCTAACAAACATTCATCTAAACTTATTTATAATGTTAGTAAGATGCCATATTGTAGACCAAAGTAAAATTTAAACTTCAAACTAGAGAGTTTTTTAATTTAATCTCAGTCTGTAAGCGAAGAATTAACAATTTCTTAATTGTTAATATTTTAATTGCACGTAGGTGTCTAAGTGTGGAGGTGGCTTTATTTGTTTATATTCATTAACGTGACAGACACTCGTGTGCCGGGTCTACGAACTCACAGCGACCCGCCAAAACTAATGCTATCGACTATGACTCATATCATGTCTCCATTAAATGTTTCCTCCATCCTATTTAGATTTCGATTTTTTTTATATTTTATTTCTTGAGTTTGTCGACTTTATAAAATTACAAACGATTTACTAAAACATACACGAAAGATTTGCTTTTGGATAAGATATCAGTGAATACATATTTAGTTGTTGTGTTTTTGTCCATATGGATTATATAAAGCAGTATTTTAATTGAAAAGCACATAGATATAACATATTCTTGTAATTCTGGTCTCCCATGGTATGTTAACTCGCAATCCGTTTGCTCCGCGGCTGGCTTACGGGCTATTTCTAAACTGCACTTAGATGCATGCTTTTCGTTTTGGTTCATTAGGGTTACCCTACAAATATATTAGTTGGGGTTTTTCCCTATTAGTGTATTGTTTGGGATTTTGATATTCAAATTAATGGAATACGTTGATTCTGTTTTGTTTTATTTTTTCTATCAAATTACTCACAGGAAGTACACCTGTAAGTTACGATTCTCGTACAATTTAGAAAGGTTACCTCAATAAATATTTCCTACCGATTAAAATGTTTTATCGAAGTTGAATTATTGGGTTTTAACTATTTTTAACTAATTACCTTGTTACTTTCCACGTCTACTTATAAACACATCATACCAGTCGAGTGCCGGTTCCTCAGTCGGACTGGTCACCCTAACAATGTGACAGGACGCATTTGACTTTGCTCCTTTGAAGTAAATTGAATTTGTTGCAAATGAAAATAAATTTTAATGAACACTACATTTCCTTTTTTGTTTTTATTAAGTACTAGCTGTTCTCATGCGGCTTCATCCGCGTGGAATTATAAAATCTTTATTTTATTGCTTACATTTGTAAAATTATCAATTGCAAATGTCAAATGACATGACATGATGACAAACCATGGCAATCTTGCTTCCTTGATGTTGGCAGCAACTTATGGTTTCTTTCCCACATTAGGGTTTTTATCCAAAATATTTACACCCTAAGTTTAATGGCTTGAAAATATATAGCGTAAGTGTAGGGCTTTTTATTAAAAAAAATATTATTCAAAAACATTCTGTAATTGCTGACATCTTAGGCAACAAAGAAGTGTGTGTTTACGTTTTATTATGTTAGTATAGATTGTGTTGACCAGCTGAAGTAAAATTGGATTATGTTCCATATTAAATTACTGGGATTGTGAAAAAAATAAAAACAAATAAATATAATTAAAAAATGAACTCTACTAATGTAGTATTTATTTTTCTATACTTATTGGCATTAATATGTATACTGTGACGGTCATTACGACGGAAGAAATAACTCATAAATAAAATTATTTAAATTATAGAAAGCAAAGTAAATAACATTGAGGCCTAACCGCGTTATTCTCAGACCGCGTTCATTGGGTTCTTCTTTGTGAATAATTCATGAAGTAATCGCGGATTCTAGTGTAAGCCGATCATTATAATATTCCGATGGACAAAATCGATGTCACCAACAGTTTAAGAACTTTGACATTATACAATACGACTAGGTATTAAATAAACTATCAACAAATTATCTTTTGTTTATTAAACTTTAACATAGCAACGAAAGCACATTAACAAAATTTAACAAAAATACGTTATAATAATGATATGGTTCATAATGTGCTTAGTGCGATTATAAATTAACGAAAACCACAATTGATAGGTGACATTAAGATGTCAAATGTTAAAGCGGAACATATGTAAGTTTCCTTGGAACGAGTTTCAATAGGTAATTTGTGTTGGTGTTACGTGAGATGAAAGGTTAGGTAGAAAGTAATGAAATACTGATCGTTGTCACAAATTTATTGTTTTTAAAACATTGATATAGTGTGTCACTGCACATAAAAAAAAAATAAAGCCCGCTACACACGTTCAGTTTTCACAGAAAAGTCGAAATGCGCATTTAAAACTGAAGATGTGTAACGAGCTTTAGATATCATTAATATATTTATGTTGATTTGAATGCCTGGACACTGTAAGATATACATATATAACAATAATATACTATGCTCATGACCGAGAAGGGTGAACAGAGACCATAGACTTCCACTGGAGCGGCCCTGACAGCCCTCACATCTTTGCCATATTTATACACCTACGTATACTTGCTTTTCTATTCGCGTGCTTCCTTCAGCCTTTGTTCGGCAAGTCTCTTTTAAAGGGAGTTATTTATTACCTTATATGGAGGTCTTACATCTCTAAAATTTTAATTTAAATATCTTTAAAAGTTTTATCAAAAAACAGACGTTCCCAATAGTTTCAAATCTAAGTAAATAATATATCAAATCATGTAAATTCGAGAGCACAATAGAAAGTTGTTATTTTATTAGCGGACAGGAAATAATAAAACGATATTAGGTACATTATAATATAAATTGTTGAGTGGAGATGCGCGTGCGCTCTATTCGTTTATTAGCAATTGGCTTACGTAGTTCCATTCTGGACTTTAAATAAATGTAATAGAGTTTATTTTACATTGAATAGAGTATTAATTAAAATGTGATTGCTTACTATATTGATTGGGCCTTTTAAGTTAATGAATTGAAAAAGAAAACTTTTTTTTCTTAGAAATGATAGGGCTACCTAAAAACAATTTGTAAATGTTCATCGCTTTGAACTGGATTGCATAAAAATGTTACAAAACTTCTATTTGACATAGTTTTATTGTAATTAGATATCATTTTCCCATTCCTTTCTACTTGTTTATTATATACAAGCTATTGCTCGCGACTTCGGCCGATTGAAATTAAAAAATATAGTCTATGTTACTCATGGATAAATTGTCTTTCTAACGGTGAAAGAATTTTTAAAATCGGTCTAGTAGTTTTTGAGTTATTTCAATACATACAAAAATACAAATCTTTCCTCTATAATATTAGTATAGATATAGATTTGTACATAACGTAAGTTTTACCATATACTTGTAGTATTATAGAACAAAGTTAACTGTAGTGGTGAAACATAATTACGAATGAGTAATAGTCTCATAGTCTATACAAAGAACAGAAAAGACATGTGGTGCCAATAAACCCTTTTGGTACCTAAGTATGTAAAATCAAATGTTTTAATGCAACAAAGTAAAAGGAAAAAAGTAAGATGTAATGATCAATCTTTGAATTACTGTGACTTTCCACTTAAAAAATAAACGAAGTTCGTTTCGACGCTAATTATGCTACAAAGCTGCGTTCGTTTGATCCTTTTAAAAAAGGAATAAAAGTGTCGGTAGTGCATCTGTCGAGACACGTGCTGTCGCGGCGGAGGCCCGGCGGAAAGTGGGTCAGTCTGCAGTCTGACCTTGACTTTGGCCCTCTGCGCCCGCGCACTCCGGCCTTGGACACGCCGCAACATGGGATACCAACCCCATGAACAGTTAACAAATTATGGAAATCGAGGGTATTTTTTTTAAAGAACTTCAATGTGTTTATTTTTCAAATAAATAATTAACAATATTAATATTTGTTTTTTTTAGTAACAGACTATTTTAATTGTTTTAATGCTTGTAGTGGCTCGTTTTGAATTATAATACTACTTTACCTCATATTTGTCATATTTACAAATAATTAAAAAAAATCATGCCGTATATTACTAAATGAAATTACTTATTGTTTTAATGTCTTAACAAATTAAAACATTAAATCGTGTTGTAAAGTTTTCCCTATTTGTAGTCAAATCTGTTACAGCTGGTAACACCTTGTTTCCTAGGGTCATCTTCCCTGCGCCGGCGCACGCGGTAATTGTTATTATTGGCCGCCAGGCGGCGCGACGTAGCAGGTGCAGCACTGATTTATGCGAAGGATAACATCCCGCGACCTGCTCGTAATGTCGTTCATTTTCATTATTACACTTTATGACCGACAGATGGCGATGATTTTCCTGTGGTGTTGCAAAAAAACGATTTATAATTTAATTTTTGCGTTATTTATTTTTACAGTTTATTATTTCGATGATTTGAAAGTCATTTGTTGATAATACGTTGCAGATGTTTTATTTACAACATTTCGTGGTTCTGTAAACCTTGGTATATACCACATTCGTTTATGGTTAGGACTATTAGCTTAATGCTTAATTTGTTTTTTTAATGTCATCGTAAAGCAAATCTTAAAAATAACTCTTGTTGGTGCAAGAGAACGTTAAATTTGACTTAAATTTAATAATTACTGATCAATTCTTATTAATTCAATTTGATAAACATTTAATATTAAAACTGGATACTGTGTACAAAAAGTTGAACCTTTGCGTCGCGTTGCATACAACCTCGATGCAAAAAACAAGTGAACAAACAGGCCTTAATAAGTTAATCTCTTAACTCTAATGAAATATCATGAGGCGACAAAGGTTATATCTAAGACATTCTTATGACAGATTATGTACATTCATGTCTTCTTTATTTTAATTGCATTAAGGTTCAGTTTTCGTGTAAGAGACTTTCGTTATATTTTGGTTTTACGTTGGAAGGAAACAAATAATTTGAGTGGAAAGATGGTTGCGATAAGCGAACGTACCTGAGATTTGAGTACGTGTAGGGTTGTCAATTTTAAATTAATTATCACTAAAATTACATAGAGTATTTAAGCCACTAACACACATAGAGAATTACAAAAACAGATTTCAATTAAAAAATAGTTTTCTTCCCTCGTACTTTCTGCAATTCTTTATTCTAAAGTTTTTACTTCTATTGTTTATAAGCATTAATTTACAAGGGAAACAAATACACTGTCTAATTAAATATATATAAAAATATATGTATTTAGGTATAAGAGGTGAAAAGTTTTTAGTATGAATGTTCACAACCCTAGATATTGATCGGTGCATAAAATCCCACAGCGGCTGTCACAGTGTTAACATTCCGCGCACACGTCACACAGCTTTTGTTTAATGTTTTAATAAATGGTAGGCAGACATTATAAATATATACAGGTATAAGTAGTCATAATTAACTTGTTACTTAAGTTATCTAAATTACATTAGCAGATAGCTCTCTTATGTTGTGTCCATTTATATTATTATTACCTAGTGATTCATTAGTTTTAGGTTACTAAATTTGAAAGGAGTAAAACTCAAGTTACGTTCAGAAACGCATTTCAAGAATTTATCGTACCATAAACACTAACGAATCGTTAAACTTATCTGGAAAACTGTCCATTAGAGGAAGACCAAAGAAAGTATGGATGGATTGGGCAAAAGTTATGTTAGGAGTGAAGTCAGATATGTTGGCAGAAGCAGCACATACTGTGCCGACCCTCTGTAGGGATGGGGATAAGGGTTGATGATAACTCTCGTATGATAACTGTTCCTATTCTTGTTTCGTGCACGACATATTGCATTAATTTATTCATGTGTTTAAGTGTACGTTAAGTTTACAAAAAATACCAATATCCTATTTCTTAAAAAAAGGCTTGATGGCAAAACAATAGACGAATAGAGAAGCTCAAATTTCCCGCGCGATGCAACGGACGCCATAATGCACAATAAAACGTGATCCTTCGTAAGCGTTTACTTTTTATATATGTGACTTCTAACCGTATTTTTTGTCCCATATCATTCGTACCCGAATTTTTTTTTCATATTTACGGACAGTACAATGCAACATTGACTGTAGATAAATGGAATATGCGCTTAAAAAAACGGTCGTAGGTTGCGATGCGATGTCTAATTTGGAGTGGTGACTCGGGTTATATCGAGACGAAAGTGCATTATTACAATGAAGTAATGCGACGAATTAATGTTGTTGGATGCGGCATTTTGGCAAATATCGATTTATTTAGGTTTAGATTAAATTAAAAAAACGTATTATATAAATACGTAAACATTGTGAAAAATGGCTCCTTTAGCAGCAAAATAAATTAACTCGGGCAGGAAAGTAAGTCCAATGGAAAAAATTATGTCAAGTAGAGATGATTTGTTTCTGGGTTTCTTTTAAAAGCAGAAGAGCTGCACATCTTTCTCCTACGTTACCTTCTTAATCTCCCTAATTACTAGAATTCACTACAAAGCGTTTTTGTTATGTTAGATTCCATTAGATACTAAAAGCTTAAAGCATGAGCTTTAAGCGTAAATATGAATTTACCGCATCCATCTTTCGCACATCAGTCGATTCAGCGGCAACAATATATAGATTCGGGTAACGAGATATGATATGATTTTTTGTGTGTCTGCGTGTGCGGGGCGGGCCGGGCGACAGGGGGACACGCGGGGCGGGGGCGAGGCGCGTCAGGTGCATGCGACTTCGCAACGCATTGTCATACTCCTATAAACAAAGTCGGAGTTTGTACGGAGTTGGGTCGTTAATAATTTATGAAGGTGAGAGAATCGGTGCGGCCGCCACTGACATCGTTGTTTTTGTTTTTTAAAGCTATGTTGTTAGTTCTGCGATTACATTTTACACAGAAAGGTACAGTGTACAAATTAATATTTCAAATGCGTCAACCTATAATACAATAAAAAGACCACGGAATTTTGAAAAGCTGCATTAAAAAATCAGAAATTGATTGTATTGTCTTTAATCACTACATCTGTCTCTGATCTAGTCTATACTACTTTAATTGGATATCTGTAAATGCACGCACGTCTAAACTAAAAGCTTTTAAAATAGGAAGAAATTGATACTAAATAGCACAATTTGTACCTCACACCTCTCTTATTATCTCTGCCTTAGTTATATCTACCTTCTCTGTCTTCGTGATGCATCCTTGAAGTTTCACCATTAACAATTTTTTTACTAATGTTTTTGTCTGTCTTTAATTTAAAACTTTCGATTAAGAAATCAAATTTCACCATAACAGTAAAAACATTCCATTCTTCAAACTCATTTTAATAACATAAATAATTATTTAAATTTTATCCAACGAGTTTGAAAAATGTCACTACTCTATAAAGCGCACGTAAATGACAATATGTAAATTAGGAAATGTTAAAATATTAAACGTCATAACAGTTGTTAATAAATAATAGTTGGTCTTTAAAACATGTTAATCAAATGCTAAATAAAATTAATAAATGTTGACACAACTGGCAACTAATAATTTGGAGTTTTTTCCTATATGCGAAAGTCTAATAGATATTTTGTTAGTCTGTCCGGACCTAGAAGGACCATTTTTGTGTCACTATAATTATAAATAAATTCAAAAAGTTGCTGAAACACATGGTGATAATGTCCTTTATGACGTATCCAATAATGATGATGGTAATATCCTATAAAGGTATTGAAATTGTCTAGCCAATTCAAACAGTAAAGTTGAGTTTGCAGGATTCCACTAGATAATTGCCACATATCTGATCTTTGTGGCCTTAACTGTCTGTATCCTTATGGAGTTTTCTTTCCAAACGTCTTTAGAATAGAAACCAGAAGTAATTACCAAGAATACAGGCGATCTTATTAATCGTAGCGTTCTCATTAACATAACTATGTTGGTCCATATTACACGTGCGGTCAGCCGTCGCACTTCATTTTATTGACATCTTTATGTACTTTCTCTAACTGTAAGGGTCCCATACGCTGGTAACATACTTGTAAAGAATTCGTTAGGGCCCGCCGCGCCCGCCGAGAGGTTATACGAGGCAATAAAGCTACTGGACACGAAATATGTACCGCATTGGTATGTCGTATCTACATACTATAAAAGTATTGGTGAACTATTAATAAACAACATTCTTTTTAGTATTGATTGGCCATCTAAATACCAAAGGTACGGGTATGTAGGGTGTATTAAAGCAGCAGTTCTTAGAGGAATGGGTCAGATTAAAGTATTTTTACTATTCTGTGTAAAACTGTTGAATAAATTGTCTACTTTTCAAATTAATCTGCTTATAATTTATTCCCTCAATCACGTCTCTTTAAATTGTAAACCTAAATCTTTTTCTTTTCCATTTTCCAACTTACTATTCACGTTGAATTCAAGGTATGATATGATGTGTATAATTTGTGATCAAATTAAAAACTTATGTAATTTTCAAAACTAGGAATGAAGTTTGCAATCAGCGCAGAGGTTGTACATAAATATTAATACTCGTAGAATTTATTGTAGTCTTCGACGCGACCTCTGCACTCGATTGGAATTAAAAGATATATTAAACATTAGTATATTTACGGAAAAGAAATTATATATTCGCTTTCTTCATCATCACCAGCTCACTATACATCCCCACCGAGGAGCTCGTAGTTAACCCTAAGTTAAGGTGACTAAGGCCTTAATCAACCACGCTGGCCCACTGTGGGTTGGTTGACTTCACACATATCATTTATTTTCTTCACCGATATGTGCAGGTTGCATCACGATGTTTTCCTTCACCGTAAGAACGTCGGGTAAATTATGTGTACATATGAAAAATCACATTGGTACATGGCCGGATTCGAACTCAAAACCTGTAGATTACAAGTAAAGTGCTTAAACAACTGAGCCACCGACGCTCTTAACGGAATGATAATCTGTATTACAATAATGATGATCACATACTCGTAGTCTTACTAACATTATAAATGCGAAAGTTTAGATGGATCGATGTTTGTTAGAGATTGTAGCCTAAACGGCTGAACGGATCTCGATGAAATTTGGCATAGACGTAGAGGATA
>LD699455.1:9034448-9050313 GCA_003118335.3 Papilio memnon
GCGGGACGCGCGGGAGGTTTCACCGGTGCGACGAGCACACGTCCGCCTCCAACGACGCCCGCGGGCGGACTCCACCTCGTAGTTAACCCTAAGTTAAGGTGACTAAGGCCTTAGTCAACCACGCTGGCCAACTGCGGGTTGGTTGACTTCACACATTTCATTTATTTTCTTCACCGATATGTGCAGGTTGCATCACGATGTTTTCCTTTACCGTAAGAACGTCGGGTAAATTATGTGTACATATGAAAAATCACATTGGTACATGGCGGGATTCGAACTCAAAACCTGTAGATTATAAGTCAAGCGCTTAAACAACTGAGCCACCGACGCTCTTTACAGAATGATATTCTGTATTACGATAATGATGATCACATACTCGTAGTCTTATTAAATGCGGAAAGTTTAGATGGATGGATGTTTGTTAGAGTTTGTAGCCTAAACGGCTGAACGGATCTCGATGAAATTTGGCATAGACGTAGGGGATAGTCTGGAAGAACACATAGGCTACTCATTTTTGTCTTTTTTAATTCCATGCGAACGGAGTCGCGGGCGAAAGCTAGTAAAATATAATCTTGAAAATAAAAAGTTGTAGCCGTCTTAAAAGTTATTTAATAATAATAATATACGGGAAGCATCATCTGTGATTGATACAAAGCTCTAGTGTTATTAATTTCTATTTATACATTAATGTTACTATCGTCATCGTCTAAGACCGGTCGTACGCCTTTGACTAAACTATCCCACAACTGTTGTGCGATTGTCGATTGTTTTGCAGTAAATTCAATTGTTTAGTTGCACAACTAAAAATCGAGTGTGTGCGCACCTTTATATAAGCTCATAGGAATCAAAGCAAACAATTGCAAGTCAAAGGTGTGCGCGCGTTCTAAAGGTTCGTTTACGCTGAAGTCTATCAATTGTTTTACTATATCGACAATACTTGTAACATATAGCTTACATAAGACAGTATATTCCGTCGTTTGCCCACACATACACATACACGTGTCATACACTTTTAATTTGTATGTCGTCGTGTTCGTATCGCAGCAAGAATACGAGCCGACATAATGTATGCGAACATTAACACAAATACTCGGGCAAGTAGAGATGATACTCGGCTATGTCGTTGCCATAAATAACAGATATTCAAATGATTTCGATACCAATTCGGTACCGCAATTAACGCGCGAACTGGTTTGCGTCTAGTGATGTACTTATCACTTATCGATAAACCGAAAATTGGAATATTTTCCTTGGCATATGATTGCATGTCATTCTTTAGACGCACAATATTGTAAAAACCATTGTATATTTATCTATGCATTTGTGAACTGTAAAATTTGCGTTCTTGTTTCTAAAAGCTAAGTAGCTTTAACGAAATAATGTACCTCCAATTAAACCTAGTATTTAGGTATGTATTCTTTAAATAGAGATTCCCTGTAATTCTTTCTAAGAGACAATCTTTAAATTTCCTGTTATTTTTCAATTTTCTTAGAAGATGTTATTCCAGTATATCACAATATCGATAGCTTTCCCATCCCTAGGGACATTTAAAAATGGTTTTATTCGCTCTCTAGCCAATGAGTGTAATGAATCTGATGAGTACCTATGGAATGAGATAATGTCTAATTCGCCTTTACCGTGGGCATGGCCCGTTTTAGTTAATAAATTTATGATTTTATACCGGTTTTTATTCCGTGTCACCGCACTCCCATCGCGATCTATTCTTTATTTGTCTGCTATGCGACACTACCAGCTGCCACAAATTTAAAGCCAAAATAATCCCTAACACAGTACACATAGTGATTAAATTTGTGTCTATCGGTTTATCGTTTTTGGATGTTTACCGGTAATTATGAATCTTTATTCTCGGTAATTACATCACTACAATTCTGTTTTTCGTTAAATGGAAAAATTCGTAATGTATTTGAAATGATAATTTGTCCAGTTTGTTACATGTAATAATGTATGCGAAGTATATTTAAACGTTTTACGACATTTGATATAGTTTGCAATTCTATTATTTATTCATATTGATCTGGGATACATAGAGCTGTGTAATATTGTCGCTTATATAACTGATTGCGTCTACATATGACATGATAATTTTTTGACTGTTGGATAAAATATTTCAATGATTTGTGTAAGGGTCAAATCGAACTGACTTTGTTTTAAACATGCGATGATTCTAAAGAGTTCTTATAGGTGTAATAGTCTATTAAAATGCAATATTGATACTCATAATAGTACTATAAGTTATGGTGTCGTAGGTGGGGGTAGTAGGAGGTAGCTGCCCTTGCCAAAACATAGCTTAAATTATCGGTTTGCGACGTTTATGGTAGATGTTACCGCGAGTACCAAGTAATTTTTTTGACTAAAAACAGGGAATTTATCCCAAACTCTTCCATCAACAATAAATAGAATTGCTAGAAGCTTAAACTCTTAATTGCCGAAGATTTCAGTGACTGGGTGCGTCAAATTTTTTTAACTTCGTAAAGTTCGGTTTTCATTAAGTTTTCCTAATGTTCATTATTACAAAGATTTGAATATTATTTGGTTCGAATAAATTAAATACAAATTTTATATTATACTGTTTTCTTATTACATTACGAATGACGTAGGTGAATTAATTTGTCTACTTATTCTTATGCCGTTAATTAAATATTTTACATACCGAATCAGTAGTAGGTACTTTAATCTACATTTTTATTAACACCGATACATATTTTTACAATATAATTCCACATATCTGTGAACTGATTTTTATCTATCTTATGTTTTAAAGCAGAAAAGCTTCAAATGTTGCGTAAAAATTTTTTACGGAGCCGAGGATTTTGCAATCCATCCCTAAAATATCAAAGGGGGGAGTTGAAGGTTCATACATAGACAGGATTTTTTTAGTAGTAGAATTATTTGAAAATTGTCAAATACAGTTTTCAAAAATAAGGTTCATGCTTTTTTTGTAATAAAACCATGACCATGTAGGACCAATTATAAATATGTAATCACTTTTACAAGTTACAAATAAGAAATATTGCCGTATAAAATAATTTTGAGCACAGTCTAGTAATCTGATACCGTAAATTGATGTCAGTCAATCTGCGAGAACAGAATTAAGTCTTGATTACGCTAAATGGTTTCTATAATTGTTTATAATTATCGAATGGAAACTTTGACGATCTTAATAGCATTGAATATGGTATTCTATAACAGTATTTCACAAATCGAGCGGTGAAATGATGTCGGGCGCGGCTCGCTGCGTTTATGTCTAATATATTGTCGACCGGAAACATAAGTCGACCCGACGGCTCTAACGCGTAAAGTTGTAACTCAAAAAAAACATATTCAAGACAATGTAGTGTAGATATAGAAGTATTCCTACGCTAAAACGAATCATTCAACATTTTATGATGTTTGATTTGAAAGATATAAATTATTTGACAGAGTTGGAAAAGCCCTAAGTCATTTTATATCAATAACCGAGTTACAACCTTTTGTATAAGGTCCGCAGTGGACGATTTGTGTATCAAATCGGATGTATTTGGTCCGAAACAATCTTTTTTTCTGTATAAATTCGGTCACACTGCCTGCAGCGTCTCTCTGATCGGTGACAGATTGTATGCGTAATTTAGCGTTGTAACTTTCACATTTTGTAATTTTGACGAGCTTTGTCTGGTGTTAGATTTGCTTTATCGTAAATATGGATGAAATACTGTTTAAGAAACTATTGTTTAATTATTCAAAAGCATAATATGCATGTTTTGATGATCAATGGTCCGATTTTCCGGGTCTATAAAAAAATTTACAAATCTAAGTAGGTCATTTTCCCTTCGATTACTTTTCGTTAGTTATATTTTTAACTAGTAATTAAAGAAGTTTTTAGCCGATTTTGGATAACAAATTCTTCCTGTAATTGAAAAGGATCCTAGGTAATTTTTACGTATTTAAAAAATAGAGAATTTATGGTCTGGTAAAAACTTACTGTACTCAAAGTAATTGTTAAAGTGCGTGCGATAGAGGGCGTTGTGGGTCGGCAGTCGGCAGTCGGCAGTCAGCAGTAAACGCGCCGAAAGAGATTTACGTTACCTCCACACGCGCTTGCAATCATTTACTGGAAATCGATAGGCGCGTTTGTCTTACACCGCTTTGTTTATTGCTACAATGCGGTGTGAAGTACTTGTATATCTTTAGTATATTTAAGACATTAATATAAAACTAAATCATTAGAAATCAATTGGCATTTTTTCAATTGAGAAGCAAGCGATTGAAATCGTTTTAAGGACTTCCTTAATACTGCTCCGCAATTAGAATTTGTACTAGTCTTTATGCCCGGTTTTCACTTTTCCAGTCCAGCGATAGAATTCAGCGGTGGATTACAACTGGAAAACAGTAACTTTTATTCAACGATGAGAGAGATGTCAATGTTATTGTGTAAGTTCGGTATTAGAAAGCCACGATTTAAGTAGACACTAATATTATGTGTGTTTTTAGTGTTTGGTGTGTTTTAGTTTTGAGTTAATATTAATACTTGGTTTATTAGTTGTGATATAATTATGATACAATAGAAGCAAAAATAGCAGCAAATTTAACTTTAATGTTTTAGAATGTTTACTTCAGCAATAAAAATTAATAGTTCATTTGACGATCAATAATTAAACACTTAATAACAGAAATAGAAATGTTTAGTTCCTTGTGTAAGTTACACATAAATACATCTCACATTGTTAGTATAAATATATAAATAATTCCATAACATGAACAGTACAGAAAGTACACAGTCCATTTCAGTATGACACAGCAAATTAACAGGAAAGAATTATAAAAAAAAAACAGATTATTAACAATTTAGACGTAAAATTGAAATAAAAATCCCAGACAAGGTAGAAAGTACCTAGAAAGATGTATTTTTACATACGTGTACATAGTTATAAAATCATACTAAAATGGACGTTTAACATTACTATCATACTGCAAACAGCAATCGTGTTTGTCATACGACTGCAGTGCAGTGGCACTAACATCACCGCTTGCACTAGCGTAGGGCCTAGGGCCTAGGGCCGTGCTTGCGGGGCGGGGGTGAGACAATTGTGTCCGCAGGGCGCGGGCGGGGGCGCGGGGGAGCGGCGCGGGCGCGGCAAGCGGGCCTCGGGCTCCTCTTCCGCTTCCGGCTCCCTCGGCCGCGGCGCCCTCTCCGACCCTGACCTCCAGAGCAGGCTGCAACCTAACCTCACCGCTTTCTGGGTATGTACCAACTTTATACACTAACTATTTGTTCATTTTGTCCACATTGTCACACCCCCTGTGTTGTTTTCGAATGAATTTTATGATAATTCATTTGGATACGTTTGAAGCCTAGTAGACGCACTGCACTTTAGATTTTAGATTTAGCTGTTCTAGATTAGACGTAAAGTTATTCTAAAGTTGTGTTAAATTGTGAAAAATCCATTTCTGTTCGGTTCTCAGAGCCTATTAAGTCAATAACGGCTCGTACATATATTTCTAAGTTCAAATAAAGAAGTGAAAAAAAGTAACATTTGAAAAGTCAATACCTAATATAATTTAGTTATCGAATTTAAAATGCAAAGTTTTATAAATAACTCTACAATATGCATTTGCAAAGGAACGTTGAGTTGCTTTAATTAAAAAAATAATAAGTTTCGTGGATCAATTAAATATGTTAAAACATCTCCAATAACATCGGTCGTATTTAAGTAATTTGAATATTAAGTTCTATTTGCAACGCAATTAAAGTCAAACAACAGGCTCACATCGTATTTGTCCTTAAACTTTTCGACAAAGACGCGCAGAGCTTACCAAAAATTAAATTTTTTATTACCAACACTTACCAAATAAACATAAAACGATTGCGATGCAAAATCACCTTAACGGCTATACAGATAAGGTTCTTGTAGATAATTACCGCGCGGCTGTCCGTCTGTGTTATTTATTGCACATTGCGTAGCTACAAGCTACAAGTTCCCAGACGTTATTCTAATATGATTCGTATATATCGAAATGCTGAATAGCTTTAATAGAAATCACTGACATTGTTTATGTTAGAGTACCGTCTTCGCGCTTCTCAAACTGCGGTTTATTATTTTATACTAGCTTTCGACCGCGACACCTTCCGCGTGTAATTTAAAAAAGTAGCCTATGTGCTCTTCCAGACTGCTCTACAATTATGCAACATTATTGAGATCCGTTAAGTTGTCTAGGCGGCGAAATCTAACAAACATCCAGCCTTACATCTGAGCTTTCGCATTTATAATATTAGTAAGATATTAATCTCCATAGTAAGGCAAGTTCTATGGTTATTTGTATGGTTGGTTGGATATATGGGTAAAAATTGCCCGAATTACAAACTGGCAGTAGTTGGTATTTTCTCATTTTTGTCGTAATTTGTGGACCATCTAAGTCTATAGACTGCATTTTTTGATTATTTTCGTAGGATAGTTTTAATACCTAAAACTTATATTTAGTTGCTTGTTTTTAAAGAAACATAAAGTTAGACCTAAGAATTACATCTACAAATTTTTAGGCTACATAAAAGAATAACGAGAAAGTTTGAGATGCGCTATCTTCGATCCGAGTCTCTCGTGTTTTATGGCGTATTATGCTATAATAATATTTTTTACTTAGCACATTTGTTTATACCTGTGTGGGCGCGTGTGTGCGTGCGCTGCTCGTGTGTGCGTGTGCGCGGGCGAGCCGTTCACTTGAAATATATAAAAATGTCGTTCGTTGTTACCAACACCGCTAAATCTAATAGCCGACAGATTTTTATGTTCTTTCGCGGTATAGTGTTCTGTTACGCGGCGGGCTTTCGGCTTTTTGGACTCTTTGTCCATGGAAATTGGGTTTCGGACTTTCAAGATGGCCGCCGTTTACTGCGACTACCCAATTAGCGATGGGCCCAGCGGCTTACCGTTCGGCTTTTGTTACGAATGATTTATGCTTGTTTCTCCGTTTGTATGTTGTAATAGCGATTTTATATTCGGCCTGCTTAATTACTAGGTTACGGTTTTGCGACGTTTAAATGATATGATATTGATATTGAGGTCAATCACATTGGAGTAAATCTAGCATTAATATAGGTCTTAGATTAGGTCTAGTTTAACTATGTAAAAAACAAAAGTTAAGTAACTCGTTACATCATTCGATATCGGCATTGAACCGAAATCGATTCGATTGTGACATAATTAAATACTCTACGGAGCTCTTTTGACAGTTGTAGTTGTGAATATATGAGATCTGTCAGATTCGCTTGACGCGTCAACGTGCGTTCCGATTTACGACCGCCTCGATGTATTTTAATTAATATAATCAAAGTTCATAGAAGACAATAAATTACAGATTATATTGCAACCTCTTTATTGTATACATTAAGAAGCGATTAAAATTCCAATTTAATCAATCACTTTCTCCAGCCTACATGCGCAATAAATTCCCTTGAATTTCTCTTATTTTTCCGTTTCATTGTACGTTTGTATTTGGTTTTTATTATCTGTCTAATGAAAGCTAAAAATCTACTTAATAGAAGTCGGAACAAGTCATTTCTGCCAACTAATTTTGGAAATAGGGGTTTAGTGCAAAATGTGCCTCAAAGTATGAATTAAAATGAAGAGAAAATATTCCTTGAGATAAAAAATTAAGTCACGATTTGTAAAATAACATGAAAACCAGTTATAAAAAGCCATGTTGTTATGAGGGGCATTATTTGTTAATTGTTTTTCGTAGTAAAGATTTTCTTTATGAAATTCCTTCTTGATCGATAGTATTTAAAAGGAGTACATTATAAGGCAGGGAATGTTGACCGGGTACGGGATACATACGGGATAAATTAACGTGGGCCGAATTAATCGTCGGACCACACGCGACGCCGGCCACTTAATGAGTACTTACATATCGGACCCAATCGAAATGTTCTGCCGTGAGTTATGCGTAATTCACAGATTATGTTCTCTACGTACTCGATATTAATTATTACTTTATTAATTAATAGACACAGCATGTCGCAATGACAATCAAAGAAAATATTATTTTGGTCTTCTTATTATCTTTTAAAGAGTTAACATTTTCGCTTCAACTTATCTAGTTGGTGGGAAGCTGTGTGTTTTGTATTAAACGCCTTTTCCACTAGATAACTAGTTTTCCACTGGCAGTAAAAACATTACGGGACTCTCCCATCAATCTATCGTTCTAGATTTATGACTCCATTGGCTAATAGGCAACAAACGCAACGGACTTTTTATCTCCGTAGCTCTGACTTTCGGCTCGCGTACCTTGGCACATTAACACGGGATTTATCGTCTTACAGTTTCTTACGGCAGTTTTTATTGTGTATTATAACGATTCACAATTTAACTATCAACGTTTTATACGTACTCTTAGTTAGGTTAATTAGTTGGGACGATTAAACGTTCTACGATCGGTGTTTTGATATGTGAGGCGTCGAGCGCCGAGCGCCGAGCGGTGTCTCGTGTAGGGGTTCTGTACGGCGTTTTATAACTTTAAAACATATATGTATTATTGTAAAAATATTATTTTATTATTAAACAAATGATAAACTGAAACTATTAAATAAAACATCCTTATTATTATGTCGTAAAATATTTTTTTAACATTGATGAGTCTGTAATTCTACTATTATTTTCGCCTATTTATCAAAGCTAAATTAACTTCTGTGTGACATAAACTAAAGTTATAAACAAGTCCTATAGAATTCTTCGAACATTTGTCTAGCATTTCTCTAATGTATGTGCTAAACGGTTGTACGTTGTGTGAACGCATCCCCAAATTGCGCGGGCACTTATCCGGTGGCCACTTGCTCCTAGCGGGTAAACAATTTTTATACGAACGTAACAGTCTATTATCAGAGATTGTCTTGCGGCCTGCGTCGTAAACTCGGCCGTCGCCCGTCGATCTTTATTGGTGTATAATAACCGAAATAAAGTGCGTTTTTATTCGGTTTTGATGCGATCGCATGTTTATCGTTGGATCGGTAATACTTCGTTTTATATTTCAGGCGTTGCGCAACGGTCAGCTTAGAGCCTATTTTATTGTCTATACCAGAGTAGAGTTATCTCTATATGTTCGATATTTTATTGATAATATTCCTTATCTTTATATCTGTTGTTTGGGTAATTTGTTTGCTGTTAATTACTTGTTAAGTTGGATCGTGTAAACAAGTTTAACCTGCGTAATTAATATTTAATGGTGCTACAAAATCCTATGTGAGTACTTACTTAAATGTAAGTTGTATCAACGAATTTCTTTTACAATTATATCAAAAATATCTTTAGATCACTAATACTTCTTCAGTATCAGTTATGTTGAATGAATTACGGTTGTTCATTTTGGTGTAGGATTTTATGCGTTGAAATATTCCGGGTAATTCCCACTGTGACGCCCACACGATGAACTCTTTACGTAATTCACGTATTATTTATTTGAAGTCAATAATCCGTAAGAAACGAGTTAGGAGGATCTTTGCATTCTTGATAGAATATTTTTTTTAATTTGTCATTAATAAATGGTAGTATCGATGTTTAAGGAAAACATTATTAGTAATAGTATAGACTTCTCAATTGGTATCTGAAGTTTGATTTCCTTAAAAACATTTTTTGACAATAATAAACAGTTCTTATTCTTAATCGTTGTTTTAGTATATTGTTAGTGTACAATAAAGATTGGTCGTGGTACTATTTTGTAAACAATATAATTAATTACTAGTCTCTTATACTTTTGTAAGTGTATCAGTTACCTACTGCAATGACGTAGCTCGTAACTCTCACGTTCAACTGATACCAGATTCAGTAATTCACCAAAGCCCAGCATCGTTTCAATAAACAAGTGGACAAATCTATTCATATCCGTTTACAGCGCGTTGCCCGCGGCCGCTTGCCTACGCGATAATGTTCAATTTATGTCGCCGTGGCTTTTCTGTGAAACGTGTTTCAACTACACATTCGTATGTGCCTTATACGTACGCCTATTTTTGGGGCACATCTCGTTATTTCTGTTTTATTGTATGAATACATAATGTTATGGCCGCGATGCCGACGCTTGCGACACCGCCAATTGCCGAACTTAACGCTTGCTACGGTAAATTCACAAAGAGTAAACAACGGTTTCCTGAAAGGAGCGACATCTGTGATACAGTTTTATAATTTGCTACTTTTCGTTATTTACTTTGCAGTTTTCCTTGATAACTTGTTTTTTTGCTTTCTTATAGTATGCCCTGAGACATGAAATTGATTCAGATTCAGTCGTTTAAAAAATTCTATGAACTAAAACATGTTTTCAATGATGTGCAAATTTATATTTTAATTAAATTAAAAATATATTAAGCAAGTGATTGCATTCAATTTACCAAAAATGGAATTATGCCTGTACAATACAATATGAACGACACGGTAAAAATGTATATTAATGGACCCTCTTAGAGACAACAGACATTAGGCATTAACTAAATCACAAGCTTCATATCTGAGAGCACTAATCTTTCTCGGTATTAGAATTGAATTTGGTAAGTAGGTATGTGGCGTATGCTTGTTTATGAGAATCCCATATCTTTATTATTCAAATTTCTTGACCGAACCGGTCGAAGATAATTGCGTTGGTGTACTTCGATTTATACAGCGCTGTTTTTTTTTTAATTTATCGTACGTAAATGTATCTAATGCGTTCATTTCTCACATTAATTAGTTGTTAACATAACTACACGATCGTGCCTCAGTTACTTTGTAATTGCTACGGACTCGTTTTGTTATTGTACTGAAGTTTGGAGTTATCAGAGATCGTATACCCGGTACTGTGGTTTCCACTTAGTGAACTATTAAAGATTTAACTTACTTTTATTACTAGCTTTTAAGTAACTAATGTTGGACGTAATCAATCGATTATGAACCCGACTGAAGGCCATACTGTAATTACAACACCTTTGATGAAACTATCGGTTATTACGACTACCATCGGACATGTTGTTGTACCCGGATTTCTTTATTATCAATAGCGAACTTCTATCCCGAATCTTATATGTCTAATTTGTTTAGCGCCTAACTAATTCGAATTGAGCGCCACCTGGTAAGCAGGGCGCCGTCAACTGAGGATAAAACAGCGGGAATAATGTCCAATGCAACGCCTACAACTGAATTCTGACGTTGATAAGATGTCTATGAAAACTAGTAGTGTAAAAGCGGGCGCACACCTTTTACTAAACTATCGCACAACTGTTTAGTCTCGCTTTGATTCCTATGAACTTATATGGAGGTGCGCACTCTTCTCGATATTTAGTCGTGCAATTAAACAGTTGAATTGGCTGCGAAACAATCGACTATCGCACAACAGTTGTGCAATTGTTTAGTCAAAGGTGTTCGCCCGCTCTTATATGCGATTATCGATTGAAAATTGCTAAATTATAAGTAAAATAGAAACCCTTTAATACGATATCAATCTCTATGACTGGTTGTTATCAACAAACTGTTCTTCCGAAGTTGTCATAAGTGACTTTTTAAATTATTCTTGTTATTTTAGATTTTTACCTCCTTAGTTTAATGCATTCTTTATTTTACAACAAACAATTTAAAGTGGATTATTGATTCAATTTCGACATAACGTTATCAAAGCAGAAGACATAACTATCAGAATGTGGTCGTAATAGTTTACGAGGTGATGTAAATATGCGTGTAACGAATTTTGGCCGTGGGAGGGGTATTTATTGGTCGGCAATCGGAATACGCAATGTCTGCTATGACGTACCAAAAAATATGAACTTTGTAAACAAACACACAAGTCTAATTTCAAAATAAAATTACTACGTAGCCAACATTTTCTCTATTTTTTTTTTACTTAGCTATACATTTTTGTTTTTAATGCAAAAATCTCATCCAATATTAAGTAAACTCCGATATGTGAAGTAATGTGATAGCCTTTTTAGAGTATATTACTTTTGTTTGTTTATTATGTTAAAGTTTTAATTTTCAATGATTAGCTTTGCCCCATGACTACGTACGCGCGGAATTAAAAAAAAACAAAAGCAAGTCGCCTATGTGATCTTTCAGACTACATCTAACTATACCAAATTTCATTCAGATACGTTCTCTTGTTTAGGACTGTAACAAACACCTAAACTTTCGCATTTATATTAGTAAGATTAATGTATGTTTTTGAATTATAGGCGTTGGTTCACGAGATGAGCATAAATTTCCTGGTTACGTTTTGCTAAAAAAATCTATATCACATACACCCACGCACGATCTAATTAAGCCAGTTTCGTTTGAATAATTCCTACGATTTATTATGTACTAGCTGTTCCCTTGCGGCTTCATCCGCGTGACAATATAAAAATATTTTTATTTGTTAACATTTGTCAACTTATCAATTGCAAATATCAAAATGACATAACATTGTGACAAACCATGGCAATCTTGCTTCTTTCTTGTTAGCAGCAACTTATGGTCTCTTTCCCACATTAGCAAAATATTTACCCCTAAGTTTAAAGGCGTGAAAATATATAGTCTAAAGCGTGACGTAAGTGTAGGGATTTTTATTAAAAAAAGAATTATTCAAAAATATACTGTAATAGCTGACATCTTAGGCAACAAAGAAGTGTGTGTTTACGCTTTATTATGTTAGTATAGATTTCGTGAAAAACTAAATCACGCATTTGTTTTGCAACTGGTAATGAGATGTGGCAATTTAAAAGTTCTATTTCCTTAATAGATATCCTATAACGAGATTTAATTGATTTCAAGTTGTTATTTATAAGGTGTTTTTGTACAAACTTTACTTAACACAGTTTTAAATTGAAGTGAGATAAGATATTATAGTAAAATGTAATGGAATATTTATTATTCAAGTACTGAATTTTCCAAATTAAATACGAAATTTAGTGAATCGTGTTAACAAAATAAACAGGCTTTTTATAAATTCTTCAGATTTTTAGTTTAATTTTGGCTTTATTGCTAAAAATATTTCCTTAATTTATTTTTACTCTTCTAAGAAACATTTGTTATTAGAAAGGAATTTACGAAACTGAAAATACAAGTTCAAAATAAATGTTTTCGAGAAGTTTCTGCGAATGTTTTATAAATAATCGTATGGTATGAATGAACACGTCAACGTTCAGACTTCGAGCTCAATGGAAGGATGTGAATGAAAACTCGTTTACGTCGCTCGTTCACGCAGACACGATTTTGATTCAATCAAAAATCTGATACCCGATCAATTTTCATTTAGAGCGTGCGCACATCTTTGACTAACTTTCAACTGTATTTCGCTTTGATTCCTATGAGCTTATATGGAGGTGCGCATACTCGACTTTTAGTTGTGCAACTAAACAGTTGAATTGGCTGCGAAACAATCGACTATCGCACAACACTTGTGTGATGGTTTAGTCAAAGGTGTGCGCACGCTCTTATAGGCTACTAGTCTATGGCACTAAAAATGGGTTCTGGCTAACAAACTCAGACACGACAGTAAACTCTATATAACGTTATTAGATATTACGTCGAAATTGTAACTTTTGAAATTGTCTACGACTAATATTGGGGACTCTAAGTAATTAATAATTAATAGTGTTTTGTCAAATTATCATAAGCTTACTTGGTTACACATATTTGCACTGTAAACATGAAGAATTAACAAAATTATTTCTATTATTAATACGCTCAATAGAAGCAGAAGAAAATACTAATTATTTTACATTAATAAATACAAGTCATTATAGAATAAAAAATAATACATTTCTCGTCATTCGATATAACGTCGACTCCGTATAGCGTCGCAAAAATCTCGGTCCCTTAAACGACGTTACAGAGAGTTTACACTGCATTTGTAATTTAGTAACATCGCCTTTACACAAATACATAAGTACTTATATATTAATGAAAAAATATCTAGGACAATAAAGCCATAGGGTCCCCAAGTATGTATGTTCAGCATAAAACGACATGTATGACAATATATTGCTTTCCCTCTTTTTCCCTCTGTAAAAAGAGAGATGGTAATATATTTTTGCTAGTGGGAACTAACGGTTACACAATGCATGGAATATTGATGCGCCTCTAAGAGTTGTTTAAAGCCGCTATCTCCACCATTCTAACAGCTCTAAACTTAATTAATTTTGTACAAGCTAATGTTCCGTTAATCACATGTAACTTGTTTTCTCTTTCTTGTATTTATATTTATGATTTGTTGTACCTTTAACAAATATTCTAACATATTGTATGCCTTTTTTAGTTTGGTTCCGATATAAAATAAATGTTATTAATAATTGTGTAACTTTAATGGCATTTTGTATAAGCCCGATACATACCTTCATGTTTAATTGTACAGTTGTACCTTTCAGTTTAAACTGAAGGCGTTGAAAGGGTTTTATTTACCTGATGAAAATAACAAAAGAATAACTTTTTAACACTATGTAACTAAATATTAATACCGACTTACACTTATCGTACAACGCCATCTGTTGATAAATGTGCATTAGACATTTCTCACTTTTATTGATTGTACGTACAGATTGCGTCGCATCCAGTTGTTAAGACATTAGAAAGTATTCAGAATTATTCAGAGCGATGTTACCATTTAAAACATCATATCATTAGTATATCAATATATCACGCGGCGGCTCTGTTTGTATACGAGTATTTCCTGTTTATCAGGTACGCATTTAATAGGCTTTATTAATTTAAAAATATCCCATTAAACGGACAAACTATGTATCTGGCAACCTTTCACTTTACTTTTCTATTTTATTGTCTTGTACGGGCGCATCGCAACACTCAACACGCCCATAAAGCATAGAATAAAATATACTAACGACCAATGTATCTTGAACTCTGGCTATTGCTGCCAAGCGAGTCTGGTGTACTTTATAAAGCAATCGAGAATGTCATTTGTGATTTGATTATCAAAACTTTAAATAAAAATACACGATTATCCGTATAGATATAGCTTTGGTCCAGGTTTTATAATTTTTTTAAGTAAATTGTTATTTTAAACTGTCATTTGTCTAAGTGTTTATATAATTAGTTTTGTTCTGTACGTATGTTTGTACGTTCTGTCGAACCATCTCTTTTCTTTCTAATAAGTATTTTAGTAGTAAAATTTTGTTTTTCTTATTGTTGATGTTACATCGCGTTCCCACTTACACTGGCCGATATATTCTGATCAAGGCATTCCCGTGATTTATAGATATTTATTGTATATCAGTCACATCAAATGTCGCCGCTGCGAGCTGCGACCCTCCTGCCCCCTCTATGTCGTACATAATTACAAACAAACATACTAATTCCACTGAGAAACACAAAGTTAACACAAAACGCATTTATATTAGTACGAATAAGGTTTATATTCGTATTGCTGACATTTCGTCGTTGTTTTATTTATTTTTGAAGATGTTTTGGTAGTTTTTAACTGTATCTTGAATATTCATCGCTCGGCCTGAGATGAATTTTGGCGTCACTCGCGCGGTATTTATGAATTAACAATCTAATGAGGATATAAAACATTAATTTCATTGATAGCTCATTATATGCTGGATTATAAATTGCGACATTTTGACGCGTCTTACTGCAATTGACGTATGAACTTTTCCTTGTTTTAGCCATAAAAAGTAGTGAATCATTTTAGAAATATTAATGAGGTATTTTTCTAAAGGAATTTGGGTAAATGTGTGAATATTTTTAAATTACTATATCGGATTGTTATCTGTTAAGATAAATTAAATTATAATAGGAGTCGATCAGTCTTCATTCATCAGTCATCAGTCTCATTTCGGAGGATTTAGGTGGCCGCTTGCTCGTTTGCCACCTCATTATATATAAAAAATACGTTATTCATATAGGTCAAAGATTGTTATTAGTAA
>LD699455.1:9061907-9089765 GCA_003118335.3 Papilio memnon
TGGTAAGTATAGTTGTTTTTAGATTCGTTTTTTATAGTTTATTTATTTATTTAATTCTTTTTGCACAACAATTTAATTTAGTTCTATTTTCTGGACTTATTTTGAAGTTACTATTAATGTTGAAACTGACTTCAACTTTCGATAAAAAAACATGTTACTTTCTGCTGTCTGACAATCATTATTAAAATATCCTGGTTTATGAACAGTAGCGGCGACATTATGAGTTTTAAATCCGTCCTTTCCCACCTCTTAGCTGGCGGAAATTTTTTGCGTTGCATTGTGCTCGGCGTGAGCTCCTTTCGGTCGATTTGGTAATTGGCTTCAAATAGATTGATCCTTTGTTGAAAATTCTTAAGAAAATAAATCTTATTTTTTTTTAAATTGTTTCCTACTGCGTTTAAAAGTATCCCTTTCTTTCAGAAGAAAGTTTTTAACTTACAACCTTGAGTAATGTCGAATATAATAATTATAATTGTTAAAATTGCACCTAAAGAGCACCCGTGCAAGTTGTCCTAATGATCGCTGAACTTACAAATAAGATGGCAATATAAAATGAATTTAATATTTAAATAGAACAAAAACACAATCATTCTTTAAATCAACAAATAGTTATTGAGTTTTTCTAATCTCTACACATTTCAATGTGCCCTGAAATACGTCATACGATCGCGTATAAGTGCCATCTTAAATCACATAAAGATAATGTCAAGATGTCCAATCCAGTCCATTATCCATGACTCATCGGTACATCAAAATGTTATTGGCCTTGACGTTACATCGCCTTGCATTGTCTTGTCTAGTCGTATTGTTAAAGACTGTGTGAGTTTGTCTGTTTGAAACCATTTCAGACAAATCATTCATAGCGATAAAAATACAAAGTTATTTCGCGATTTTTGTGTATATGCTTGAAATTTGACACTAATGTGCAATCGGTAAATCGGCCATTAACCTAAAACTTCTGTTTCACAAAGTTTTAATACAAACGTAACAAAGAACATCTTAAAAACAAACCAGTTCGAATAGCACAGACATATCGCCCAACGCAATAATGTACCAAAAACCTGGTGCCGCGAATTACAAGGATCGGCCGCCAGAGGTCGCCTTGTCGCGTAAAAAACGCATTAGATATCGGCCACAAACACAAATACCGAAACACCATTATACCAAAACGATTTATCTTCCCGATTCACGTACGTTAGCGCACAAGACGTCTTTACTTTTGCGCAAATGTCGACTACTACAAATACAATCAATGACATTTTCACCAAATTCGAATTCCATTGCGAACTTACAACGCCTAAGAGTCTTTCGTAGCATTACAAGCAAGCAATGTATAGCGTACAATAGGTTTTGCCATTGTAACTTTGATTTGATGCAGTTCTATGGTAAAGGTAAAGGGCACACACGTCCCGCGGTATGCCGAGGGGCCCACATGCCCGCTCAGGTACGTAAAGTTAATTGCTTTTGTATGTCCAATCTTCTTATACCTGCCTCTACAAATTCAAAGGATATTTTTAATTCCCTTAATTTTTATTTTCACAATACATTGTATATTTTAAAAAGTTACGTGTAAAATTCCTAAAATTATTCTAGAATTACGTCTTATTAGACAAAGTTGAATTAAATCAGTATAATACGAGATTCCCTACCAGAAAATCGTAAATGTTTTACAACTTAACCCGGATGTCTAAATCTTGTTACCTTCATATTGTATATTGGCGTAAAAATATGAAGTCATAATAAAGGTGTGTCCACACTTAGTTCTCACAGATCTACGTAATACAAGTATTATAATTACAATTTAAATGTCAACTATTGGTCATTATGTATGAGGAGCAGTTGATTGGGCCGCGGCCTTGCGTGGCCTTTCCTAAACGAACGATTTATAATTTAATGATCCATAACAATCAAAATTTATACATAATTAAATACATCTAGCCTATACTCGCTAATTGCTTCAATTTATTACCTTATGATATAATAAAATGTTCACAAATAAACTTCCTTACTTTATTTATTACACACTAGCTTTCGCCCGCGACGTCGTCCGCGTGGAAATAAAAAAAACAAAAGTGAGTAGCCTATGTGTTCTTCCAGACTATCCTCCACGTCTTTACCAAATTTCATCGCAATCCGTTTACCCGTTTAGGCTACAAACTCTAACAAACATCCATCCATCCATCGCTGTCGAACGGAATAAATAGTATCCATGTCCGTCTCCTGGCTCTAAGCTACGTCCTCACCAATTTTCAGCCATATCGGTAAAGCCGTTCTTGGGTTATAAATGGTGTAACTAACACGACTTTCTTTTATATATATAGATTTTTTGATTAAGAGATTACATACAAGAACACAACATAACAACTGAAGATCCTGAAGACCTTAACTATATAAAAAATGCTCAATAAATATTACTGCAAATATAAAAATGTACAAAAAACATCGCAAAAGTTATAAAATACATCACCAATATAACACCTGATCCCTCTTATGAAATTAAAAAAACGAGGTATCGATAAAGGGCCCTTGAAAATATTTCAATGGAAATGTGTCACCCTTTGTCTCCTTCGGCTAATACAGGAAAACCTAGTACAACAATTAATGTAACATTAAATTACTGAGAATATCAAAAGTAAAGCAGGCTTGACTAATAAGCAAGCTGAAAATATAAGCCTGTACTACTGATCAACCTAACTTTATCCGAGTTGGCCGACTAATGTTTTACGTGTTTATAATCTGTGCTGTGTTACAGTTATGAATGTGTATATTAGAGGAAGTTTAAAAGTAGTGCCAGTGGTGGAGAAATTGAGAAGCAAAAGGTTAGCGTGGTACGGACATGTTGCGACGAGACGATGGGGACATAAACCAGAAAATGTTAAGAATAAATGTGGATGGCTACAAAGGAAGAGGAAGACCGAAGAAAGTATGGATGGATTGTGTGAAAGCGGATATGCTCAAGAAGGGAGTGGATTCAGATATGACGGCTGATAGAAATGTATGGAAGAGTAGCACATACTGCGCCGACTCTTCGTAAGGGATAAGGGCAAGTTGATGAGTCTGTGCTGCTGCCAAATCTGATATGCATTTACACATTAGCGTCGCCAGTTGATTGTCTAAGCTAGGTATAGTTAAGGAAGCTATCATTAATACAGTCTAATTGAATAGTTTTCATATAGTTTTCAAGTGTCTAGGGAATCCAACTGCCCGCCTCACCCCTAATGACGCTAATGTATTTACCCTTCGCTGTATGTCTATATTTCGTCGCTTATATCTAAGACAACGAGCGCATGTAATGATAAAACACTTACGAAGGACAGATTCCTTCCCGAGTTAAATCCCCACAAGCCAGGACTCGAGTACCTGCGCTTGTATCCCAGTGTAATTCTTAATTGACAAAAAAACACGACCCGTCCGATTTTATACATTTTATTTCACTACACGTAGCTAACACGTATGTGTGCGTCACTCCGGCATGATCCCTGCACCAAATAAATAAACGTTCATAATAGATTTGCTTCATCATTTATTATGGTTACAAGGGTCCGAACTTACCCTTTGAATGTGGTTGTTTTAGAAAAAATAGACATTTGAGTTTTCGGGTCTTGTTTATTCGTTAAAAGAAATTGATATTTTGCATTAACTAGATTGGTTTTATACTAATGAAACATATGAAAGTAAAAATCTAATACAAATTAAACTGTGTCACTTACACGAATTTAAAATACGAAAATACATTAAAAAGAATTTAATAAAAACTATTACTTCGGGTCTTATCGTATTAAAACTCTCATAAAAAAATACTTTTTTTTATCTGTGATATATTGTAGCCCTGGCCATAGATAACTGATCATCGGCGCCGCGCACTGCCTGACAGGTAGACGCGTTCAATGCGGTCGCTCGCAAAAACGCGGTAATGAGTACTGCTGGGATAATGGACGCCATTGTCTATGCCCGGGCTTCTGGACGCGCGGGAAAGAATCGCTTTGTTATATTTTTTTATGTTGGTAACATTGTAGTGCTTTCGGTTTTGAATTCGAGTGTCATGATAATTATCGCTCTTGAAAGAATTATAGCTGCTTTTGTTTTCGAATTTTTACTTTCTAGTTTTGGATTTAAAAAAAAATTGAAAATATCATAGCTGTTACGTTATTAAAATTATGCATTTGGAATACAATTAACTAAATTAAAAAAAAATTACCGAACGATGCTAGAGGTAGACAAAATATGTTATAATTAACCTTCTCTTTTCTTATGACTAAACGAACACAACCAATCATATTTTTATAAAAATAATATTGTTTGAACCAAAGAACAATATTTACCATAAATTATTTTAATAGACCGTAACATAAATGATTTATATACTCATCAACATTTGTATTTTACGAGAAACTATTAAAAAATAGATAACATTAAAATCTAATTTATAAAATATAACAAACACCTATTTATAATTAGTTAACGGTATAAACAATATATTAATATAAACAGAGAATTAAATGTAGGTCACGCACCACGATTTGATATAAGGCTCAGCGAGTTTTCATCTAGAAACTTATACTTTCACTCCAAACCATAGACAAGCGACAGACATTTTAGTGAAATATATAGTAGACTTCCATACACAATTATTTTATTCAACCCATAAGGTACACAAAAGAGAGATCCTTCCACATTCGAATTTAAATGGCCTTATCCGAGATTTCCCAGGTTTCGCAATGCGTTTTTTATGTCATAATGTTACAAAGGAGCGGCCACCTGAATTCGCTGAAATAGCGAAACACAGACCGCAAGTGCAGATGCGTTGCCAACCCTTAATCCACGGAATGGACGTACATAAAGAGGATATTTTCCCTTCATAGACACGGTCAAATCCACTTCCCTTAACGACCACCTTATAAGGAAGAACTAGGAAGGGAAAAGGGAGTAAAATTAGAGCTATGTAATTAACAAAATGCGTTCCGTTTATTTAGACATCAACGAATGAAAAGATTTCGAAATGATATTTATGATAGAAATGGACTAACTCATCAGGGGAGTGGGTAAAGAGGGGGGGAGGTATACAAGTTATTGACAACTAGTCCGGTTCTTACGTAAAGCGCAGCACTCGATATTGTACGAACCGGTATGCAAATTGAATGGCTTAAATGAAGATATTTTTTAATTAAAATAGTGATGTGACTATACAAGTGAAAGATGTCGATGTTTATATCGATAAATTGGTTTGTGGTCTTTAACCTATTATAGAATTATCTTAAGCTTTAAATTAAATAACAAAAGTGAAACTGCTTAAATACTAAGAATCAAGTCCAACTTTAAACTTGGAGAGGCCCTAAAAAAATGGACTGTATCCAGTTATGTTGCTTGTTAAACATGTAATAATTAAGTTAATGTTTATGTCTTTTAACATTCAGATAAAAAGTTTAATGTTTAGTAAACGTATAAAAAAAACAATCTCCTTTGTTTATAAACCTGTAAGACTAGCGTAGGCACATCACTATTCACATATGTCCAATTTAATAAGTCACCGGAAGCGAGATGGCGCGGATTTATGAAACAGCATAAACGTTTATTGAATAACCAATTATGTGTTTCATAGAAAATATCTAATTATGTAAATAATTATTGCCGCAACAGTACCGTAAGCAGATCATAAGGCACGCCGGCGACGCGTGATCTCGCGTTTGGTAACCACCTTTGATTCATATCGACCTGGTATTAAACATTGTAAAATATTCTAATTTTCTTGTATTAAATTAATAAACGTAAGCATAGATTTGTTTCAGTGTTTTTCTTTTTCGTTCATATCAAAGAGTTCAACGAACTAAGATTTTATGTCGCAAGAAAGCTCACAGCCAAACTGCTATAAACTTTTAAAGTTCGCCAAGGATATCATTAAAACTTACGCATAAATAATTAATAAGTGGTGTATTAGTTACAAATTCATGTTTTTAACGCTTAGCGTAACGTAGCAAAAGGAGCTTTAAGGTTAGAACAGCAATTTAAAGTTCATGCTGTACAGTTTCATAATAATCAGCCAATGTCCTTTTAGTCTGGTCGCTTATTAATAAAAAAAACTAGTCATCAAACACTTAATAGAGCAAGTGAGTGTATGGCACTTACTCAGAACCGGGATACGGATCTGAGATCAACATCGCACCAAACATACAAGAACTTATGACAGTTTCACACGCGAGTAGAACAATGAGGTAGAGCTCTAGAAATTTTGGTACGCACATGTGGTAACGAAACTATACTGTTTAAAGTGTGCGCTAACAGTAGCAGTACTGTAATATCAACTGCACTGTAGAACTTTTCTACCCTCGTGAGTAACATTATACTTCATACCTCCAATGAAACGCGTGTTCTTAATTTCCATACTTAGACATTTTGATCGCGGCGATGCTCCGCAATTGTGGGTTGATTATCGTCATTTTATGTTAATTCAGACGTCGACGGCCATTACAACGTCGGACAGGACATAAATTATAAAATGCGCGGGCGCAAATTTAGTTTTATTTCTAAATTTTCAATTCCGTTAACGGTGCCGCGCTGGCTCCGTCGAACTGCGCGCACATCACGAGCTTATATCGATTACAATATCGATGTATCGATATTACTTAAATCGATTTTGCCGTTATCAAATGCTCGATTCGATTGCTCTTCTCACGAAATTATTTCTCATTAATATGTAAGAAATACAACCTTGTTTATTTAACGACTCTATGAATAGAAAAAGCATGTTTAAATTTAATGGACCATTGGAGATAGGTGAGCGAAATGAGAAGTAAAAGTTTTAAAAATCACACACGCTCTACATTTGTTTCGTAAACAATTTTATTTCATGTAATAAATGTTATAAATCTATTACTATATGTAAATTGTTATGACATAACCTATAATATCATCGAAGCGGAAAAAAATATAAAAACTATGTAAGCAATAAAAAATTACATAACTTTGATGAACTGATGTAGTTGTAGTCAAGTCATACATATTAATATTATATTAATTAAGAATATAACACAGATGTACTCGAAAAAATCCAAAGAGGCCGTTTAGATATAAGTTTGTGTTTTAATAATAGAAATTAAAATTGAATTACCCGTACAAAATACGAAGTAACTACTAAAATAAATAAAACAATATTTAACCTAATAAAGTACAAAAAATTTATAATGCCAAGCAAAAAATAACGCGCTCAAAAGCGTCCGAATTTATTGTGAACGGGCATCGGGCAAAGACAACGCGCGCGTTCAGCCTCATCTGTCAAAAGTGCTCAATGTTTTTAAAAAGGTTTTAAGATCGGCCGCCTGACTCGTTATTGTTATTTATATTAAGATTGCTGAGACCCTTCGCACTTGGTCTTAGAAAAATAAAACGATACATTGCGCGTATTGATCCTTATAGTGATTACTTTAAGGTGTATAATTGATTGTTTTGAATGCTTTTTTTTTCGTTTAATTTGTATTACCCGAGGGTATGGAATGCAAGGGATTGCGCGACTCATGTGTAGGTACTGATTTTTTGTCAGTGTGTGAGAGAGACGGTTGTTGCTGGGATAAGGGTCGTTTGCAAAGTGCACTAATGGGGATTATATGTGAGATTGCTCTGTGTTGTGTATAATGAAGCGTTCGTCTTTAGGATGAATGTTACATTTCGTATAAGACAATGCTATTAGAATCTATATTGAATTCTTCTAAAAGAAACTAAATTTACTTTGAATTCATTTTAATCTGTCGATATTAAGCAACTTGGGCGTTTGATAAATTCTACGAGACTTTAAAAATAGATTACTAGCTTTGGTCTGCCACCTTAAGTAGCCTATGTGTTCTTCCAGAATATCTTCTACATCTGTACCAAATTTCATCGAGATCCGTTCAGTTGTTTTGGAGATAACTTCTAACAAACATCCATCCATTTAAACTTTCGCGTTTATTTTATTATGAGTAAGAAGATATCTATTTATTCTTAACAGCACTACTCCTGTTTAGCAAATGACCAAAATTCGATGTCACACTAAGATATACAGACTATAAAAAGCTCCTACATAAACCTACAGTCTAAGTCTAGTAGTCTAAGTACAACCTGTCCTAATACTAAGGTAGAGACAAACACTGCAAATACTGCTGAAACCAAATATATGGTCACTGAGTATCCAGAGCAGCATAACAGTTGTAATTTGCAGTACTCGTGTGAGCTTGTAGCGCGATGTGGCACAATGGGTCACATTGAGGAGCGGGCGTCCTTGGCTGCGCGGCTGCGAGTAGCCTACATATCGACGGCCCAGCGGGAAAGCGTTTAACCCTGATTTTTACTATTTATAATTGCCAATCAATAAAGTCAAGTACATTTTACATACTTCACGTATTTCGTTGTTCAATTTCACTAAATGATAATAGCAAAGATAATATGTTATTATAGATGAAATTGAATAATATAAAAAAATTAAAAATTACTTTAAAGCAGTAAAAGAATGGGCTTTAATATTGATGAACAAGGTAAGTTCTTCCAGTGTTATAAGTTCAAAATGTTTTGAAATAAAGTTATTAAAAAAAACAGTATAAATTCCGGGTTACACGTTTTGTGTGCGATGTAAGACAGGGTGTTAGCCGTTATCCCTCGTAACCTCTGCCGCGAGCTGCACTGCCTTGTTATTGTTGTGTGAATGTGTGCACAGACCAATGCCTTTCAGAGGTGCTTTATATTTATATACATATTTTTTTATTTCCGCTGATTAACTTCATGTCTAAAAAATAACTATTTCATTGTCTATAACAGTTTTTCAGCTAATAAAAAACTTTTTAATGTGTTCGCATTTATAATGTTTGCGAACATATTTTATGGTTTCTCTGTACTTAAGGTGTACTATGTCAAACTTTTGGAAGGCTGTAAACGTTTAATAGGGTAAGTTTTACGATTCACTTCGGGGAGGTGAGGGTCTGAAGGTATTTGGCATTCTTAAACTATAATATTAACGTACTTATTCCCTTCGTAAAATTACGAGTTTCATTTAACAAGTGTCTTTTCTAATATTTCAAGATCTATGTTTAAGACTTCAGAAACACTTTTAGCGCAGTATAGCTACACTTTAACTTTTTCGAGAAAAATGGTTGCCAGCTTAAAGCTCGTTCAACAGGAAGTTAGTACTTAAAGATCTTAAATTAACCCTTTGTATGATTATAAAGTCGTCTAGTATTTGAATGTATAAACAAACTATAGCTCAAACATTCTATGTAGAGAGATAATTGGCTATTTGTTACTTGTAAACCTGATTTAACGATATGGGTTTTAAAAGATAATTGCTATTGTAAACAGATGAAGCATGCGTTGTTTAACCTTCAACAAAGCTGGATATGATTTAAAAAACGGACGATAACAAACAAAAAAGTAGCAATTACACACACCTACAATTTGATTGAATATAATTACACCTGCAGGTGATCAGATACGTGCGTTTAATCTACGTACATTTTTTTACAAATACCCGCGTTATTACGACTTCAAAATTGACTCGGTCTGTTATTAACTATTTTATTACGGATATGTAATTGGCTATGACCTTTGGGAGTTACATGAAGCGCAAAAAGTCAGCTCTAGTTTGCGGAACGTGACGTGTTGAGAGGTCCTTATGAAGTGTGACCATGACTCTTCCTTGAACACGTAGAGTATGGCTGGACGATCTGTTGATCAACTAGTTGCTTGATTAGTTTATAAAGAACATAAAAAATTGCTGTTTCGCTACATTTGTGAGCTAACAACTAAAAACAATTTGATAGACGTAACTTGTGACTTGACTGCCTGTCGCGCGATATTAAAAAAAACACTTAATAATTACCCTATGTATTCTTCCACATCTATGATTTTCATCGAGATCCGTTGATCCATTCTGGATATACATACAAACATCCATCCATTGAAACTTTCGCATTTATAACATTAGTAAGAAAGTAAGAGTTAGTAATTTATTGTACCTAGAAATTTACATTTAGTTTAATAACTATTAACAAACATGTCATTAATCTAGGTCTATATGTATGTTAGGCTTCTATTATAATACCTAAGTCATGCAGAGCAGGTGCAAGCATTAGGTATGCTAATGCAAGCTCGCCCTCCGTTACTTCTAACTCGATGTCTGGAAACAGATGTTTAATTGATTTTTTTTTTGATCGCGAATCAACTTTTTGTTAACGAGTTTTATGTAAAATGTAAAATCGTTTACTTTATAACTATGAATAATCGAGTTAATTGTTACATAATAAATAACTCACTATTGCATTGATTTCCTAGATACATCATTAGCAAATAATTATGGAACATACAAATATCCTATATTCATAATTGTCATTTACCCACGACCGCGTTTTATTTACGTAACCAAACAAATAGAAACGCAGTGAAAAGGCAATAGGAACGCAAAGACGGCGAAACAAAAAGTGTTTTTTCCGCTCGGCGGGCGCACTTTTCATCGCTGATTGAAAGGCAACGCCGGAAGCGAGCCTCCGACTTAACTGGGTCACCGCCTCGCGCCTCCGTACTCCCCCGCACCCCCCCGGGCACCCCCACTGGCCCCCACGTGCCCCACATGCCCCCGACAGCCACTTCCATTACTATCGCCACTTCAGCCGCTGCACTTATTTTTAAGTTCCGCTCACCGTCGATATCGCCTTGACCGCCTTTTCTTAACCCTTACTCAAATAAGCCGACACGAACTTTTATTAATATTTTTACTGCTAAGATAAGTAGATGAACGATTAGACACCCTTCTGTGTTCCTTGTTGTGCTGGTTTATCGCAATTTTCTTCCTCTATTATCTACGTTCAAAATGATAAATCATATGTTTATATTCGATTCTATCATTCAATCTTGATTCTTATTGAATTAGTCATTTTAATAATAGTCGATTACATGGAAAATTGTTTTATACGAATTAAATTTACTTCGTCATCATTTCGTGTTAATGGGAATGTCCAAAATACTATTACGAGATTTCTTAAGTTGGTAAATGATTCACTGACGTAAAACTTAATTCCGTACAAATAATTAAACGAATCTACATATTTTCCTTTAGTTGAAGAAATAAATAATTTTGATGTGTACAATTCTTAGAAATCTACACTTGATATTGTGTTTTTATTTTCACATAACGGTATCGAATAGTGACGATTATAAAAATATCGATAATTGTGCAATATATGAATCATTGTCGATTAACAAAAGCAGTATTTACATAACGATTACTCATATCCATACGGTCATTATCGTTTCAAAGGAGACTGTACACGATAATTGGGTTTTTACTCGATGCTAATTCTGAACGAGTGAGGCCCTCACCTGTCCCTGCGAGCTGTTCCTGACGGCTCAGGGTCTTTTGTTTTTAGTCGGCTATTGTCTACACCAGTGTCGATTTTAGCGTCTGTCGATTATTAGATTTACTCAAGAAACAAAAAAAAACTTTAAACATGAAAGAAATGTTTAACTAAGTATATTTAAAGAAAACACTAATAAGCCACATGGAAAATGTCAAGTCTAAACAAGAAAGGCAATTCAATTAATAACAACGTTTATTATATTACAAATTACCCCCAGGTATATAATGTATAATGCGTATGTCATATTGTCTGTCTAGGGTTGACAAAGTTATCGATAGACATGTTATGTGAGGCACTTCCCTATGCTCGGCCGCAGACTGTTCATAGTGGTCATTCCAGCAATGGCGTGTCGGGCAGAGTATGCGAATGCAACATAACTTGTGCCCTCAGGTCGAAAGGGGTCCGGGAAGGTGCGGGAGAGGCTGTGGTGCGCAAGGGCAGCCTCGTGCCCTTCACCGTAGGGTCACCTTGCGCAGGTACATGCGCGTGCGCCTATTGTCCGCGGAACCTGACACTAAATGTATCCCTGTGAGTGACTTTTGCGGAATTAAACTACTACATTGTATAGATTGTAAGGGTGAGATTTGCTTGCGGCGTCGCGGGGCCTGCGCGGGGCTGGCGCGGCGCGCGGGACGCGGGGGACGGGTCGATACGTTAATCTAACGAGTTCCAATTTCGTGTTTGAATTTTTTCAAAAACCAATTGCATTTTATAGTTAAGCGTGACAGGATAATTTAGGGAAGGAAGACTTTTCGGTTTGAACTTTTTTTTGTCTCGCACTTTGATGTTTCGCGCGTGCTTTTCGACCGTCGATTTTTTTTATCGATCATTTTTTGTTTCGAGACGCTTTGTTTTTGTAATTACGTTACGTTTAATAGTGCAATAAACACAATTGTTTATAATACTAAATACAAGTTCTTGCTCGGTATAATTGCGATCGTGGCGCTGTTTTTTTTACAGATTCGTAATGGATATTTTGTTAGTTTTTAAATGCGCCATTTGTTGTACGTTTTGGCAATTTACGATTTTTATTTAGTTTCTACGGACAATTGACGTCATTAGGTTGTTGGAAACGAGTATTTTATTTTAATTAAGATGCTTATTTCCTTATTAATAAGTACATATAACGATAAGAATCATTAGTAATAATTATTAGAGTTCTTTGCTCTGTCGTTTTGCGATAAACAAAAATTCATACATACTCAACATAGACAGCAAAGAGGAAAACAAGAGAATATTTACAATTTAGATAGAAGTGTTATTAACTGTCATCATCAAATTGCCCTTATTCCTACGGAGGGTCGGCACAGTATGCTACTCTTCCACACATTTCTATCAGCCGTCATATCTGAATCCACTCCCTTCTTAGGCATATCCCCTTTCACACAACCCATCCATCCATACTTTCTTCGGCCTTCCTCTTCCTTTGTAACCATCCACATTCAATCTTAACACTTTCTGGTTTATGTCCCCATCGTCTCGTCGCATAACATGTCCATACCACGCTAACCTTTTGCTTCTCAATTCCTCCACCACTGTTATTAACTGTATGAAACGAAAACGTAAAACAGAGCTTAAACAGGAGATTATTTTTTTGATGTGTTCATTAAAGTGTAAAGATAAAAGTTGAATTATCAAACTTACGATTTGACTGATAACATTCTAAGCGTAAGTCTCTTACGCTAAAAAAAGTTACTAGTCTATTTTGAATAATAATTTGAATGAATAATGCTTTGCATGTTGCATTATGTAAACCATCAGATTCCGTTACTATTTATAACGCAAATTATAAAAATCGCTTACGACATTAAACTCAAATATGAAAACATTTCAATAATTTGTTAAGAATTCATAAATTGTTCAAAAGTAAAAGCTGTTCTTAAAATTAGATATATATGAGACAGAAATCGTTGTTTTATTTGTTTTCATTGAGTATTTAATAGCTTAGACAACTGGATTTTCATGATTTTAGCTTATATTCGATTCTCTTAGATCTAAAATTTAAGTTTTTAGTATTCCGTGTCCCTCTATATTTTGTTTTCTAAATCAAATTGTTTTGTTAATATAAAGGCAATTAAAGCAGGATACTTGTGTTTGTTTCACAGGAATCCTCGCCCACATTGACGCTTATTTCGTCAAAGGTAAGTCCGAAAAGATTATTCGCGGACTGCCCATTTTGCGTATGACGTCACGTGCTACGTCACTGCACGTCATGACATCGCTTGCATTCTGTTTAGACAAGCGAAAATCATCCTTAAAGTGTTAAACTAAGGTTGGTAATTGAATGAATTGCAAGCGTTGTTTGAAAATTCATTTTCATCGCTTAGTCCTGTGAAAAAGATAAATATCCTGCTAATATTTAAATAGTGCCTGTTTGTACAGTGTTTATCGTTTTGTTTTTTATTTCATTTTTTATATTTAACTTTTGCTCTATTGGTGTTGCTATATTTTTATAGTTTTGTTTGCAAGAAATACGGTAAAGGTTTAGTTTAAGTAATTTTAAATTAGCTAATTGTTTATACGTTGCTTTGACTGTTTCATAATACTATAAGTCCATTGTTTACGTTAATTAATAACTATTAAGGGTTTTTTAAAATAATCATAAAAGTGGTATCTTGGTATAATAACGTAACGTTTTCCGTGAATATTCTATCAATTTACTATTTCGACATTCTTCTTGTAAATACTAAAATCGTACAGTAATAAAATATTGAATTTATAAAAAAGACTGAATTCTTGTTTATACTACACGTACCGCCATCTATTATCAAAGTTCAAAACTACTCGCTACAACACTGCAAAGTTTTGTCAAGACAATTATAATAAAAAATTTCGCCAAGATCTATTAAAGATTAGATAAAATAATATTTATTAGTCAAGTAGCAACTAAATGGTGCGGTACTGTTAGACGGTATACCGGTTGTTCTGTCCGTGTTAATTGCTTTCATTTATTTTAATTAAGACTGGTTGGACAGTAGGCCTCGTAGCCTCCGCGGCTAGCGCAGGGTAGCCATGATAGAAGGTAGATATCGCTACCTTAATATAAAGGGGTAACTAGAAATATTTCAGATTTTTATATCAATGACTTTAATTAATTCTTTTTTGGTTAATAAAAACCCTACTAATCCGTTATTTTAAGTTAGCAACAGATCTTAGCCAAAAAATAAGTATGAACCTGAAGCAATTCCAATAAACAAAACATAGTATTAGCTAATCACTGTGAGCAAAGATACTGGTGTCTCTATGACTTGATAGTTTATCAATTAAAGTAAGCGTATTCAAAACCGGCTATAAAAGTATTTTTTGTCTGTATGTACAGTATACCTAATTAATTGCTAAAGTTAAAAAAGCATTATATTATCTATCCGTGGTAACAAAATCTCCTTGGTCACAGCGTGGGCGGTGGCTTATGGCTTTCGCCGTAAACATATCGACCTGCTTAATTAGACGTGAAATAATTAAAGAAATTATTTAATGGCCGATTCCAACAAACCTGATTCAGTTTAGACGCGGGACTTTAGATCGAAGCAGCGCCCTCTAGCTACTGCCCAATTAAACATTTAAATATTTTATAACTGTCTCTATTTCGTGTGGATTATGGCCGTCATTTACATAGATCATTAACGCAAATTATATGTCGAATTCATCAAATATTAGCCATTATAAGTTACAACCGGAAAATACATTTTTGTAGAAAGTAACTCATTGAATTTCATAAATTATGAGTTCAGTGACACAAGAACTGTGACTTTTTTTAACTTGGATTAATTCAAAGGCCCACTTTTTCGCGACAAAACACTACTATCCGTTTAGTGAAGTTCTGTCAGTAAAAAAAGAAAGTATAAACAACAAATTAAAACGTGTGAGGTCCGAAACAATTATGGACAAGTGTGACGAACCGATTCATTCAATATTTATATGAATAAATATGATTTCGTCATAACAGAATTTCATTCGAGTTACCAAGACTAAGTGACTAACCGAGTACTCAGTGTCCGAAAAAAAAACGACATTAAACATTGTTTAATGTCCAATTGTATCCGGATGCCTTACTCATCGGGCGAGTTTAAATAATGAGTAAGATAAGTTACGCGTCTAACACAGTAGTTAAGAGGAAGCGTTTTTCATAGAAATAAAAAAATGTTTGCAAATAACAAAGTTAGGTAATAATTTTGAACGGTTATAGCGAAGTTACAACCTGATTTGCTACCAAAATATTAAGTTAACGGTGTTTTTGCGGCAAATAATACTTTCGTGTTATGATAATTCATTCATGTTTAGATAATAATTTTCGGAATTTTTGTTCGATATTTTCATTTATATCGCTGTCTTAAAATAGAATAGAATTAGAATAAATATTAAAAAAATCTGAAAATCATATTTTTGTGACATTTTTTAAAACGCCATCTTTCATGCATTGTCTGCAACTTAATTCAGGCGTAAATTGCGGTATCTAAGTATCAAAGATGTGATCTTTGACCTTTTTCTATAAATCCGTAGTTTCTCTGTATGTTGTACATTACACAGTCGTGCGTCGCCTCACGTACCCAGTGGAGGGGAGGTAGTCCGATGGGTCACATCGCGTACTGGTGTAAATTATTTCAATATTATGTTGCAAGTGTTTTTGGAAATATCAATGACGTCATTGTAAATTTAAATCTACTAAAATATGCAAGATTCTAGTTACGCAAGTTACTATTTATATTTAGTTCCTTTGAAGGAGACAAGAATCTCATGTGACAAGGAGAACTTTAGTTATTTGTGAGGTACAGCATGGTAGTGGTCCTAGAAAGAGATGGATGGATGACGGTGACGTGATCAGGAAGGGAGTGACTACTGAGATGACGGGAGATACATTAACTTACAGCACGAAAACCTGGTGCACCGTCTCTAGGGGGGTGGATGGCTAGGATAAGGTAGGGGAGATGGTTTAATTACATTGTAATAAGTAATCGTGCTTAAGAGTGCACTTTAGTATGCATTAAAATAGTGTTGAAGTAAGTACAAGATCTCAGCAATGGTCTCGTGAATCAGCGCGAAAGTGTGTATGGCGGGGCGCGGAGACGCGCCGGCGGCAAGTCCGGCTGGCACGGCGGTGCGCGTGCGACGCACGCACCACGCTTACTCACAGAGTTATAACGCAACAGACGTGTCAATTATTAAACAACAATTAATATAATTACAAACACAAACCTTCAATAGAAAAGAATCTGACAAATCTGTTAATTCAGAACTCTTTGGTCTAAGCAATGTTTTAAATTATCTGTTATGTTTAAAATAGCCGTGGACATTTATAGCACATTTCACTTGACAAGTTGCAAATGCACCAATGACCCAATTCGAATACAATCGACGCGACGGCTTTATTTATGTCAGTAGGCCGATTGAACGATTTTAGATTGACACCAATACTTATTATAGCAATGATTAAAGTTGGTTTGTCTATCAGACTGTTTTAAATATAATTGTTGTATTAAAATCCTTGATTAAAACACTAAGAAACAAAAAATTAATATCTCACAGTTTCATATTAAATCTCCTATTCCTTATCACAATTAAATTAACCAAAAGATCTCATTTAACAAGCACGCTGGTAACAAAACTAAAAAAAAATACGAAGGTATAAATTGTAGGCCAAGTCTAAAACCTTCATACATCTACTGGTTGAAGATTCATATAAGAACATTGAAGTACAAACGAAGTGTCTCCGCCACTAGAAATAGCTTCACTAAGTTGGCGGTGCTCGGAGGGGAGGGGGGTGAGGGAGACATTATGCGCTTCCGTCGCAAGGCACGTGACACTCGCGTTTTTTTTGTGTTACCCATGTAGAATGTTTGACTCTAGTTAAGATATACTATTTCACTGAAAGAAGACTTACATACAGAAATCACTTGTTTATTTTAGTAACTATACTTTTCAGTAGACTGTTATTGTTTTTTTTCTATAAACTAAAGTTCCTATCTGTTGCGTTTGTGGTCAGTTTAATATGAACATGTTAATCTATACTAATATAATAAAGCGTAAACACACACTTTCTTGTTGCCTAAGATGTCAGCAATCACAGCATATTTTTGAATAATTCTTTTTTTAATAAAAAGCCCTACACTTACGTCACGCTTTAGGCTAAATATTTTTACGCCATTAAACTTAGGGGGTAAATATTTTAGATAAAAACTCTAATGTGGGAAAGAGACCATAAATTGTTGCCAACATCAAGGAAGCAAGATTGCCATAGTAAGGTAATTGGAATTTTGGCATTTGCAATTGAGAATTTGACAAATGTAAACAATGAAATAAAGTTTTTATAATCTCGCGCGGATAAAGCCGCATGGAAATAGCTAGTTACCTAATAAAAGCGAAATATAGTACCATACTCAACAGTGAAATAAAATTCATCTCAACATAAACAACATTCAATAGCATAGATAATGCAATTAAGATTATCACATAGTAAGTACAGCCATTACGGACAAGCAGTAAACGACAGCGTCGTTGCATTGGAATGTTGAGCAATGGCTAGTACCAGTGTTGTTTGTAATCTTTATAAATTGTAGAAAAGAGCCGGTAAGTAGACGGCGCGTATATTTCACCGCGATGTGGCAATGCGACGTCTCCAACCAAAATAATACTAAATGAGTGTGGGTGGGATGCACTCTCCCACTAGGATGTACTAAAACCTCTTTGCTCGTGACAAGGCGAGTTAATACTTTATTATAAAACTTGTTGCATTTAATAAATTGCTCCTAAAATATTTTTAATGCCGTAAATAAAAGGGAAAGATTAATTGTAATTTAAAGACGATATTTTTAAAGTTTTGTCCGTTCTTGTTCTGCTTTTATTCTTACTGAAAATTCTGTTTAAGCAGGAACAGTTGAATATATTACAAAAACATTATTTACATCAAGCTGTGTTTTTTGAAACTAAGAGATACAATTTCTATAACTGTGAAAGAAATAAGCAGACACACTATTTTTTAAAAAGCCTCCTCCAAAATAAACTTGTCGCCCTTTACATTCGTACATCAATGTATGTCCATGTCCCCGTAGAAGTTTATCCGTGCTCCGAGATTATTCACGAGTTTGTTGAGCGATATATTTACACTTTTTACTTTAACTATCTCTCTTTTCCGCGGCGATACGTTCGTGTTAGGTTTCTTAAGATTTCACGTATTTTTAGCGGCGTCGGTGTTTGTGGCCGCGGATTAGACAAACATTTTACTACGATATAAGAAAATGCATCATAGCCATAGTAGAGTTTCCAGTGTTTACCCATCTCGTTGTTAGCTGCTGACCATGAGTTTGACTGGATTTATTAATCATATGTCAAAAATACCACAGTTTTTGAAAAATTGTTGTTGACATTATAGAGCATCCCACCAGAGACATCTAGTTAGGTTTCGATAATCTTACTAATATTATAAATGCGAAAGTTTAGATGGATGGATGTTTGTTAGAGTTTATCGCGTTAACGTCTGAAATCTCGATGAAAGGCTCAGATGTAGAGTAAAGAAAACTGGAGTACCGCATTCTGTGTAAGGCATTGGGGAAGGCTTATATACAGCTGTGGGCAGGTATAGCGCTGATAATGATGATGATGATGATGTAGAGTATAGTCTGGAAGAACACATTAGACACTTACTAATGTTTTTTTTATTTCGCCCGGTAGCTAGTCAAAAATTAATAATCACTCTTCGAATTATAAAGTTATATATTGGCGATTACTGGAAAGAATTTATAATAAAAAATTATACGCAAATGTCTACAATCGTCATAGCAATGAGAGCTACATATATTGATCGTAAAAATCCGCTCACGCGCAAATCTCTACACAGTAATGATAACATTCGTAGCCCACGTTAATCCCAAATCTAATAGCGGCGGACACCGTTGACTATACTATCGCACAACTGTTGTGCGATTGTCGATTGTTTCACAGCCAAAACGCCAATAGCCTAATTGGACGGACTATTGATCTTGCGGTCGAGGATTCGAATCCCACCATTCGACTATCGTCGTGAACCATATAACCATAACACAAGCCTAGAGCTTAGTTGGAATGGTTAAAGGAAATATTAGTAAATTAACAAAATTATTATTATTTTTATTAAAAAAATATCAACTGTTTAGGTTCACAACTAAAAATCTTGTGTGCGCACCATATAAGCTCATAGAAATCAGGGCTAAACAGTTGTGCGATAGTTTAGTCAAAGGTGTGCGGGCAGTTTCCATCGGTTAGATTACTCTTGTTTACTGTCGGCTGGTCGCGGCGGATGGCGTCTGAGATTTATTTTTACAATTATACTTATGTACGGCGACACCGACTTGCGTTTTATTTCTGTGAGGGCGGTAATCTGCGCCTGCGACGCTGAATCACGTTGTGCACTATTTATAGTGTGATGGCGGACAAAACATGGCCGTCTAACTAATGATAGAAATTACAAATATGATGCTAAGTGGTCAATTATAGGGCGTGATAACCCATATTTGGTCAATCGTTCAATTTTTATCTTTACCAACGCGAAAATCCCGTAAAAACCTTATAATTTAAAGTGAATAAGTAAGCAGACTTATGTTGCTATATTTACTTCAACAGATTAAGCTTAAATGTACAGATTAATTACAAATTAACTCATTAAATGAACTATTAGAATAAGTGTTTACGTTATGTCTAAACATATCAGAACTGTACCAGGCAACTCAAACAGCTGTACTAGGCAGCTGTAGGAGTGTTATAAAAGTGTTACAATCATATCATGAGTACATCACTCTATTAATAAGTTGGCACATAATTCGACCCACCGGCACAGTGGCGCCAACGCGGCGGGAAATTAAATTAAGAACACAGATTCATACCTTTGAATGAAGTAACTTGTAACGTTCTGTGAATTTCATATTTGTCATTTCCTTCTAGTCTAGTTGCAGCATCTATCTACAAGAGAGCAAGCTGTGTGCCGTTTTAGTCTAGGCTACTGACTTTCTTTACCAATAGACAGTCACATTTTCATTTATACTTGAAATGAAATAACCACAACTTATATGAAATGAAAAATGAAAGCTATGTCTTATAAATCTTCAAAACAGTAAACAGTAGTTTTGAATTCCATTACGACATCAAACAAATAAATAGTAAGCTATAGTGCAAAAATCGACAATCATATTAATAAAAATTGATATATAAAATAATAATCAACAATATAACGACGCTATCGAGATAAAGCTCTGCATTCGTAGTAAATATAGCTTTAACACTCGATGGTAGCGCTAGGGCGGGCGGGGCGGGCGGGGCGGGGGGCGGCGACGTCGGCGCCTCGCGTGTCGCGTTAATTGCACAACTTGCCACCGGCGCGCTGTACGCACCTGTTTAGTTACGTGCGTATCGAATCAATATAAAAATATCAAAATGCACTGCCTTACTCAGAGTTGTCTAATGGTTACTTAAACAGCAAAAAGTATATTCCATATAGGATTCTTTGCTTTACTACTTATCTGTCCAATACATGAATAGAATATTTAACTATGTGTACGGTAATAACAAATTTCAGTATTAAACAAAAAAAAGTACTTAACAGAAAAAATCTGCGTTATTTTTTAAACCTTAAGTTAAATAAAGTACTTAATTCAATTACTTATGTACTTGCCAGGCAAGTCAATGCTGGCACTGGAACGCGCCTCAACAAAGTGCGTGTCTCGGGCGCTTTTTACGAGCACGTGGTACCGCGCGATATTACTCTCATCAAATGTTGTTTTGATTAATTCTATCACTGTGTTTGAACACCTTCTTCGTGTAAGTCGTCTAAGTCTTCCGCTTCGATAAAACTAACGAATTCTCAAACTATGGAAATAAGATAATTATGAGAATAAAGCGTTCATTTTTTTATGGATTCTAGTCTATTACCTAAGTTCTTGTATATTAACTGAGTATACACTATTGAGCTATACAATGTTCTAGGTTATTTCAATCGTGTCTACCTTTTCTGCAGTTGATAACGTTGTTTCTGAGTTTAAAATAAACTGCATTAATGAATCGAAACAATTAACATAATAGTGGATATTATCAATTTAAACTTTCTTGACAAATGTAAAAGAATAAAAACACAATGCTAAAATGATGACAATCGAGAACTTAGGAACTAGCGAATAAGCGATCCAACACGAAAACCTCGTCCGCGACACTTAGAAGTCGTAGAATTAACATTTATGTTCGCAATAAAGAGCGGGGCTCCGGCTTTATTTAGATAACATCGTACCGCACGCGACTCTGCGCGCGTACATAAATTTCACACCTGTCTCTCAAAACTTACCCCGCGAATCGGCCGCTACGCACCCCGTCACGCGATACATACCACCCTTGATACACAGGCGTTTATAAACCGCCGATGACACCCGGTAATGGTGACGGAGCACTACTTTTAGTTTCGACTTGCGTGAACCGCTCGGCACACGCAATGTGCGCGGTGGCGAGGCGTAACTTGGAAGTCATTTCCTCGATGTAATTACAAGTTATCGAATGATTTACATTGAAGAATAGTTAACAAGGGGTATCGATAACAATTTAAGAACGTAAAGATCCTTGACGCTTTTTCAATACAAAAAAAATCTAAAAAAATTGTAGAAGAGATATAAATTATCCAAATCTCGCACACTTAAACAAGTGAATCATGATGTTTTTCCACTTGAAAGCGACACGAGTCTAATGAACACGGAAACGAGTGCAGCGACATCTATTCCCGAAACGCAGTGCGTTCTCAACTCGAACTTTGAGGTGAACGCACTCTCATTAAAGCCGAGATTCACCCGATAGCCTGATACATTGAGCCTTTCCCAGCCGAGAGGCATCTATCGCTCCTTACTGATCCTTCAATGTAGTGGCGCTTGTTTATCTTCATTTTAGGGCTGTCTGAAACAACAGTGATGTTTAAAGTTGTTTTTGTCGATATTTGTCTTTTTAATGTTCATTATTCCAGTCTGTTCATTTTTATACTCTGTTAGCAAAGTATGAAAAACGTTGTTATGTTTTTTTCTGGAAGATTCTATTTTTCAGGACGCTTTTTCTTATAAAGGTTGTTCGCTAGGTTTTTAAAAGTGAATCTCATTTAGTTGTTATATGTTTATTTCTATTGAATTTTCAATTTTACAATAAGTAGATCGAGAAGTACAATTTACATTTGCTTCATCCTCGCTATCATTTTTCTACAATCGATATTATTTAAATAAATTTATCGATAATTTTTCTACCTACGTTTCGCAGCACATCTCTAGCGCAGTGTCATATTACGTCCGTCGCGCGGCCCTTCTTATTTTTATTTTGTCAAATTGTAACTGAAATAAAACGGAGGCGCGCAATAAAAATACCATCGGTACTGTTATTGCAGCGGCCGACGGAAATAGAGAGAGGGCCCCTGTGGCCCGTGTCGCGCTCGCGCCGCCCTCCGCATCCGCAAAGACTAGTGGCCGCGTAGACTGGCGCGGCGCGTGTAGACACTAAACGTAGTTCAATGATGACTTGTATAATTTCTATAGAACAGTTGTATAGTTTCTATACACTTGAGTACCCAAGAGAAAATAGTAACATTATTATGGCCAAACAAGCAGTGGATACGATTTTTAAACACATTATTTAAAGAACTGAGTTAACTTTAGTCTCCATAAAGAGTGATGATAACTTATTTTGCATGTTATTCATAGAAAAAAAAATATACAGACGACTTGAGTACCTCCTTCTTTTGGGAAGTCGGTCAAAAATTAGAACATTTGTGTTATATTGTACCTATTTGCGCGTCTCCGTGTTAACTCATCACACGCGTACACTCCGGTAAGCGTGAGGTTCCACTTATTTGCTGAGCGCCGCCCGACCCCGCCCGCCCCCGCCCGCCCTGGCCGACCACTGATCACTCACACTGTGCCCACGACACGTTCAAATTATTTGAGAAAACTTACACCTGCCGCTTGTACGGGATAAATCTTATCGTTACTATTTATGAAAGCTATATAGAAAGGATTTTTTATTTTGACCTTTTAATAAGCTTTCGTATTCAGAGCTTCTGTTCTTCGTAGTTTCGTAGATACCTACATCAGCGTTCCTTTTAAAGATTAACAAGAAAATGTATTATACATGCCTAACAATTGCTATATTGTAAAATTATTTTGTTCATATTATTGTTATGCATATTGTTTAATGTGAGACTCGTCAACAATAACTTAACTCTGAATAGTCTCAACCACTTACTTCAGATATATTTGTATATATATATTGTTCGTTCGTTCGGTCCCTGTAAGATTTTTTTTTTCTATATCAATAACTGCACAACATATGATATTAAACCATGACTTTTTTTTAATTCAACGCAGACTATGATAGACTAGCTATTGCTCGCGACGTTGCTCGCGTGTAATTAAAGAATAATAAAAAACTCTATGTTACTCACTGATAAATTACCTTTCTAACGGTGAAAGAATTTTTAAAATCGGCCGACTAGTCTTTGAGTTATTTCAATACATACGAAAATACAAATCTTTCCTCTTTATAACATTAGTATAGAAATATAGATAAATACGGGAATCAAAATGCAAGTGGCATTCAGTCTAAAGCGGGCGCAGTTAACCAAATATGTCGTAGGGTGAACGACTCCTGGCGCTCGTGTCTCGTGTCTCTATTTCAGGGCAGTAATTGCGCAGCAAAAGGAACAACTCGTCCACGTCCGCTCGCTCGTGTAGACGTCCTTAATGTCCCATACATGTTGAATGTCTTATTATAGATATCTAAGGCGAGATTGTAAACATATACCTCTGCTTAAAATACCTATCTAAGTAAAATTATTCCATTTTCAAAGGAAAACTGTACATCACTTCACTTCGATTAGACAGTGAAAAGTCGCAAGAAAAACCTCTAACAGACATTTACCCTTAGAGTTTATTCACCTTTTTTTTAACTCTATAAAGCAATTACGTTTGCAGAAAATCTAATTCAGTCGATTTTTAGTGATTCATCAATCATGCTTTCCAAATACATCATTACAAAAGTAATAAAAACTTTTTGAGTAAACCTTTCTTAGCACCGATTAGCGCCATCTAGTAACAGTAGCTTGAACTACTACAAGCATTTACGAAACTGTTGAAATACGTCGGCGTAGCTTTGCGCGGAAACGAACATAGGAAACAAAAATAATTTAGTTCATTTGTTTTTACAAAGACGAATATTTGAGTCTACGACACGACATTCTGGACATCTGCCAGGTAATTACTTGCTACAGCGACGATATCTCATTCATAATTGTTCCGCTAGAATACGGCGCTGTGTGTTTTTAACTCGATGACTTGTAAAACTACATACTACGAACATCACTACATAGGGAAGACCTCTCAAGATAATTGCTATATGGTAAACTTAAACAAGTTCTTGTAAGATACATTTTATAACCCATTATTCATGAGGAAATTAGCTGAAACTTTACAATACAAACCAAAACAGACTTATAAAAAGATGGCAAATCTAAGCAGCGAGCCTTTACGTTGTAGCTTTGGTAGTTACAGTTACCATAAGCTTACATGGAGATGAACACTCCTTGATATTTGTGCAACTAAACAGTTGAATGGGCTGCAAAACAATCGACAATCGCACAACAGTTGTGCGATAATTTAGTCAAAGATGTGCGCCCGCTCTTATAAGTAAGTTATAAAACTTCGGCATAAACGTTATCAATTAATATTAATAGCTAGTAGTTGATTGTTACATCATTGTTTTGTGGTTCTAACGTCATAATACATTTGGCAGTCTGCCGGATTGTATGATGCGTTGAAACCTGTGCAGACACACGCTAGTCCGTACCACGTTAACAAATAAACAACAGACGGAAACTGTAAGTGTAGCAAAATAACTGGAGCAGTAGGTGACAAGCGGAAATATGTGACACAGTTAAGCACGATTAAACAACTGCGTGAATGAAACATGTCGAAAGAATTTTGTAATGAACTTAAATAAATAATTATAAGCTCGTGAAAATATCAATTAATAGATACCTAGGCTCTACAGGCTGTGATAAAATAGAAATTTAAATCTATACTTTAAAAAACACTACAAGAAAAACTAATTTACCTAGAAAACTCTCTTGAAAAGTCAGTTAGTAAGAAAAAACCATGGAAATACTACTAGAACAGGATAGAGCTCTTGTCGCAAAATTGAAGCCGAGCGAGACCTCAATAACTGTACCTTTTATCCCTCTCTGGCGATGGTGACTATGTTGAAATATGATGTAAGGACAGTAATTATAAAAAATCTTATTTTTGTTGTCTGACGTCAGCAGATTATTGCTTCGCATGGATTTTAATGTATTATTGTTATCATTAATGTATTTATCAAAAACAATACAATATACATTATTCTGAATCAGACATTGCTAAATAAATCAGTCTCGTGAAGTTTATGCCGCAAACTAGGATTGGTTAGTCATGCATGGTCACCGTAATTCTTCACCAACAATTTATGTTTAAAACTATTGCCTGTGAAAATATAACGCACAATCAGCATAATACTCGCTTCCGCAAGCCTCCACGACACAAATTCTCCCCATTTTAACTAAAATTCTTCAAAAATATCACGGAATCAAAAAAGACTCCGCCATTAACGTCCGTGTCGGGATGTCATGTGGGGTTGTCAGTTCAGGTGTACGAATTTCAAACAAATAAAAGAAAACCTGTACGCGAATCGCAAAATTTTTGCGTTAATAAAGTTCTACATGTAGCAACAAATGAAATTGCTTTAACATGTCGGTAATAAATTATTATTATTATAATATTTAGAAACATTTTTAAAGTAAATGTTTTTCTTCATTACATTACATCAATAGCCTATTTTTGTGCAAACAACGAAAGGATTGATATTTGGCAACTCTAGGTTACTGTTAGAAAGGGACACAGCGGACACTTGTAGCCCTCTCACTCGGCTTCAATTTTGTTTTACGTGCAACAAGACTCTTACGCCCTTTGCATAAGGTTTTATTTTCTTTATTTTAACTGCAAGATGTACAGATTATACAGATACGCATTCCTGTTGTATGTAATACTTATTACTTCCATGGAAAAAACTTATTTTATTTCACTGTAGCTTACTCATCATAAAACAATTACACATTTAACCGCTCAGTTAAAATTTTACAGTGCCCTCTATGGGAACAAACGGTAAATTCTTAGAAATTTTTACGCATCGCTAGTAGTCTCCGTTGCTACTCATAGATGGCGGTAAATGTTAATTTATATGTATACATCATAGATGGCGCTAATAAAAAGAGTAGTGACCAATATTTCTTTAAATGCAATTTGAAAAGTTACGTTTTGCATAATATAAGGGCGAAAAACAATTCCCAAAATAAAAATTTTAATTCTTGTAAATATTGTTGTTAATCATATTAATGTTTTTGTTGTCCGTTCTATTTTATCTAAAATATGAGTAAAAAGGTATAAAACGAAATTCATTAATATGACTCGACATTATTTTTACATTTTAGTTAATGAAATAATTAGACAATAGTTCTGCAGTTGGCAACCGGGGGTGACAGATCAATGTCGGCGGCCTAGCCGGAACCGCTGGCTTTGCCATCATATTTGACATTACCTCGTTTGTGCAATTTGAACCTTATCACAAGGAGTTAAGGATCATAATGGTACTAAATATATTATTGATGAACCGTACCGTGATGGTGAAAGTTTCTTATTTGAATTGTAACAATCGAATTGTTTGTAATACATTGATTGCTTTGTTTATTGAACATTTGATAAAAATTAATTTTAATTTTATTGTGCTAGTGACAACAACGTTTTCTTAACTTCTGAACTATTATCGTGTTATAAATTTTGTTTCTTTTTCTATTATAATATACATTTCTCAATTGTGTCTTGGTTCTTGTAGATGGATAACGAAAACATTTTTCATATTCTATGGCTGGACACACAGGTAGCGATAATTGTTATAATTATTGTGCTTTTATTTATTTATTATTAAACAATAAAATGCATCAACGTAGGGTAGACAGCAATGTATAACAAGAGACTGATCGCATCTTGAGCGCTGCCAAGCCGGAGTCGCGCCGTATTTTTAGCGCGCAGCGAGTGCCCGCGCGCACCGTACTCGCATCGGACGTTTTATAACCAAAAAACATACAATAATGAGGTGTTAGTGTCGTGGAATTGTTCTGGTGACTACAGTACACTGTGACATGCGGATATTATGACGAAGGCTCACCACCTCGCCATGGATCGCTTCAAGCGGCAGCGCTACGCCCTCGGACGGAGACGGGTGCGTGCGCTATGTGTTGCCCCGTCCCCCGCTCCCTGCTCCCCGCGCCCGCCCCGCGCATTGATGTTTGTGATGCTGGAACAGATGTTCGACGTAACATAACCTCTTTTAAACTAATCTAGTCCACAAAAGTTGGAATAAAATCGTGTTTAAAAGTTTTTACAGTTGATAAAAGTAACATGAAATATGCTCACTAAAT
>LD699455.1:9104990-9126181 GCA_003118335.3 Papilio memnon
TTTATAACATTACGTTCTTTTCAATTGAATTGGATTTTACATCAATTTTGTTCATTTTATTATTGTTCTCTTCTTAGTTTTTTTTTCTTTAATTATGATCAAATCTTGAGAATTATATTTAATTTAATTATTTAGTATTCTTTATAGTATTTAATCTCATCATTACCAAACCATATTTATCGCCTGTATTTATCATTTTATGTATTTGTACGATGTGCATATAATATTTTGGGGAGTGTTTCATTGTATACTGTCCATGTAACCGTGTTTCCCTCTTTTGATCCCCCCGCACATTCCGGAGGACACCGGGAGAGGTCTGACTCGTATAACTACGAGAGGGAAAGAGGTAAATTTAAGTGTAGTCATTGAAATTATATTTTTAATATGTTAGATTGATCTTTGTAGGCATATGAATATGGCAGCTATTGTTCTATCAGTAAGTTTTAGGTCTATTGTTCTTAATTAAACCGGAATTTTAGTTGTCAGTTAACAACCGTACGTAATAGTTTAAGGTTACTTGTAGTTTCTTGTATTTGCTTCATACTGTACTGCCAATGTTTCTGTACTTATCAAATTTCTTAAATAATGAACATTATAGCTTTAGTACTTTGTATCCATAGCCCGCCTTTTCTGAATATCTTCTAGTTCATTGATCATCAGTTTATAAGCATTGTAGTGCGGGGAAGCAGTTCATTATTATGTTTGTGTTTTCATAATGGAAGAAATAATTAAGTTCAAACGTTAGTACCAGCAAGGTTCACGAATATCTGTACTGCATTGCTAATTCCAATACGCACCTTTGACCCTATAGTTCAGTGTCAGTATCGATGTTAGATTAACAAGTAGCGCCCCTGCCGCTGACGCCTCCTGTTCATTTCAGTACAAGCCTCAGGACAAGCACACTAACCGCCGCGCGAAGACCATATATTCCAGTGTACCATTACATAGCAGTCACCGGCGCCACCCGCTCAGGTTGCACATACTTTCTACAGGCTGCGCCCGCTAACTGCTTCTAAACCAAAGCGTGTGCTTGTACTAACCGCATCGCAATAACAGAACGAAACTAATGCGGTATTCAAGGTTGCGATTGCAAACATAAACAGGGGAAAAAGGCTAACGACCATAACGTTGGTAAAATCCCGAATCCAAAATTCTGCTTCTACTAACAATTCAGCACTAACATGCACCATCAGTATTTTTTCTAATTATTCTAAGAATAGCTTTTGGTGATACTAATCAGAAAACTCGTCTCTATCGCCTTCTCATTTAAATCTTCGTCTTTCACTTGTCTTCTGAGGCAGTCGGCCCCCGCGCCGGCTGCTTCACCGTGCCTTCTCCGCAGCGGCGCCCGCCCCGCCGCCCGCCGCGCAGCTCGTGCTACCGTGCCCCGGTAAAGTGCGCAGCGGCGACCTCACGCCGACTTTCGCCCCCGAATCGTAGCGCAGTAAGTCCGGGTGGCCGAGTGACGCGTGTGCCCCGTCGCCCCCCACCCCCGCGCCCGCCCTCGCCCCGTGTGATGTTTGCCGTGCATACCTTGCTCCGTTTTATTCCTTACTGTCGGTTCAGTTGTCTTCTGTTTTCATACACAGGTATAATTAGATGCCACTTCCTATTAATATTAACACTTTCAACTGTTTTAAGTAAAAAATACCTTCTATAAAACTGACGGCAACTTGATCGATTTCAATATGGTGAGAAAACAAAAATTGAATAGCTCGCGTTAACTTTCAGGAGGCAGGTCGCGTGCGGCGCGGCCCGAGCGCCTGGAGGAGGAGTACTACCCGCGGGAGCAGTACCAGCGCTACCCGCGCGACCACTACCCGCGCGACTACCACGAGGGCTACGCGCACGACTACCCGCCAGCGGAGGCGTACGAGCGAGAGGCGTACGGGCACGACTACACGCGCGAGGCGTACGCGCGTGAGGAGTACGGGCGCGAGTACGCGCGCGAGGGGTACGCGCGGGAGGAGCGCGCGCCTCGCAGCCGCGACCGCGAGCCCGAGGACTACGGGCCATCGCGCCGCGCGCTCAACGCCGTCTAGCGCCGTCGAGCGCCGCCGCTTCGGTGTTTCCTTATGTATCCCCGCGGTTCCGCGAGCGCTTGTGTGAACGCAACTGCTACTGTGACAATGGCGCCCGAATGAACGGCTTCCATCTAATGGATATGAATGTTTTTTCTATCAAGCGACACATCGACATCTATTTTCTCAAAATATGAAATAATTTAAGGCTTATGATACTTTGTTAAATTAGATTTTGCTCGTATTAGGAATTGCGATGAAATTATGGTCCGATACGAGCGTGATCTAATTTGAATAAAATCGTTTTACCACAGCTTTAATAGCACTAAACGTTGTTTTAGTCGTTTGTAACTCGTTAATTCTTACAGTTATTGCCCACTACGAGTAGATTAGCAAGAAATAATTTTCTGGAGGTTATTTTGTATGTACGATTCGATTAAATAGGACAGTTGTACTTTTGCCCTCTCTTTGAACACTACGAGCTTTTCTCTTTTGTGTATAGCCAAAGTAAAGTATATATTTGAATATAAATGTTTGTATTTAGGTAATGTCAGGCGCAGCTGCATTTACACAATCGAGACCTGATCATACCGAGTGCGAGTGGCTATTAGTTTTGTCTGTCGACATCAACATCGGTAAAACAAACACCTTCTATGCTATTATCACAAACGCTGTACGTAGTTTTTATTCCTCAGTACTCGTAAGAAACGTTTTTTAATAAAAATGTATTTGTCACCGATAATGTTAACGATTGCAATTGGTAGTTACAACATTTCTTTCAACCATAATGTTAAATTCTTTAGTGTGTTGGACTGTTTTAAAGTGTTTATTGTTTCCCTAATTTTCAATTATAATTGATCTTCCTTAATTTTAGGTGTTAGTATTCTAAATATGTTTCAATTTTGTGTTCTTTATTAGTTGTAGATTATTTGATATTTAGAAATTGATTGTCAAACTTTATTTGGGATTGTGATGCGCTGGGTGTGATCAGGGGTGGGCGGTGGGCAGTGGGCAGTGGGCCGTCTCGTATCGCTGAGCTTTGTGCCACGCTTCCGTTCGCGGCCTCGCCGACGACCGCTTGTACGGTATTTGAGACTTGTACCTGGCCGCTTTTCACGACAAGGAAAATGTTACTATATTTCATTCGTTTGTTTGAGGACTTCGTTAATTTTGTAATCCATTTTATTTACTTAAAGTTTTAATCCTGAAAAATTATCAAAAATTGTTACATTTAAAATGTATAGTTTCTTGGTTTTTATATAATAGACATTTTAATGGAGTATGATTAGCCTTATCGTGAAAACTTTGTATGAATTAATACGATTTTTTACCAGAGTGCAGGTAACCAATGAAAACCTACGCTCTGTTAAAGTTAGGTATTTGATCTCTAGGCTAAGTGTGTGCGATTATTTGTATAGTCTCTCTTTTAAAACAAAATAAAAAACTACACACAATTGTTTCTTAAATTTACGTTACTTATGCATGTTTTTTTCTGTTTTTGTCTTTTTATTCTGTTTTGATAGAGAGAGGAATATACTGTGCAGATACGTGGGGCTTATTGCATTCGTGTATGTGGAATTGAGTGGGTAACGGACGCGTGTTGATATTCGATATCGGATTCTAGTTAAGATAAAGTACCTACTAAAAGCTGAAGGCATCGGTGGAGGCAATTTGGTGTTTGAAATATCCTCATTCATTTCATTTAGTTTTGGAATATCGCTGGAGCATTTTTAAGGCCAAAAGGCAAATCGAGTAAAAATTTGATCAAATATAACGGGACCTACGTTTACGTTCAAATATATTCATATTTAACTTGTTTAATCAACAATTTTTCATCAGTCAATGGTTGCCTCCGCCGCGTGCTCGAGCCCCGCGTCGCAGCCGGCGGCCGGAGCTGGGGTCGAATGTATAAATTTTACATAAATGATAATTTTAGAGCCGTTAGATATTATCCGTTTCCCATTTTTTGGACATACATACTCTTGTAATTATATTGCATCGTCTGTACTTCATTGTTGCAATCATTTGTAAATAAAATACTTTATATCGGTATTTGTTTTGTTTTATTTGTTTATTTCCGGAGAACACCTTTTTGACCAATTAGTAAACTAAAAGAGATTTTTGTTATTATTGATAGCTTTATAATTAAACGCAGGTCTAGATCGAAAGGACAATAAAACAAGTATTTGATACAAGAGAAGGTATCCAGTTTATTAGTTTTTATTAAAAGTAATAATTCGATGATCTTTAACATATCAAGCGAATAAAGTTTCGTAAACGATGCAATGCAAATCCTAGGTGCATTTAGCGAAGAACAAACTAATGGTTCGCAGTACATCGTCAACATAAACCAAGTGGACATTGCCTGCTGCCATTTTTAAATAAATTAAACATCACAAATACATAACAGATAAATAAATTGAATCATTTTAAACATTCGCTTGCCTCTTTGGTGTCTACTAGCTAACAATATGTACTTATGTGCTAATATTTACATATTTTCGTCATACGATCATTTATCTAAGAATGAAATATCATATTTATGCTAAAGCAATACTGCATACAACATGAACTAGTTACATTAGAAATTAATCTAAACTAACGCTCATTTCAGCGGCTTACTAACTTAGAATTGACACAAGTCGTAAGTTTGGAAAAATCTTGAGTTAAAGTCTCAATATATAGTCTAGCAACTTCAGACCATTTTGTTATATTTTCTTGAATTTTTGTTTCGGGTTAGGTTTTAGAATTATATTATTTACAATCTGAAAAAAATAGTGTTACAAAATTCCTGTATTTCGTAGATTCTGGTTGGAAAAATGACTGTCGTCCTGTGTTTGGGGCAAACTATTAGTGTACATTTTATATGATATTCTATGCTCTAAATACATTAACATTCTTTTATCACCCGGTAAGGTATTGTCTGATGTTTTCTACCTTGTCAACTTTACATTATCCATCTTACATTCAGATTAGGCCGTCTACAATATCTCTTTGGTTTCGCACCTCTGTGAATAATCCTGCGAGGTACCAACGAGTACCACTATGTACACTTTTTACAAAACGAACCTTATTTACACTTCACATGAGTCTTTTCTTCCGCATCCGTGCTCGCGACTTACGTCCTTCCATCGCAGACTTGATCCTCACCAGGCGCATCGCTAGTCATATGTACAAGTAATCGTTTTTCGTTTCTCTACAGTAACTAATGCTGGGGAACTTGTAAACTGGGCTGTATCTCTTGTTGTCGTCATCAGATTCGAGAGATAGTGCTGATAGTGCTCTGGAGGGTTCCTCTTCTTCTTGAGGCGTTTCTACCGGGGGAGGAATTGTCCGCGGTGGTAGGGGAGGGGCTCGCGGATTCCGTCGCACCCGGAAGTGACAATCGCTGTCCGTGGGCCATGCACGCTGCACCAGCAGCGGAAGATCATCGGGATGCAGTTTTCTCTCATACTCCTGAGACGGGCATACCTGAAATGAAATCATTTATCTATGTTTTACAAGATTCATTCTAGGCTGAATCTATTTTATAGAGTTGTACTGTTAGTTCGACGTTTTATTTTATCTTTTTATATCACTGCCGAGTATGATACTAACCTCGTAGAGTGAGAACCTCTCGACGCCTTCCGAGGAGTCGTAGCAGTGCAGCAGTATGGCCAGCAGCTCGTCTGCGGTGGTGCGCTCGCTGGTTAGCAGGCACTTATACTGCGAGGATGACATCAGCGCAGAGTCATAGATCTTCACCAGACCGCCAGGACGCATCTGTAGCGAGAACCTGTAGACAAACAAGGGCGATGTTTCAAATAGAGCAAGGTGCTAAAATGTTTTTCTTTCATCAAGTAGGCTGACGACCGATAAGTATTCAAACCAGAGTATAACCTGCTTATAGTCAATCAGTAGCGTATATTATTCAAAGATATTGAGTATCATTATGCAAACCGAAGTCTACACAACATGGATTGATTAAGGAAGTATAAGGTGTCATCCGCTTTAATGTTACTAGTTGCAGTGCAGAATGCGCGTGCGTTGAGCAATCTTGACGTAAACAGGTGATATTTGATCACACAACGATGCACTACCGCATTTGTATTACGTAAACGGGTATTCCCCGAATACTGGATACGTAGTTAATCTTACCATAAACAAATACAGCTTATAACTGTAAAAAATAACAACATTGGTGTACAAAAATTAAAATAAGTGTACCACGTGGGTTATTTCAAAAATATCTATGATAATAATAAAAAATAATTATCCTCAAGTCACTCAATCACCAGGATATCATAATTTAAACGAATGTGAACCACTCAGAGCTGTTAGAGAACGAGGTAGCTCATTGTGAAGTCAATTTATTAAGTTGTTAAGTGCTGAGACTAAACATAGATGTGTTTTAAAAACAACGTTTATCAAGACAATATGAACAGATAACAAAACGCGAAGCTCTAGAGTCGTAGACCATTTTAATTACCATGAAAATGGCCTTATTTGAGGTGGTACATATCTATTTTATGTTTTTAAAGACTCTAAGGGCGGAGAAAGAGGGGGTTAACCGCCTCCCTCCCTCGGACAAATCTCATTGTTACACATTCTTCGAAAATGGTTAAATGTTTAGTTGTCTCTTGGTAACATCTTCACACTCCGAAACGTTATCCTCCTGCCAGTTTATCTGCTACATCTAACTGCAGCTCTCAAAACAATGTGACGTCTGTCAACGGGCTGGTAATACGAAACGTACGCTCAATAAAAACCCTTCGAAATGCTTTAGTATTTTTTATTGGTGGTCGCGGCGCGTGTTTACACGACGGGAATAGCCCGGCCGGCCGGAAGGGGACGGAAAAGGGACAAGTGATTCTTTTTCGAGACTGACTAGCCGGTGGTCCCGGACTAACGGGTAACGAGTACAGTATTGTGAATGCTACAGTTATTATCCTATTATAGTGTATCAGACATAACAAAGGTTGTTCTCAGTTAACCTATGGTCAAAACAAAGTGGCAATGTTGGTTAGTGGCTAATTATTGCGTACTTGTTTTAAAAATAGAGGCCGTATTTATAGTCCAACTAAAAGGATAATATTTAAGACAACGTTTAAGATGTTTACGCCAAAATAAAAGAATATCTTTTGCAATAATTAGTTAAACAAGACAATGCAAATGTACACAAGACGCCCCGAGCTGTTATATCATGACTGCAAACTTTAATTCTAAACATTACAGCACAACGAGGTCGCGACCTTCGTTTTGTTGCTTGTAAACTATTGTTATAATATTCAGGGGTACTCAACTCAGCGTAACATCAATAACAAACTTTTGTTTAGCATCATAGTACTGTTTTTAATGGATTAAAGTCACTGCTTATTTAAATCTCTTGACATTGTTGCCAATACTTCGTCTGTGTATAATTGATATTTAAAGTTTATTACTTCACACATTTGTTATATGGGCCAAAAGTTTGCGACCTCTGTTCCAGCCATATGCAGATTTAGTGTTAGAAAAATATACACAATCGCAGTAATCGCTCCACAAGCTGGCTTCACACAAAGGATTGTTATGGCTTCATTGTATTAGGATATCATTAATAAACTATTGTGTGAAAATTAGGACAAAGGCACCACGTGAACAATGGCGTCATATTGAAAATCTAATTATATAAAAATAAATAAAAATATTACAAAATATGCCAACTGTCTACTCTTGATCTTACTTCTATCTTGAATTTTGATGACTAGTTCGTAACACATCGTGATAATAATAATTGGAGCGGGTGCACATCTTTGACTAAACTATCACACAACTGTTGTGCAATTGTCGATTGTTTCGCAGCCCATTCAACTGTTTATTTGCACAACTAAAAATGGAGTAGTGTTCGCACTTCCACATAAACTCATATGAATCAAAGTAACATTACACAGTTGTGCAATAGTTTAGTTACAGGTGTACGCTCTTAGTCCATATCTGTGTATGTAACAATGTACAATTGTGGTGTTTGGGTTGTTCTTTATAATCGGTTTTCCTAATACATAAAAGATCATTTAGCATACTAACCAATTTTGTAGATCTAGACAAATGAGAAACCATTACAAGCGCGTTATTTACCGGTCCCGGCGACCTCCTTAAGCGCGACATTCCGATTAGATAAGGGATCACGGTTGGACTGTATTTTAATTTAATTAGTTGAGTAGGTACTTACTTGGAATATCCCTTGGGGTGACAAGCCTGTAAGGCAGCGGGGCGCGCGTCATCGTCGAGCGCGAGCGCAGTGCGCAGGCCGGCGGCTCGCACGCGCACCTCCATGCTGAGATAGAAGAGACGCGGGTCCCGGTGGCGCATGCGGAACTTGCCCAGTAGTGCACCTACCACCTCACGCGCTCGTGTGCCCCAAGTCACCGACAGCGTTTTATACTCGATGTCCGGACGTAGACAGCGAGCGTACACCTTTATCGTCGTCTGTAAAGAAAAAATTATAATTATATTTTTATACAATTATGGTATCATCCACACTACAACTACCAATATACAATTGAGCTTAACATATCTAAGTTAGGATCTATAGAGTACCTATGTTCTAAAGAAGATAATGCTCTCTTTTTGCACAAAAGGGTTTTGTGACTTAAAACCTTGTTGGGCGTATCACATCGCATATTTTAGATGTAACTTTGTCCTAATTTGAAAGCAACTTTACAAAGCGTGGATGTATTTTTATATGAAATCGATTATGAAGCATTAGCAGTGAATTTCGTGTGATATAGTGCTTCCTGGTGCGACTTCCTCGCCCGCTCCGCTGTACGGCAGGATGCGGCCGGCACAAAGCACCGGATAGTCGACATCAATCCAACACATCGATCCAACTTTTTTTTTAAATTTCATAAAAATAAGAAAATGTAACTACCTTTGGGCATTATATTTTACTTTGTGTTATTATTAGAAAGTGGTAACTAAATCTATACTAACGCATAGATACTAATGTAAGAGGAGAGACTTGTATTTTGGTATGTATTGAAATAACTCAAAGACTACTGGGCCGGTTTCAAAAATTCTTACACCATTAAAAAGCTGCGTTATCAGTGAGGAACATAGGCTATATTTTTTTTTATTTTACGCGGACGAAGCAACAGTTAATAGTATTCATAAAGTTCTTTTGTACTTAGTGAACATTATTCTACTAAAGTGTAAGAGTAAATTTACTAGTGGTGTCAGATTGAGGACAGATCAAATTCAATTAACCCGAAAGTAATCACTTCGTCCGCAAATGTGTTCGCTTATCAATGTCCTATTTAGAGAGATATCGTTAGTCGTTGATTTAATAGACCTTAGTCCTTTCATATTAAGTGGCAAAAATAATTCTTATTACAATTGATGAATAAATTTAAAAAACAAACAATCAGTGTATAATGTGTTAAATCCAAGAAATAAGTAACTTAGCGACAAACAGTATTGTTCCCACCCTGGGAATGTTTCGCAACACTAATGAACGCCGCCAACAATAACAAGAATGACAACACATTAGTAAGTCCAGCTCCTAGAAGATTTATGTGCAGCTATCATAAACGTTTCAAATAATATAACGACAGATAAATACCCTATTTCCGTTTTTAAATTAAGAATTAGTGAAATACTTTAAAACGAGCTAAGCGATATTTCAAACTTGGATTCAAATTAAACTGCCAATATATTTTTTACAACAATCATTGTATTGTGTGTCACCTAACCAAATCACCTCCAGTACTTGACATTATAAGCGACCATATCTTTGACTATACTGTCGCACAACTGTTGTGCGATTGTCAGTTGTTTAGCAGCCAATTCAACTGTTCAGTTACACAACTAAAAATCAAGTAGTGTGCGCACCTCCGTATAAGCTCATAGGAATTAAAGCGAGACTAAACAGCTGTGCGATACTTTAGTCAAATGTGTACGCACGCTCTAACAGTAACGTCATATATCTACGGTACTAAAGACAAGCAAAGTTTATCCAATTTAATGTTCTTGTATGAGGATTTACGCTTCACTGAGTGTAAAGGGGTTGTATGGAGTAATTGACGTAGTTGTTACCGCAGACCGGAAACTATCCTGGCAACAGGTTGTAGCAATGTCGTTTACACCAAGTTAGGAAAGGATTTAATTGCAATTACTAAGTATGAAAGGAACCCTTCTCTTGTATCTTTCACCGGCCAATCGTATCAAGTAATGTTTTTTTTTTCAAGATAAAACGTAGTCTAAGAGGTAACAAAAATAATTATTGAAATATTTTATTTCAAAGAATGATTGTTGAAGCCTGAATTTATCATAAAATTTATCTCAAACATCCTTAACAGGGACCATAAAAATACACTGCATTGATTTCGCGAAACCTCGGATAAATTTTATTGCACAACGGTAAATGTAAGGGACGACCAAATTTGGAAACATACGCGACCTCAAAAACAACAAAAAACATTCAAATGCACTTGGTAGCTACTTTACAAATCTGTCCCATTAGAAAAAAAATAGTTTAATTTCACTTTTTTTGTTGTCCAGCACTGATAATGTATTATAAAAACTGGACTACACCTAATCAGTTGTCTTAGACGTTTCAATAATATCAAATGGATGATTAAAAATCTATATTTTTTCATGTAACAACTCACGTGTATATTATGTGGGTGAAACTCCAGCCGCAGCCGGGGCGCGGGCACGGGTGCTTGCATGACGACACGTACGCTCTCTGTCGGCGCAGAGTGACAACTGACCAGTAGTAGACCCGGAATACCGGAAGCGACAGCCCTAGCGGTATAGGGTTGCACCTGTCGTGTTATATTATATAGGGGACTTTGTATCGATTTGATAAGCAATTTATCGATTATTTTTCTAGATTAAATCTAAGTCTATTAGTGTAACTAAAATGTATAACCGTTTTTGAAATACGTTGGAGAAAATGAAGAAATGTTTTTGAAAACTACAAAGCGTTTTTTTCTTAAATTTCGGTAGTCTAACTTATGTGTAAGAAAAACTCAAACGTGAAACGTGCAAGGCCGTTGTACTTACATGTAACTTATACGTCGTAAATTTACTATGCCTTATCAACTTAATTGACCAATGATAAGTTAAGTAAACAGACAAAACTAGTGATAACGAATAGTGGGACGTCAATATTTATTGACAAATTTTTGAACCCTCTCGGTCGTGGTATTACTACAAATTCAAATAATTTACTAAAATCACTAAATTCTGGAAATAAGTTGCTAGTACTAGTAGTCTAGAAAGATCTATGTATTGTTAAATAAAAGATATAAGGTAAATCTTAAACAAGTGTAAAGTTACTTTGATATTCATCCAACTATATTTAAAACCCACAATTACGACTTACTTCTATGTAGGTACAATCTTCTAAAACGCTTAAATAATATACAAATTCACAATATGAATAGAGTAAAGGTTTCATAAACGCCTTTATGCACATCTTATATCCTATATACTGCTTTCTGCGGGATTCAACAAATAAAAAACCTTTAATGAGCATTGTCGATAAAAGTGGTCATCCGTGACGTCACGCTGCATCTCCAAGGAAATGCAAAAAGTGTAACCGGACGGAGAGAATGCATACCAAGATAGCCGGAGTCTGGATACCAAAGTTGGTTTGCAGTCGAACAACATACAGCAACTTTTACTCTTGTATGCTCAGGCTTTTATCGAGCGCAAAAATAACTTTGTGAAAGTAGAAAAAGTAATGTAACCATCCAAGGTCTACGTTAGAAAGAAATGTTAATTTCCGATGTTTGTGTTGAGAAGCATTTCACATCATTAACTGCACTTAGTATAACGGTTGTATATCTTTATAAGAAACAACAAACAATCCATGTATTTAACTTACTATCTTACTAATATAAATGTTAGATGGATGGATGGATGTTTGATAGAGTTTGTAGACTAAACGGCTGAATTGATTTTAATGAAATTTTGTATAGATGTAGAGGATAGTCTGGAAGAACACATAGGCTACTCAATTTGTTTATTTTTAATTCCCCGCGTACGACGTCGCGGGCGAAAGCTGTATAATAAAAAGTGAATAAGAACATCGAGAAATTTATTTTGACTATCATAGATATTTAACGAGCGCCGGCCTAGCTGCAATATTAAAACATTTTCTTAATTTTAAACTGTGTGATTTTGAATACAGAGAAATAGGTCGTCCAAATTCTTAAAAATTCATTTAAAACACAAATTTTCCCATTTCATATCTATAATTAAAAAGATCTTAAATCGTACTACCAATTTGTTTAAATCACATTTTTGTTTATTTAATATTTGATTTCATAACCGTAAAATCTTTGCCGGGAGCTTCTAACATTAACCTATATTTTTATGACATCTGAACTTTATAACGAGTATTATGTAATTTACAACAGAAGATAGGAGCGAGAACTATTAATTTTTTATGTTTATACCAATGTCAATAAACTTTAATTTTGTACCAAATTACCATACATAAATTGATTTTCCGATGACCGGCGAAACGTACGCGCCCTTTGCGCCGAGTTTGTTGTGTTAGTGTCACATGTCGGAAACAGATGGCGCTTTCTTAAAAACACAGATTTAGGTAAAAATGTAATTTTTGGTATCGACATTTATTTTTAATATTACTTTACAATTTTATTATCACTTTTTTTTTAAATAGTCGTAGGTATCTTGGACGGATTTTTATTTAGCTTTTCTTTTGTCCATGCATCTCTTTTTAGGCAGTCTATAATTTTATATGCCAGATAAAACTGTGTGATATGTATGGCGTTTAGCGCTTACCAAATTGATTTAAATTATGACGAAATATTCCGTTACATTAGCTACTGATTCGAGGAAATACGCAGATAGCCAAGTTTAGATGTAGAGCAATTTGCAAGGGTCAACTGGTGCACCATATCGTATCTATTAGCAACGTAATCACGCTTTAAGACGACTAGTGATGTTCTGCATGGGAGGTTAAAAGTGTACACTATCGATAATATTATTTCTGTAACATACCACATTTTATTTTTACTGTACTTTATCGATATATAGCTTGTCGCATGCATTTTTTTCTATGTTGTGTATTAGGTGTTCAGGTAAGAGGTTTTCTATAAAAAGCATCGATTTAAAAAAATATTAATTTCACAGAATCGTTTCGAATTGAGTTATAGTTTTAATGATTATTGTATATGTCGATAAAGAGCAAAGGTTACATCGATTATTTTTCGTTAACAATGGTTAAACATCACTAGATCTCCCGTCGCGTAGACGCCGGCGCCGTCATGCTGTGCAGTCAATGATCAATGCACTTTATAATTTATGTCCACGTAATAAGGATATAATTTGTTTAACAAGCGTAACTTACATAGGAAATTTGTAACTCTTATTTCAAGGGAATAAGGTTCAATCTAATATTTCACAGTAATGTTTACAATTTGTTTAACCTTAAGTTATGGGAGTTAAATATCAGATGATGTCTATGATCGTGTTATGTTGAAGTTCAAAATGGTTTATTGAAGTAATTGAATGACTTTATATGTTTCTTTAGCTCCGACATGTTTTTAAATGTTCTATTTTCATCAACTTGCACTTATCCCTACGGAGGGTCGGCACAGTATGTGCTGCTGCCATACATTGCTATCAGCCGTCATATCTGAATCCGCTCCCTTCTTAAATATATCCTGTTTCACACAATCCATCCATACTTTCTTCGGTCTTCCTCTTCCTTTGTAGCCATCCACATTCAATCTTAACACTTTCTGGTTTATGTGCCCATCGTCTCGTCGCGTAACATGTCCATACCACGCTAACCTTTTGCTTCTTAATGTTCTCTTGTGTTATACGTAATTTGTTTACACGAATAATCAATTTGTATTGTTGAGAGAAACTGACAATTGACTCGTGACAATTGATGTAGCTGCGAAAAACACAGTAACTTAATATTTATAAGATTTCAGTTCTTATCTTGTCAATAATAGGTAAATACTAAAAATGCTTTTTTTAATTAAAACTGTTCATACCATGATGTAGAACTAATTTTTAGGTAGCTGTGTAATTTGCATGTAACAAGCACGCGACAGTAATTGGCCGTAATCAACGTTTCCGTACATACTCTACAATTTTCCGACAATTTGCACAATAATGCCTTCCTAATTTACATTGCATTAACATGTTACTACCGGTATTTTCAATATTGTACCTTTAAAAATACTCTAAAGTACCGCTTGATGGCCCTATACCTATTGAGTCATCATCATCAACTTGCCCTTATCCCTTACGGAGGGTCGGCACAGTATGTGCTACTCTTTCATACATTTCGATCAGCCGTCATATCTGCATCCACTCCCTACTTAAGCATATCCTCTTTCACACAATCCATTCATACTTTACCTATTGAGTGTCTAATTTAAAACGTTAATAAACGCGATTTTATATTTGTATGCATTTTTACATTTAATTATGTATCCATCATCAATTGTTTTTAAATGCAACATGTATCTAATCAGAGGCAATTAGTTGTTTAAAATCACGGCGGATGAACAAATTAAGGCGATATGTCTGTTTGTGCTCTATGCTATAATAAGCTGGTACGACACAGCTTCCCATTTCCTAATTTCCTGTCGCGTCACACCCCATTCACCCAATTTACGAGAACAGCCCGCCCGCGTCCGGCAGCCATCTTGAATTTGAATTTGACAATCAATCGTCAAATATTTGACGGCTTTCAATTGACGAATTTTGAACTGACGATTGAAATTGCATTTGTTAATGCCAACAAGCCATATTTACCCCACTTTCTTTTCTACTATTGTTGTATTTTATAAGCAACTACAATTAACCTAGACTGAGATAAATACGGTGTTTTAGTTTAAAGGGTCCCGAGTTAAATTTAAATGATCAAAATAGACTTAAAATATTTCCCTCAGTATTAGCATTGAAGCATATAGAAACGGTAAACAAAAAGTCAAAAGAGAATTCTAGAAATGCCACCATGCTTGTTAAACGTTTGTACTGTCGGTCATGTCAAAGTGGCCACGACGCGTGCTCCATAAAACTCTATAAATAGACAACGACAAATGTTTAAGATTAGGTCAGGATTTTAATGTAAGCCATTTAAACACCTGGTAGCAACAATAAATACGAGAAAAGGGGTTCTCAATTCTTTGTTTTGAATAGTCACATGTGACACTGTGTTTTAAATGATTTAACAGGGGATGAACTATATTTTTAAACTACAGTTAACCCTTAAAAGTAGGGTCGGAAAATGGGTCAAAAATAATAGACCGTAAACATCCATACATATTCAAACAGAAAGTAAAGAATGCAACATCATCTTTCTTTTATAACGAATTTCCATAGAGTAAAAATATATTCTCTGTCTTCAGCAAAGTTAACATTAATAAACAAGTCTAACGCCATCTGGTGACGGGAGCACTGACTTAAAGGGAAGGATAACCAAAAAGATTAAAACAAGGAGTGCAACAAAAACCATAGGGCACGGGTTGTAGAGGCACGCGCGGAGGCCAGGTGCGCGCGCAGGATGCTGCTTTGATCGTGCGTGTCTTGTAAGCGCGGGAAATGTTTTTTGTCACATTTTGAGGTTATGTCTTTTTGTTCGCTTTATTTTTAGACAATTGTAATTTTCTTTATGTATGCCGTAGAACTAACAGCTGCCATCGTCGTAGATAAGGTCTATTTGTAACAATAGAAGTTAACCATTTGTCGCTAGGTTGCCTTGACTTGTAATTTTAATAGTAGCAAATTATTTAACGATAAACATTAGTTAAAATGTAATAATATTTTTTGAAGGATACCGCAGTAAGTTATCCTAACAGTATACTGTAAATTAACACAAACAGTTAATTCAGTGCAGCTGTGTTTGAGGTTATAATTTGACAACGCGCGGTAATTGCGCGCCTACATTGACCTCTACAAATACGGGTGGCGGCCGGCGGGCGGCGGCTGGCGGGTAAATTACTGACCATCACGGCGGTAGCAGACTCGGTTATTTGTGACTTCATGTTTTTTCCTAATTATTTCTTTAAAATACGGTTTGTAGTGTAACGGCAGGGTTTTACATGTTTTACAAAAAATAGACAATTCACAAATAATATTGTTATTAATATCAGTCAGGATGATGTATTTATTCACTTATTATATTAATAAACAAAAACGAAAACACCTCTATTGGTTTTATATATTTATAGATATAAGATTTTATACGCTAATGGTTTCGCTTTCCATGACTTTCCTCACAAATACGTAAATAACATAAATCGGTAATACACGTTATAAAACATTACAGATTTTTAAAAAGATAACAAAAGAACACGAGCCTTTACCTCATTTACATTTGAAAAAACAAACACTCAAAGAAAGCAGGTGATACACTCGAGAGCAAAGTTAACGAGCACAGAAGCGGGTAACAAAGACTGCTTGTTCTGTCGGATGGTACACGAGCCACCCACTTTGAATACCTATGTCTTGTTTTAAATTCAAGTCAAAATTACAGAGAACCAGTTCATTAAACAATTGCACTACTATGTTGGTTGTTATTATTTAATGAAACAAAACAAAGCACAACTTAACAATTTCTAGGTTATAAAATACATTATAACATCAGACATTGGATTACTATAATATCGGTCATTAACCTAATAATTAATTAGAATTAAGGAACAGTACCGTTGTATAAGGTCCTAATTATAATTAACCTCCGGGTATACGATAACAGTCCAGCATAAAGTACGTTTGTTCGTTTACTAAGAAGGAATCTTTATCAGGGTTTTATTAAAAAAAAAAACTTTGTTTCAGTAGTATAACATTACTTTGTATATTAAGGAGATATGATGAACAAAATATCTTTGTTGATGTTGTGTTTTAACTTTGTATACTTTAAGTTAAATAAATGACGCTAACAGATGAACGTGAAAGACATAAAAAGTGGACAAAGCTTTTTATAAAAAAAATTGTCTATGATTAATGATATGATTGAATTTCAACCAATGGGCTACATAAATGTTAAAGTGTCAGAAATCGATTAATTTTTATATCCACGCTTCAAAAGCCTGTTGATTCACTCTAATTATTTCAAAATACATTGATATTTGTTATCGATGTTATACTTTGCTGCATTTATATTATTACAAAGCATTCCGATATGTCAAGCGTAAATGAGACGAAAATGGCGCGAGCGACGCCATATTTGTAACAGAAAAAGTTAACTAAGTCAAGGCGCTGCTACGCAATTCGATATTAAAATTAATATTTTCATAAAAGCACAAAGGTTACTATACTGTAGTAATTTGAGAGTTGTAATTGAATCGTTAAAGACGCGGCGCCTGTCAGAGCAACAGTTTCGCATTGCAAAAAGAAAGTCTAAAATTGTTTAAGACGCTATTCAGCTATAGTGAAACATGAGAAATTGACGATATGCACATATTATTAATTATGTTCATTCAAAAAAGTACCAGAGAACGTAGGACCAGAAATAATCACAACCAATAGTTATATGCCACTTATCTACGCTAGCTAAAATAAATGTGTATGTTTACAGTTTCAAGGGTTTTAAGGTGTAAGGCAAAATGAACACTTTCCTCGCAACATTGTAAGTAGTAGTTTTATGGCAAAGTTGTTAATTTCAAATAAAATTTGGCGTGAAACTGCGTCATAAACGAAAGGGCATAATATTGAAATATCGCCCATTAAATTTCGCTTAACTATGATATTGAAACCGGAGGTTTTGAGTAGTGATGAATCGAAATATAAATGAAACACAATGAAGATTGACATTACAATACATATTTTGTCTGTTCTCGCCACGAGATGGCGCGTACTCGAACGATATCGAATGTTTTATAAACTTTTTAAGAAATTCGAGCCACATGTTATGACAGAACATCAATAATAACTTTATTTTTATGTATATCTTCAAGTAGAAAGCTTTCATAACGTTATATCAGATTGAAAATCAATTAAATCGTTGTCTAACAATAGTTTTATCTACAAACTATTATAAAATAGAAAGCACATCGTTCACTCACGAATGAATGACCAGGAACGAATGAAAGTGTTAGATTTTATTTAGTTACGGAGTCTGTGGTTTCATACATCAGCCCCTAGCAGCTGTCGACATTTTAAGGGTCCTATAAATATATTAAGAGTGGGTCCGCACGTGCTCAATAATGGAAAGTTAACATCAAGAATTTGTAGCCGGAGTACATTACTTTAGGAAGTACTTATTACATTTAATGTGTACCATATGCTCGTATGATTATTGAGTCATTCAAACATTTAAAATATTACATTTTGTTAGGTTTAAAATCATTTCGTCATTCATGATTAGATACTATTATAATTACATGTTTTCCAATACATCTCCACCTAAAAGAAATTGTACTATAGGTATGTGTTGTTTTAATTTGTACATGAATTACAGAAATAATTAATAAATAATACTTATAATAGGTATTTAATTGTTTGAATTACATTTTGATATATATAGCCATATTAATATAATTATCACTGCGTCGTTCAACAACTGTGAAATTTACAATTTTATATAGCAATTATATCACATTTGATTACTCTCAACGTTTAAGCTCTCACAGTGTCGTGTAAAGTTACGAGTAAGTGAGCATTTAGTGATCGATATTAAGTTACCAACATTAAGTTTAGAGTCCGTGGGTGAGACGTGGGCGATATTATGTGCCTTCGTAAAATTTAATCATTACCTAAATTCCACTACAAATTTAGTTTTGTGTTGTGATAAAATTTATTAACGTTGTCGATACGAATACGTAAATGTTTAGTTAGGAATTTCGAATTTAAAAATATGTATTATAAAATGTTAAGTACGAGACGTTCATATTATGTGTTGCCACTTATAAAGGTAGTCTATAAAAATATATGTAATTTGTTTAAGTACAATATACTCTGGTTGGAGGTTAGTTTTTATCAATTTGTTGTTACATGTTTTACTTGCACTTGAACAGCAACCGGAGTCCGGTTTTGGTCGGAGTCTCGACATTCCGGGCGCGCAGTCACTGAGACGTACTCACCCTTTTTGTATACAAAACTCATTGCTTTATTTAAATACAGTATTGACAAACTGGATACTTTGATCTACGACTCATTTTATCAAAGAACCTTTTAAAGCCCATTGTTTGTTTGAATTGATATTTTAAAAACTTGTTACAAAACCAAACACAAGGATAAATTCGTAATATAGCATTTTGAAAAATAAATAATTGTTATATTGATTTCAATATAAAAGGCATTTAATGACTAAGTACAGGTCGTATAAAATTCTACCTAAAAGAAAATTAGTTCATTGTCAGTGAACGTAAAAATGACCTTGTCACTAAACATGTCCTGAAATCCTTAAACCTGTTTATATTACAATGAAGTTATTAAAAAACTTCTCAAGAGAATTTATTAGCAGAAATTCAATTTTATTGTCGTTACAATTGAGGGGTAGTTTATTTTTAGAAACAATTAGTGTGCTATTTGACCAGTAGGGGGCAGCAATCGAGGTCTCCACGCGATCTTACAATTTGTGGCTCAATGCAAGAATTGGGAATGCGCACAGTCAATGCTAAGCAATTGCAGAGAGAAATATAATAAATATAATAAACTTATTATGAAATGCAAGAGATATTTAGACAAAATACGATCATAATAATAGACTATGAATAAAGATTTATGTAAAAATAATAATTGATTTAAACTCTTAACACAACAGCCTAAGATAGGAATTTATTTATTTTTGAGGTCTATAGCATAGCGCCGGCTTAGCTTGCAGTGGTGTGTGCACTCTTTCATCACTGGTCAGCAGTGCCGCAGCCGAAAAGGAAATGGTAATTGCGAGCTCTAATCTGTTATGTGTACCGAGAATTACAAGCCGTAGAAATGTTCTCACGGCTCTTTCTAAATCTTGTAAATTAAAAGAAATTGGACTAAAAGTTGTTACTGAAATTTTCCACTCTTATATTATACTTTGATATCGTCTTTAATCAAAACCTGTATAATATATTTAACCTGATATCAAAGTTCTAATCCAAATGGCTTATAATATAAAGTGAACTTAACAGATCAAACCAGCAAAAACAACAGATAAATCTACGCTTTAAGAAAAAAGTTGCGGTATTAATGAGAAATCTGCGGTTTACACTCAATGCGGAAATTCGCCCGTAACTTACAGCTTAAACTTAATGTACTTGTCTAACTTCTACTTGATAACCTAACCGCAACATTTGTAGTAAAACGATTCTAAGACAAGGTCAATATTTATAACAAATAGGAAATAATGGGATCTCGCTTAACGCTTACATAGTATTAAACCAATTTGAGATAGTCGTAAATATGGATTCCAAGAAATATGAGTTTCTAAGAATGCCATTGGCCATTGCCATTTGTCAATCATTTCGAAAGGCAATAAACAGCGACCTTTGACCTTTGCAGTCGCAGGAAGCATTTTGCTACATCATGAACAAGAACAGTTGCACTGTTTAAGCATGGACTTATGTTATATGCTCAGTTTAAGATTGACTTCATGAACCACTTAGTACCAATATTTTTGCTTCAGCAATAACTTTAGTACGCAAACATATGTGGGTTACATCAAGATCGTCGTCATGTTAATTTTTAGACTGATTTAAGTTCCTTCTAGTCTTTTACTCTTAATTTTAATTTCAAACCTTCAAAAATAATCGACACATTGATAACTAAAGTACTATTTGAGGATAAGTCTTATAAAACACAATCTTATTGGGAAATTCACCAGCGTGACACTTAGCTTGTTTTGGCGTGACTCACTTAATTTCCTTGTAAGTCAAGTTGATGTCACCAACTTATGTTACTTCTTGTAACATTCGCAACAACGGTAAAGAGTAAAGACACATTAGGTACATTATCTACAGATCAACTTATAGTGGACTGATTTATATTTGCTCTAAAACTAAGTAATATTTATAAATATTGTTGCCTATTTTATAAAAAAACTTCGAAGCTTTATAAATAAACAAGAGCCATTCCAGGATTCCAGAGTTTCCACTCTTGATTTATCTCCATTTAATAATTACCTCGATTTTCCAATAGTTTATCTTTCTTATTTATTAGCCAATGCTACTGTGAAAGTATTGCTACAAGCCGGACTAACTTTGTCACTTAAGGTCGTTTTGTCGCGTAACTTAG
>LD699455.1:9126278-9169828 GCA_003118335.3 Papilio memnon
TTCTCATTTAGTTCCAAACAATATAGATAGCAATAGTATTCGAGCACAGAACAATTAAAATTCATGTTTAGATTGTAAAAATGCAACAGTCTGTATTCCCAGTTGACAATACAAGTAGATTATAAAATTAATTCGTAGATAAAACATTGAAATATTATGACAAATCGTAAATTATATCAATGTAAGACAACAAGGCTTGTTCTGCCTTAACAGGCAGTTGTGAAGGGCGAGTTATTCCATCTACGTGTACGCAATCTGGGCGGCTTTGAACCTTTAGTAATAAAAAACCCCAGCGGCCGGACCTGAGGTGACGCCACGTCGCCGATCGTGTCGGCATCTTGTAAGGGTAACTCACATGTGAGATTTATTAACGCTTCACATTAAAATGTAGGCGGACAGCTTAAAACTGACAGATGAGTGTTCTTGTTAATAACAATAAGTTGAGTGTCAAAGATAGAGTCCTTAATAAGTAATTTAAAGTTGCAATATGGTGTCTAACTTTCTACATAAATAAAAAGGTAATGCTTTACTCACTTTATAAAATGTTAATATCAGTAAGTAGAGGGCGTACGCGGCGCGGCCTTGTAGCCTCGTGTTATGTCCGCTTGCATAAAATGTATAGAACACACTAAAATATAGACTTCCCTAATCCATCGTTAAATGATTTTTATACATTTAATTAAGTGTTAATTACCGATGTTATGTTTGATATCAGTGTATGCTGTGAGAATTATGATTGTTCTGTTGTGGTGAGTGCAACAATTGTTGCTAATTGTGCGAAATAAGTTCAACTGGCGGACCTTTGGCCGGCAGCTGCGGCCGCTAGATGTCGCCTCATTCAATTAATTGCGCGTGATTTGCACTGCCCTGATTGAGGAAGTGTGTATGACAATGTCTTTAATAAAATAAAGTTGATACCTTGACGAAGTTTCGATTCGGTCAATACTTCCATATTCCATTTTCTATGTTTTACTATTTATAAATCTAGGTGAGGAAGTTATTAGGACTTTTTATGCTTTTTCCATAAAACATTTAGTTATACGAATACATTTTAATAGTAACATCTGGCTTGGCTAGCTTCCGAAAAATGTGCAACCAAGTTCCGCGCAGCATATAAAGTTTTTATTTGCGTGCTTCAAACATTACTCATAACCACTTAAATATCGGAAATAAAACACTTTTATTGTACTGAAAACCAGGTCAATAATAACTCTATCAATTTTAATTATCGATAAATCGGATTTTATTCGTTTAAAGAATTCAAAAACATAAGTTATGTGGCAGTCAAACTACGATATTGTGCAATGTGCATAGCGACCGGCTGGCCGTTTCCTGGAATGGCGAGGTGACCGACTTACCTATGTGTTATCCACACCTTTGATTATATTACCTTGGTTTTATTCGCAAAGCTAAATATCTGTTTAAATTTGATTTAGTTATGTATGGTGTCTAAGTATATTATAACAAATTAAAAATATAATTTAAAACAAAATCCCACGCATAGGAATGTATTTCCCTAGACTATAAAGATAATACGAGACTATGAATAATGAATAATGCAAGCCTATTGTTCAATGCAAAATATATGATACGGTTGTCGAGTCATTTTACAAAGAAAATATCTAGAAATAAAACTTAGAAAACAAGTATTATCAGCGAACACTGTAAAATAATACTTTTTATCTTACTATAACATTATAAATGCGAAAGTGTAGATGGATGGATGGATGTTTGTTAGAGTTTGTAGCCTAAACGACTGAACAGATCTCGATGAAATTTCGCATAGACGTAGAGGATAATCTGGAAGACCACATAGGCAAATTACTTTTGTTTTTTTTTAAATTCCACGCAGACGGAGTCGCGGGCGCGGGCTAGTAGTTACATAAAAATTTACAGGATGTCTATAATTTGGAACTTTAATGTCCCTAAAATTGTTTACCGTAAAACGGCAAGCTGACCCTACAAACAGTTTTGTAAACCCTAACAAAGGAACATATTTAAAAATAGAACAATCATAAAATTGTTATATTAAAAAGTAAACAGGGCGTTTGGTCCCTTACGGGATTGTGGATATCCGGGCGACACAATGCAACTTCCGCTATCAATGCTGCAATTGACGGCCCTTCGGCACTACAAGGCCCCTCGCCAATGCACAGCACTAGAACCATCCGGGTTAGAGATGCGCCTTAACGCTGTGTCATGAGATTATCGATTAGTGCTAAATAAGTAGTCTTAAAATCCATCCTTTGTATACAAAAGGTAGCAAGAAGCTACAAGTCACTTGACAAATTATTTACGCTTATTTTACAGCTTTTATTCTTTTACTAGCTGTTGCCTGCTACTTTGTCCACGCAAAATATGCCCGTCTATGTCAGCTACCCTTCAGTGAAAGTCAGGTCGAAATCGGCCCCGCCGTTTCGGAGAATAACCGGAACAAACGTGGACAAATAGACACTTCAATTTTATTATATGTATGGATTTAAAAAGTATCGATAATACAAGAACTACACTAATTTGGCGCGCCAATGTGTTAAACAATGGACCACCAATATTGATAAAGCCCTGCTCTTCGAAATGTTCACGATGTTTTCAATTGATTTCCGTTTCAAAAACAGTATGAAGTTTTAAACGAATTGAATATTGAGAAAAAATACACTTATGGTATAAATTTGATAGTAAATAAAAAAATAAATATATTTAAAAAATGTTTTACTATTTCAATGTTCTTTTCTTACTAAACATTAATCTCATACCCATTGCTGCAAAATAACAACTAATGACTAATGAAGATTTATTACGTAATACATTATCTGTGCATTAATGGAAGCGACTGTCTGCCGCCGTATGATGCTCCACGCTCAGCGTACTACGCAAGGTCGCTTCTAGTAATGCGGTTTTGTATTTGTTTTGTACAACTTAAACAAGATTAGAGCAAATTTTTATTTTTACGTAAACATGACTTTTAGTAAGAATGTCAATTGTAAAAACATTGTGACATTTATCAAAAAACGTACTTAAAATTGACTAAAACGCTATAAAAGTGTAATAAACATCAATGCATTATTTTCTATCTGAAATTAGCAACGCGACGGGAGCGCAGCACTCGTTGATAAGGATTGCGAACAGATGGACCCCAAACGTGACATCATTGTCCCGTTAAGACGTCACGTGACGCACGGCGTGTTTAAATTTAACCGCGATCGTCCTCTTGCGACAGGCTATCACGTTGTGACGTCACAAATGGGATATTAACTATTAATATAAGGATTGCAGTATCAATTGATGTCACTATTATATTAGACAATGACTAATGCAATTGTAACAAAAGACTTATTTAGTACGAATTTAAAATTAAAAATTTACAACCACAAAACGAAATGCGTTATAAAATCCATACTTAAGTTTGATGGGCATTTCGTAAGCAAAACCTTCTATATTTAAAGGAATAATCTTACTTCTTACTAATATCATAAATGCGAAACTTTGTATGGATGTTTGTTAGACTTTGTAGCCTAAAGGATGGACGAATTGTGATGAAATTTGGCATAGATGCCAGAGGATAGCCTGGAAGAACACATAGGCATACTTTTTTTTTAATTCCACACGGAAGAAGTCACGGGCGAAAGCTATTCTACAATGTAAATATAGAACTATCATCTTATATTAAATAGCTATATGTTATTTATCGTTGTTTAATTTCACAATCAGATGTCGTAGGTCGTAAACAAAGCGAGGCGATCCTGTGAGCATAGCGCGGCGTGTTCCCAGACATGCCTGGCATTAATTGTCTCTACCCGGATGTCACTCTGCAGGTGTAGGGATAAAAGTTGCAGAGATTTAATACATCTGTATTTTTAACTTCCTTAAAATCTAAATTGGTTTATAAACAAGTTATTATAAAATCTGACATCAAGATCGTAGGTTTTTTAGGTTATACTAATTATTTTGGAACCTAATGTCACATTTTGGTACAGTAATGAAGTTCAAGGGCCGTGTATCACAATTATAAATATTTACATTACTTATATTTGCTTATTATTACATTGTTATTATAAAGATAATATATTCTGCTAATATCTCAAGGAAATGAACCTACGTTACGTCACTATTAAAGAGGCATTATTCGTCCTACTTACATACCATACAATTTTGAACTTTATCACTAAATCATAAAGTTTCAATTCAAACTACAAACATAAGACAGATGAGCAAATTTATTTTTTAATTAATGTACTTTATAACTACGTATTTACGGTTTAATTTGCAATGCAGTTGCGGATACAATGTGTAATGGGGCAGAGTACAGGGTGTTCCCACGGCGGCGACACACATGGTGTTCGCTGCATTGTTGACTACTGAGAAACTGTCTCGCAAGCTGATTGTACACTATTGTTTTTTTACAGCGCAGTAAAAGCTGCTGAGAATGTCTTGCAGATGAAAGGTTATTTACCGTTTTAAATTAAAAATAAAAATGTTTAAAGTATTATCATGTGACGAATGAAGACAATAAAAAGTGCTTTCTAAAGTTCAGTAGCTTTCATATATATTTCATCAATTCAGTCAGGCTTAATAAAGACAAGGTGCCTTATGAAAGCTCGAGGTTCTTGGCTAATGTTGAATTGCAATTTTATTATAAAAATCTGTACTTAAAATTTTTAATCTCTAATAAACATGTCCGACTTTCTCGGGACTAAAAAATTATATATTCCTGGTTAAATATTAATATAATCTGTAGGTGGATGCGCACAGCGATGGTGGGTGGATGGAGTGTGAGTTTCACTACAAGTAGAAAGGCTTTCAGAGCAATAATGGCAGGAAGTGACGTCACATTTCCGGCTGCGTGTGCGGTCTGTAGTGTACTATACTGTTTGTTTTCATCGTCATACCATATTTAGATACAAACATGCGAATACTACAAAAAGCATACATAAATGCGCAAAAACTGGATATTAGCCACTTTGCCAATAGCCAAGTTCTGCTTAAAAATTGACAAACTGATCGTATGTCCCTTGTCGCTACGGAGGTTTGGCACACTATGTTAAGTTTTTCCATACAACTCTATTAGCCATCATATCTGAATTCATTCCCTTACCTTACCACAGGTAGTCAAAAGAATTTGTAACATCTTTTCAAATGAATATAAAAACAAAACGCAGTTCTTGTTCTGTTCACATATTCCTTGGGGTTATTGTCTTCTTCTTTTATCCGCAAATAAACAATAAAACTACGTGTCTTTAACTTTCATCTAATTAAAAAGCGATTATATTTCATTAACAGCAAGGAAGAGTTAATGAGAAAGTGCACGGCAGTTTGTGGGCGGAGTTGTTATTGTTTCAACGAACATCATCTGGCGGTAGTGAGATTGATCGATAGATGTCTAGATTAACACGGACAGAGTTTTTCTTCGTCCGCACTAGCTCAAGTACCGCGATATCGGCCTGTTACGCAGTGAACGTGTTAAATAATATTTTTATAAAATTATTACGAGAGTTGACACCCCCAGTGTGTACACTCGTAACAATATTCTTTTTAAATTAGACGGTAAAAATAGTTTTTTACAATTTGAAGATTGTAAATAATAATACTTAACAAATATAATTAAATTCACATAATAAAATAATTAATTAGACAATAGAGATAATGACTATCGCACAGACAACAGACATTGACCTATAGAATAAACAACTAAAACAATAGACCTAGAGAAATCGCAGACACAATGAATAGAAAGAGCCGGTGATTTGGTGGCAAATTTTGACAGATTCAAGCTGAGGCTTTCATTGGACACGAGCAAACAATATCAAATAACCTCCTAAATAGCATGGTTCCCATCTTTGTGGTCGCTCACGAACAATCGAGACGGCACCGATTATCTGAGTCGGCCATCTTGGATCAGTGTCAGCACTAATTAATAAAGTTTAAAAGTTAATAAGGCCCCTGAGAGAAGCGCAAACAATGCTAGAAGCAATTCATTGTCATTTATACAATTAAGTTCCCATAAAGTCAAGGAATTTGTTTCTTTTTAATGAAGGATTAGAATTAAGCTAATTTTGGAATTTTGACTCAAAGTTCTAGACGGATCGTTTAATTCGTTTCCGTAGATCTTTCCAAAAAGAGGTTTTACTCCACCTAAACGGTGCAAATCATTTAGTTTACTTTGCAAATATTCACACGTTTTAAAGTTGGTAGTTTCCGTATGTTTGTGTATGCTGCCGGTACCGGGTGACAGGAAGCAAGTGATGTAGGGGAGCGTTATCTGTCTCTATTGACACATCGGTGTTATCAACGCGCGGGAAATTCGGTGATTTGAGTGCTGAAAGGTTGGATTATCTACCGTGACCTCGGGACTAAGTTGCGGGTTTGCCGATACAGCCGATTGTAAGTGGATTTAAAAGTCGTCTTTGATATCTCCAAAAACTTTACACACTACATTTTTCACGATTAATTATTTACGATAGGATTTACGTGTGACCTTTTCTACAAAGTCATCATGTTGACTAACACACATATAGCCCGCATTAAATCGTAATGAAGCATAAATGTCCCGTTGTGTGGAAAGCAATTATGTGTCATATGCGTTTTCACTTTTCCCCTCCATCTGCAATAATGAGTCATTTCCATTTTTCTCCAAGCCTTATCGTGGGAACTGTTTGATAGATAATTAACATGGATGAGAAAGATACAACATAAAAAATTAAAAATCTACGATGGAATAGTCACAGGTTTTTTGAAGTCTGTAAAATGAAAAAATTGACTTTGAACTGTTAGTCTACTGAGACTTAAATTATTGGTAAGTTTTCTAGCTACTAGCTCATACCTACTAATATGTATTTTATAATTGTCATGACAGATTAGGATTTATATTCACTTTCACCCCATATCAACTACCGAAGTGAAAACATTGAACATTGTAACGCAGTGTTTAGTGTTATCAGCACATCTGCGGGACAATTTGCGGACCACACGACAACCATCGCGGATAATTATAGAATACAATTGCGCTATTACACTTAAAGATGACGAGATATGGCGGCTGATTATACTGTCGTGGACAAATTAGTTTTATTTTCTATTAGCTTTCGACGGCGACTCCCCCCGCGCGGAATACAAAATAAAAGGTATATGGCCCATTCTTCCAGACTATACTATCCATCCATCTGTCTAGATTCTCGCATTTATAATATTTGAAATATAGAAGGAAGATTACTACAAAATGTAACGTTTTGTACGATTTATAATTTTGGGTTAATTGTGTCCTAAAGCGTAAGATCTGTTGAAGTTGTAATCCTAAAAGTTACATTACGACAGTAAAATGTCGCAAAACTTTAAGAGTTCATGCTGAATATTTCAACAATATTTCGTTGCTCTTTAACAATACATAATAAAATGATACAATAAAGCATTGGTACAATTGACCCGCACACCTATTGTATTGCATAACAATAATACTTTGGTCGACAATCTTGGTTTCTAATTCAACTTAACACCAACTGCGCAAGTGCCTTTCCAAATAGTAATTTTACACCACACTTTAAATTCACCAAACAGGTACATAAATGACCAGAAATCAATATTACCTTAGGAAGAATTAACTCTTTTTTACCATTGTAAGCCCGGGATTGACAGAAGTTGTGAGTGGAAATATTAAGGGTTATATTGTGTACTGACCGTGCGATGTGTGAGGTCTCCGACGGAGTCATGCCGCTGCTCGAGGCTGCCGAGGCTGCAGCAGGAGGCGGTGGAGGCCAGACTGACGGAGTCAGCGCGAGCGCGGTGAGGAGACACCGCTACGTGCTTCAGCATCACTACCTGCATAACACAGACATTGTTAAGACGTAACCAAAAACAAAAGACAGTCTTTAAAGATGTAAGGGGTTTCTTAGTTTTTTTCTTCGTACTATTTGAGGTGCATTTGCATATGCGTTGGCTACTTTTAATCAACAGAAGAGGAGACGCACAGAAAGAGGATATTCCCCTACACCAGCTGAAACCACTTCCTCCTCCCATCCTTTCTTGTACGAAAAGGATGAAAAGAGGAAAAGGACTAAACTAGGCCTCGTTTTACAGATTTAAGTTAATAAAAGCGTTTAACTTAATGTCAAATATCGACAGTGTTGAGAGCGGAATTTAAACTTTACTCACCAGTTCTACATAACTTACTACTTGAGTCAATAAATGAAAGTTAGTGAGCTTCAAGGAACGCCCAAGGTGGTAAGGACATGCCAGCGAACAAGTTCCGACACTAATTGCATCGTTACATAAAACCACAAACGAAAGCAACATCAAAATGTAGACAAACTACAAACTGTAAGACCACACCAAAATGCTATTTCATAAAAAAGTTGTCTCTAATTTTATGAAGAAAATCGGACCATACATTCCTACTAAGATATAATAACATAGGTTAACATAAAAGATAGTCGTATGTTAATTGCCAACCCTACAACTAAGGCAAAACCAAAAAAAAAGTATTCGGTTAGCAAACGCGGCGAGCGCACGTGCTGTTCCATTAGCGCATAAAATTCTGTTTGTTCAGGCCCTGCGCTTCTCAGAACACGGTACCTGCTGTACTTTACTATTGTCGTTGGACCGGCCCCTGGTCACGGACTTAATGGACCTCAATTGTGTCTCTGAGGCTGTTCATCCTGTTTTAAAGAAAATAACCGTTTAAGAAGTAAATTTGATAGTTCCGAATTTACATTTATTTAAATCATAACAGGATGGATGGCCTCTTCACGGTCATGGTCAAGCAAAAGTTATTATTTAACTACAAAGTATTTAAAGACATGAAAGTATCAAGAATATAAATGAAGCTACACTATATGTTTACTTTAACAGTAATCAAAATAAACAAATGACATCGCACGTAATCATGAGTTAACATTACCATTGTTACAACAAATTACATTTGTAATGTATCATCAATCAATGCCTCGTATCGTGACCACAACTAATTGTATACAATCGACCTCCTTTTGTATACAGTTACGATACGAACTCTGTCATATCTGGATTCAGGTTCAATAGTTTTTTAACCATTAAATCATTACCCAAAGGGATCTTAAACATTTACAATAATTACCGCAAAGTGAAATTTGCTTAAAGATAACATCTAGTTTTGTTTATAGGTTGGTAGCAGCACCTAGGTGCATAGCTTCGCCCGAACCGGATCAATAAAACCCTTCCGCTATTACACCGTACGCGAGGTCGACTGCTCAATATTCATCCCATCATCGCATTAATTAATGCAAATGAAAATCAAATATTACAAATACTATACTGTGTGATATGCAGCCGATGTTAACGCGAAAATTATCCATTAAGTGGGAATGTTGGGCTGTTAGCATAGTGACTAGGCTTTTGCATTAACTTTCACAGCGACAGCGAGTGACCAAACTCGATCCTTCGTTTCAATGGAGAAACATTCTTTTAAAGGGTATTAAATAAGCGACTTATTGACCGGTACTAATCCGCCAATGATCAGGTCAATTAAACTGTACGTATTTCTGTAAGGTAAGAAAGATGGACAAAAAACAACAGTCTCTTTTATTTTGTTTTATTTTCTTTTATCTAAAAGCAGTTAAATATTGTTTTCAACACACAGGCACCTTACTAAGTTTGTTTTTAATTAGTCATGGGCGAAATCTAGTGTTTACTATATCGTGTTTCTATGATATTTACGTCACATTCTCAGATCACATAACCTAGTTTCGCAAAATATATCGCTATTTGCATCAACTGCGGATGTCGCCGCCGCTGACCTTCCTCCGCGGTGGAAAATATCCTTCATCATGTCATTTCATCATGAAGATTTCCTCCATAACCTGCTTACTGTTGCGAATATCATTTGATATCAGATGAAAATATTCTCACGCTAAACATTCGGATAACATTACTACAGAGGAACGCGTCAATGGTAAATCCCGACTTATTTTTACCTACTTCTTCTGTTCTGTAGTTAAATAGACTTAAAGCTAACCAAAAAGATGACAATTGATTGAAACTCCAGCAACAACGGAAGCGATGTCAGCATTCCCTTCAACCACATGCTCCTAAAACAAACAAAACCTTAATCTAACCGAGTTAATCGACAAACATTGGAGCGAACGTAAACAATGAAAATATGGAAACTGGCGAACATTTGATCAAATAAGCCAACACAAATGGTCTCATAGTGCCACAGCTGGACAACTTACGCAATAACCCGGAAGCCAGTAAAGGTTTATGTTGTTAAAATAAATTGACTTTTAAAATTCCCTGGCGACAGCGGTGGAGTAACGTGGGCAGAAATGGTCCATAAACGATTTGAAGAAAATTTTTGGGTTTATATTCGATTTTCATAGATTTGATTTATTATGCTTACATTATTATACTTAATCTAAATCTAATATGAATAACACCGTATTCCAAAAAAATACTGCAATATATTTGTTGTTCCTGCAATGTTTCGTGATTTAAAAAAAAAACTATATCAAATTCATCTACAATTTAATGTTTACAGATAACTAATTAAATGTTATGGACTCATTAAGGTTACTTTGATGCAATAATCAAGAGGTCACTATTGCGATAAACATATCTGAAACAAACAAACAGATTAACAAAATGATTTACTCAGAAGTAAACGAATCATTCCGTATATTTATAATATGGTAACCCAACTAACATAAAGAGTGACCACACATACTTGTGTCCGTGTAACATATCTCGTTAATATGATTGCAATTTTCCGCCATAGAGTAATTTATGTGAGCGTCGAGTTAACTACCGGTCATAGAGTCGTGTCGGCCAGTACCGACACAACAAATTGCTCTAATGCTCTGCTCTATTTGTGATATCTATGATTGTTCTTATTACTCAAAACTACATTCCTTTACATAAGTACTCTATTTCTTCTTTGTTATTGCAGTACAATATATTAATTTCAACGTCAAAGAATACTTATCTTAATAAAATGAACTCAAAGACGCCAAGTGGTTTCCCTTAATGATTAATTAAAGAATCTCATTGCGGTATAAATAATTTTAAAACTGTTTAAACCGTTTTTTTATGTTGTCTACCGTGTTTGATAACTCGTATGCCCATGAATGTGAATGCAACCCTACGGCAATTGGACATATTTACAAATAGAGAACAAAGGGATGCACCGCACATTAGCGGAATCGATATCGAGCCAGACGACGGGCAAACAAACAAACGCGCAGCCGATCGGAAGTGAGCGTCAGTGTGGACGATCCTGACCGCGCTGTTGCTCTGACACATTCCGACACTAACGGCTCCTATTGCCGCTGTTATGCATCAATAACTATCATTAAAATGCTGACTAAATGATTATGACTAAGTCTAAAGGTAAAGCGTCTAGTCAGGGATGACAATGCTATTAAGAAGAATCTATCTTCTAAAAATTAAAGAGGATTATTGGCAGTGAATAATAATTCAGAAGTAATTTTCGGGTTGTTCTCTGACTATAGTCTACTCTTTCGGTATATAGGACGTGCCTAGTGAATTTATGTACTGTTTATTTACAGAATAGTAATAACTGACGTAGATACAAGAAATAGTCGATGATCATTATTTCTTAATTAGTTGTGAGAAAAAGTTGCTTTTTTATCTATTTATATTTGTGTAAAGAAAGGATGTGAGAACTTTCATTGAAAATCTTTACGATTATTTCAAGAACGGATCGTGTGTGTTTAAATTGAAATCCAAAGTGGTGTCGGAAGCTGTTAGTGGACCGGAATGCGGGTAGCGCGGTGTAAGATAAACATTTGATTATCAACATTTTATTGAAGGCGCCAACTTAGTCTCATTTATAGATGATAAAGTTTCATTAACTATCATCGTCAGAAAATACCGAATCTATAAAATCACTAGGAAATCTATTTTTAAATATGTATGTTGAAGAAAACAATGGAAAAGATAACTTAAGGTCGATTGCATAGATGACATGATCAAGAAGGGAATAACAACTGCGATGAAGACAAAGATACCAAAAAAGACAACTGTGATGAAAGACCCCAAATTTCGTCCCGCGATTTTGAACTAAACTATTTAACTACGGCGTAGTCTTTGACTCCAAAAATTAAAAAAAGCAAGCACTACCTTTCGGATAAAAAAATAATTTTTAAAATCGGTCCACCAGGGCCGGAGCTATCGCGTAACACACATAAAAAAAATAAAAAAAAAACATACAGACATCTTGAATACCTCCTTCTTTTGGAAGTCGGTCAAAAACTGGCGCAACTCCACATAGAGTGGAATAACAGGGAGATGATTATGACTTTCAAGTCTCATACTTTAACTGCATAAAACACTAAAATGTCTATTTCTCTTCCCGATCCATTTCTATTAAGCAACTAGCAGTATTTGAATAAATTAAAAGTTACGCTTAACTTCCTTGGCTTGCATAATTAGCGTACTGTTAGCTATTACTTCCGCGGCTCGTTAACTTATTAAGTTATTGAAGAGTTTCTTTATGCTTTACTACACAATCATTACGATGATGCGTAAACTACGATTAGGTATTAAGTTCCCATTTACTTGAAGATTGTACAACAATAGTGATGTAAAAGTTACTTACGTATGTATGGAAAATCTTTATGCTTTGCGAGGAACGACCCTGGTCTGTTATGAATTTCTAATTAATTTATCAAGGCTTAATCGTCTAGGCTTAATAACAGTAACCAGTTTAGCAAATTGCTGCGTGTAACCGCAGAATGTTTAATGTCGCAGGTGGCAGCCCTGCACAAGGTTATAAATAAACCCCAAAGACCACGAAGGCTGCACCGCCATTGTGCCCCCTCCCTGTCCATGGTGAGACGTGCGAATACAAACCCATTTTGAACAATTTCAGGGCTGACAAATCTGATCACTACATCTATCGAACGATCGGACTTGAAACAATTATTACATGAACGATACAATATTTGAATTTGCGATATTTAGAGCGGGCGCACCTTTGACTAAACAATCGCACAACAGTCGTGCGATTGTCGATTGTTTCGCAGCCCATTCAACTGTTTAGTTGCACAACCAAAAATCGAGTAGTGTGAAATGAGCACCTACATATAAGCTCATAGGAATCAAAGCGAGACTAAACAGTTGTGAGATAGTTTAGTTTCAGGTGTGCGCAGGCTCTTAATAAATTTTAGCAAGCGGTGATTTTTAGACTGTTTTATTTAACTGCATGTCGCTCTGATACAAGTAAATTGATTCATAATTTCTTCGCAGTATTTATTTCAGGTATGTTACATTTTTACATAGATAATGCTAATACCAAGTTGTGGCAACCCTAAGTAAACGCGCGGTTTAATAATAAACGCATTGGAATGAGAGCTATTGAGTTACGCGGAGGCTTTTTGAACTTTTGTTTTATCGCGTCTTTGAGAGTTTCGAACCATTGCTTTGGCTTTGAATAGAAATTCACGATTTATGCCTGCGAAAAATATATCAATGAGAATTGGAATTGCTTAACATGATCGAACAAGTTCACGGCTAAATAATTTCATTAAAAATGGCTTACATTAAAGCAAGAAAACAGTAATTTAAGTCGTTGTAACATATATATTAACAATTTTTGTTTTAGAAAATAATAACACATCAAAATAATAGTGTACTTAATAGCAATAACTATAGGTTATATGTAACTATTACTATATGCATTGTAATTATTAAAAATTAGACATTTATAATGATATAAAAACACCTGTCTACAATTTATAATTCAGAGGAGGACAAACGGAAGTCGCGAGTGTGGTCGCAAAAAATGTGCCAAAACTATCGACTGTATACTAAATGATCGGCGACGACCCACGCATACTAAACCTTTGGAAATTGGTATCCTGGCTGGACTTTAAAGGATATTTAAATACAATGGTACAGATTATATTTTACACACTGACATCATCAATTGAAAAGGATTTATTTGTTTTACGAATGATCGTCGTCAACCTGTCTGGTAATTCCAAAATCTCAGCAACTAAAACCTTAATTATAGTGGCTATTACAGTTATAATATTTAAATTAATAATTAAAAGTAAATCAAAATTTAGTTCACATTTTAACATCTTAAATTATAATTATAAGTGCAATTTTGTTTAAAACTGAGAAGACTATGATGCGAACAATTTACACGAAGTTTGACTAAAAGATAGAACTATCTGGGCCCCTCACACCTTTGGTTAAACTATCGCACAACTGTTTAGTCGCGCTTTGATTCCTATGAACTTATATGGAGGTGCGCACACTACTCGATTTTTAGTTGTGCAACTAAACAGTTGTGTGATAGTTTAGTCAAAGGTACACACCTTTGACTAAACCATTGCCCACTCTTAATTGGATTTTGAACCAAAAGGAATTTTAGATTTTTGTCAATAAACTATTAAACAATATGCATCTAATATGTTATTCAGTGTACGAGACATCGTCGACCAACAATTATACCAAGACGCTCATCACAACATGCATCGCATACTGAAATATTTAATCTCGATGGTTTTATATTTTAACGTACACTGCTTCTTCTATTTATGTCGCTCCAACTTGCATTCGAATTGAACCAGTATTGTATTCGATAAAGAGCAAAACAATCGATGTTTACTATATTATTAATTCAAGGTGCGTGCGAATAAATATAAACTCTCTTATTGGAATTTCTAACAACTTTAAAGGAATAGCGACTGTTTGACAATACCAATAAGTACTATATTCGATTAAGATTTGTTTTGTACTTACGATAAATAACGAAACCTTTATGAATGTGACACCAAATCGCTTTTGCAGTTTAAACAATTTCCGAGAAAGAAATAAGGACTTAAAGTTTTCTTTGATTTAACAATAGCTGTGGTTGAAAGAACAATTAAAACTGTTTGATAAAAACCTACATAATTTTAAAGTAACCACGTAGATTACTCTGAATAAAAAGAGTGATTTTAATGAAAAAATTAACTACAAACAATGATAGGTTAAGAGTTATCTTACAATCTAAAGAGATCCACAATGCAAGTCGACAATGCAACAAGTTGCACATGTGAACCCAACCCAATTGAACTGGATTTCTCCGCGACGAACAAAAAAGTATACATACGGTTTATTTCTCACGGTACTAGCTATATAAAAATAGTGTATCTGTCTATTATTAACAATCCTTATAAGGATTCTTGATTAGAAATGCAATTAACAAAAAAATATTACTAAAGATTGTGTTTTAAATAAAAAGAAAAGTAGCTATCCTTGTAAAAACGTGTAAAGAAGCAATCATTAGTTCTTTAATAGAACCTGTCAGATAAAAATGCAACGATGACAAACTTGTGACCACTATTTATTAAAGTTCATGCACACATTACACAAAGTACGTATATAAACTTCTTGGTAATCAAACAAAGAAGGGAAAAATGATGAAGGAAATGTGAAACTATGTAGATTAAAAATCGTTATTCTTTCAAAACCGTCGTTTTCGCAAAACACTCATTGCGTTGTACAATGAACGTAATTACACTTGGGAAATGTGATTTTTGTCTGAGCGTCGCAATTCGAGTGATTAACTTTCCATACTTATACATAACTTGCATTTTTTTAATGAACTACGACATGTCATCTTCGAAAGCCATAACATGACGTAATTCCGCATGTTTAATGCATAATTCATCTAACAGTAGTTAGCGCGTTGGTTTGTAAATGGCAAATTGGAGCAATGATCGTGTAGGGCCAGAATAAGGAAGCCGGTAACTTCTCGGTCTTAAGTGACGCTGAGCGAAGTTGATTCTTCTCAATTAGCGGGTAATTGGTGCTCGGTAGCTAGGCGATGCGCCGCGGCCTTGCCTGCGCTCTGTGACGCATACAAACGATTACTATAAAGTTAATTGTAATTGGGATGGAATTGGATGTTAACAGCTTTGGAAGTTGTCGTTGTATTTAAACGCTTCGTCGTAATTATTTCGCGTTTTTTAGCTATTTTTAAAACTAATTAAACGACTGTAATTAAACGACCAAATCTTATTTTCTTGACATAACATTTTTATCTACGTGTCATGTGTCCTCTCTATTTAAACAATGGATAAGCGATAAAGCACGGATAGTTGACGTGTACGATATCAATGGACAATATTCTGCAGTGCAAAGTTTTGCAATACTATCGCCTGTGAAGCTGCGAGTGCAAAGGTTGTACTTTAACGTTTTATGCTTTAAAAACTCGTTTTGGATTATTATTTATTCTGGATTTTTTCAAGATTTTGCCAAAAATATTCAGTTTGTATTTAATGAAAATTTATCAAGTTTGAATTGAAATTTGGAATTTTGATTTGACAAGAATAGTAAGACATCTAACCTATAAATATTATGACTATATGACTATAAAAATAGTTAGAGATCGACGAGATAGGTTTGTTGGTATGACACTCGGGACACCATTGTGCGGGATGGCACGTATGCTATTGTATGGGGTTCAACGGCCGATGCCACATAGATTATACGACGGTCGACACGTACTTAACAATAAGGTTATTATTTCAGAACCGTGTCCTATTTTATGGTCAACCATTTTTTTTTTTCAAGTGTCAATAACAGGTGCAAATCATGGCGTATAAGCATAATATGATATTGACGTGATTTGTCATTTTTTTCTAAAAGTTCTGTTAAGAGATTTATGATTGCTTATTTTCATTTCCCACAGCAATTTTACTAATCTCTGTCACATTTATAAGTTAGTCTTCTTAAGTTTGATTAAGAGACTTGAAGATGTATTTTTACTTGTATATTAATACGTAAGAAGTGTCAAACTATACCATTTTAATGACTGCGACTTTTATCACCAATAGATAAATAAAGTTCAGGCCACGCGGTGCAATGTTTTGAAATCGCTTTACTGCGTTTTAATACATCCCATAAAACATGTTGGAGTTATGGTGGAAAAAACTATTATTATCGTCGTACTATCTTCGTTTTATCGGACGACAAACGGACAAACAGACTATTAACAAACGCTACGCACCCACACATACTAATTTACGTACAAACACAACCCACACGCTATTACGTTTATTTTTTTATTTGTCTTAGACCCAAGGTAACAAAATTTTAAGTGGCCCTAACTCTTTATGATTTTTGAAATTACTATAAGATACAAAATGTTGCCATATTAAATTTGCCGCCATTTTAAGCTTCAAATTACAGCTACATATAATATTTAGGTTAAATAGTAATAAATAATTCTGCCGCGATAATTTATCTAATCTATGGATCTGACAGCCGATAGTTGACCGCCATTATTCAAATGCGCGACATTTCCCGTTCCCGCCAAAACTAAAATGACACATCGATTATGGTAGAATAGTGCAAATAATCGATTCTTAATAAAAATGCGCCATCTCAGTGTTTATTTTTAAATCATTTACAACCCGCCTTCGATAACTCTAATTATCTTATTGAAAAAATATAAAAATAGCAACACTGCATTAACAAATCTCTTGATGTGACATTCATCAATGAAAATAGAACCCTATTCTAAATGCATAAAGTTCATTTCATACAATCTACCTAACGGAATTGTTAGTACGATTATTGATCACACAAAGTAAGCTAATATCAGCCTTATGTGTATTGTTTTACGTTTGATAATAGGTTTTTAGATTCAACCGCCCTATTCATATCCCGTAGTACGCGGCCGATGGTATCGCACGCGGCGGCGGAGCGTGGCGCCGTTTTCATTTACTACAATTGCTGAGCCCAGCTGCCCTAAACTATATCACCAGATTGCACTAAAAATACACATATATTTAAATTGCAACTACTTGTAATGGCAAAATAACTATATTAGATCAGGCTTCTGCTAAAAGTGGAACAAAGGTGGAACAAAGTTACGTTTAAATAGACGGAGAGAATTTAAAAGCTCAGAAGAGTTTTTAGGTGAAACATGTTTTAATTAAAGCTTATCTAAGTAAAGAAAACAATAGTTAGAGAAATAATTTTTTATTTTATAATACTACACAATTTTTAAGATTTATGATTTATGGTTTCAAGACGTATAGAAACCCTTGTATAAATTAATGCTAACTACATTATTTAGAGGCAATCGTTATTTATTTAGGTATCCTTATATTAACTAACTAAACAAACTGCATGCAGCTTATCTTCAGTTAACTCGTATCAAATGTGTTCTCAGTGGGGTTTAACCCATTTTATTGTTTGCAAGAGATTGTAAAGTCACACACAAAAGTGATGTCGAAGCAAACAAAACCATAATAGGCACTTTTATCTATTACCGTAACAGTATACTCGGTTTATCCAATCTACCGACATAAAATGAAAAACTTGTTAAATAAATAATATGTTTCTTGTATTTTGCATTTCTTTGTTTGTTCATGCACATGGTAACTTCATACGTATTTCGTGCGCGACTGTACCCGGCAGCCGCTAACATTGCGATGTTATCTATCCGCGCGGCCTTGACGCCGGCCGGATGCTGCCGAGTAGCTAGAAGCTACTGGCTACTGTGGCTAGTACCCGAATACCAGAATATCAAAGACTTATCGACAGTCAAACCGCAAAAGTTCTTTAGCGCCATCAAACATAGTAATTTCTTAATTCTAAAAAGGTCAATCCAAAATGTTACTGATCAATTTTAAAATACAACTGTTTGATATTTTATAGTTGAACGATTTCAGAAATTGATAAGCACAAGGTTTAGCCCAAACATATGCAACGGAATAAATATTCGCACAATTTATCCTTATAAAACTTATTTTTTATTTACCAAAGACGTAAAATATTTAAGAAAACTTACATAAGTTTTCTGCCATGTGAACTCACCACCGTGGAAGTCATATAAAATTATCGAATTTATTTCGCTCGTTAAATCGAAATTAACATAAGTTTGCTTTTAAAAAGTGATTGCGACTTTCACTTGAGTGATTAAGTTTTGGTCAAGGGCAACGTCCGGCGTCGGAATGCTCCGGACCGCGGATGTGAACCCCGGACTATTTGAATGCAGCAAAAAATATACGAAGTCACCGTATTTATTACCGAATGTAACGATAAGCCACTTTTGGTTTATCGATCAACGGAAAAAACAGTTTTGGGTGGTTTCTTTAACGATGGGATTAATTCAATTTAAGCACGAGACAAAATATTAAATCAATGTTTTAGTTATGTTTATAACATCAAGTGGAATTATTAGTGCGTTTTTCTTTTTAAATAAAATGGTATATAACAAAAATATACATAAAAATCGGTGCTAACAAACTGAAAAAATAAAATAAATTTTATACACAATTCTCTTCCAATTAATTCCTTTAAACTACGTAAATCAACCAAAGTACCGTGACAAACGCGCAATTATGGATGCCTCGAGTTTTTTGCGACTCTACTCACGCCACGTCGCGTGCGCCGTGAAGAATGCCGATATTTACATTTATTAACTTTCCCCTGAATAGTATTTGTGTGGAATAGTGTTAATTGCAAATATTTCTTTGCTGATAAACTTGTATGTATTATGAAGTATTCGATAAATGAGGATATATCTCTTTGTAAGCGTCGGGTAAAGGCATCTAAGATGTTTAAATCATGAATCATGTCGCAGATCTTTCAATATTCAACAGTGTTATCATGTGAAACTGCAAGAACAATAGGGGAAGCTTTTAAATGTGTCAGAACAAAATAGTAGTTTGCGCAATTACCTGCTACCTAATTGGTTATTTATAAAAGGCGGAGTTTATCTTGTTGCAAGGAACGAAACAATTTTTCTGTAAGTGTAACGCCGCTGATTTCCTTGACTGTACTTATTTATATCTGATATCCACCACAAATAAAAAAGTAACAAGACTTCGAGTTAGCGAACCTATAATACTGAATCGTGATCAAGTTCTAATTGGATCTGAAAGCACTAACGTCGACAATGTAATGTCGCAAGCGCCACCCACGGCCGGCGTGGGAGCCTAGCGAGCCAGGGTATTGTGCTCCGACCTGTTCTAACACAAAAACCTCCGCAAGACATCTTCTAGATTACTTTCCACTAAGCGATTAGTCGCAAAGCCTGCACGCGACTGCCATTTAAAAAAAATTAACCCGCTTATGTAGTGACTGGAATTTGATCAGTCGGCTAAAAGCATTAATGAAAGATCAGTCTAAGACCTCAGCGCTGCACAAACCTCATGGAATTGCCGATTTTCTCAACAACACTTATAGCAATGTAAAATAATAACTTAAGATTGAACATATACAAACAATTTGTTGGTCAGAATGAAATTTCTCATGGTACTTGCATTTATAATTAACAAACTAAGTTGCAAAGCAAGTTCATACCTTTTAATTGCTTAATAACCCCAGTGCTATTTACTGCCCTAACCGGTCATATTTTAGTAGCTAATCTTAAAATGTAAATAATTAAACTCAAAGACGACTGTAACATCCCAAAATGCAGTAAACACTAAAAAAAGAGTTTTAGGAAAAGATAAAAAAGTCAACACACTGCATTCCTGATGAGAAGCGTCAAAGTTAAGATTCCTGGAAGCAATCCTAAGCAAACACGCGCGCGACACCACTCACCGTAAACGTGTTAAAAGGGAGCTAGGCAGAGTTTATCAATTTACAGACGCTTGATAACTTCTACATGTGTATTCAAGAATGTTTTCTGTTTTATTGCTTTTTTAAAGCAGTACTAAAGTGTACTATAGTACTGTATAGTACTATATTTAAATATTGTTGTAGTATTAAGTATGAAGTCAACTAACCCGTACTGGGCCCGATCACTCCCAATTTATACGGTAAGCTCAGCCTCAATGGATAAATAAACTCAGAGAGTTCGTAAACTAATGAATACATAGTACCAGCAAAAGATAATTTGCACAAATAAACGCATCAATAGTGTAATTGACGATAATCACTCAATCAACTGGGAATTACCGCAAAATATCTGTTTGTGTTGGCGTAGCGAGGAATTAATCAAGTGTACCAGAAAATATCCACACGCTACTCTACACTGTTAGATTAGCGCCTAATAAATAAAAACTTTAATGCCTTAACTTTTGCGTGTAAAGTAGGTATAAAGTTAGGTATTAAAGCATGATGAATCAAAGCCATAGGTAAATAAGTACTTAAGAAAGTAGTTCAGAGAATGAATCACTTTAGGTACCTATTCATTCGTCTCCAGTTCTTTACCGCAGGCTACAAGCACCTAGCAAGCAAGTAGTTGATTCACTGATACTTTTGTTTTGTCTTCACCACAATTTTATAATACAATGTTAATACGCAAAACCAGCAATCTAACGGCCAAATAGTGAAACGAATCTTAAGTACTTCGCTGCTTAAGCACCACTTACAGACTGATAGACATCAAAATTTGAATGTAATTTGGAGTTTAAGCCTGTCTTATCATTTAAGACGCTGTTACTTTAAATGGCGTTTCAGTATTCGGCCGTAACATTTGTAGCTAAATAGGCTTGTACAAGGATAAGATTTATATTATTTTCAATTACTTAATAAGAGTTTTTGTTGCGTTAAACAGTTTTTGCTTACCAAGTTTACGTTGAAATCAACAAAGAAGTTGAGGAAGAAACCAAGGCTATAGAACAAGAAATACTACGAATAATAAATAACATTGAAAATATTTACCGATTTTTTTAGCGCTATTATAATGAAAACAGTAGCCGAGTAAATTTGCGTGTGGGCCCCTAATTATATTATCCCAAGCACCATGAAATCGCTCACAATGGACTATAAACTAGACGAGATTATAATCTGATTCTGTAAGCGATACAAACAGTTCAGCCGACTTACCTTTTGCTACACTTCAATTGCAATAAAACAAGCAGAATTTAAGCCCTTTTTAGGGGGCGGTCACTGTAAATAAACTCCATAGCACATCGCACACAAATCCAAGTTATACGTAAGCACAGAACACGAGGTAAAGATCGATCGAAGCGCGGATCTGCAGCGACACGACAAGACTATCGCGCGCGGAGTTTCGTCGCGGAATGACGCATACCCGCTCCCGCGCTGCGCTGTAACCTGCGCTTGCGCAGCCGAAGCGTCAAAATCGCTTTTTTATTAATTAATCTCAATTAAAAACAAATACATACCTGCTCGTATAATTTAGTTGATGTTAAATTATCGCTTCAGGTCAAAGATTTATAAATGGTTCAGCGTCATATCTTAGTTTATAAAAATATTACATTGTTGTGTTTAAAGGTCGAAAGACATAATAACTTAGCATACGTATTATAATAAAAATAACCATTAATAAAAAACTCCAATATTAATTGATTACCTATTTTTTTTACTACTTTTTTGTACATATCTCTTTGTATGGATTCATGCCTTTAGATAACTTTAATTGTTTAACAAAAAGGTAAAGAAAATGAATTTTAATAATTCAGTACGTAACGTTCGAGAATATTTTATACATTGTTTTTCGACCTTCGCACATTACTGCAAAAAATTAATGTCCAGGCCGATAATTTTAATGTAATATTTTTAAGGCAGTAATTTGCATACACTTATCTTTAGTACTAAATCATTTATTTGCTCTTGTACACAATGTAATATAAGCTGGTACTACACTGCGCTTAGTAAAATAGACTTGTTTACTTTGGGAGCTCCGTTGGTTTTTGCAGCGTTGTCTATTGCGGTTTGCGGTACAATTGACTAAACAATTACTAAGGGAAAAAGTTTAGTATGTAACGTGTAAAGCCTAAAATTGTTTTAAATGACGCGATTTTAAAATATACGAGACTGCAAAAACAGAGGTTGCTTATTGTGAATTTTCTATGAGGCACCATAGACTTGGATACTTTCTCTACTGACACAAGGTCACAAAGTGGATCTTAGACTTCTATACAAAAGGGTGTCAACGCCCGCGCCGCCTGTTCTGCTATCTTATGCTAGACTGCTTGGAGCTTGCACAGATAGGATAAGATGAAAGAGAACATCTAAATATAATAATTTACATGTCAAATGTCACGTACACTGTTGACTGTTTGTCATTGACTTATACAATACATTCTGGAGAATATTAATACTGAGCAATACTTTATTATTTTACCACAAAGGCATAAAATAATAAATAAAATAAAACACTATTTATTGACCAAAAAATAAAAAAAATAACAAAAATTACAGTACATAATAATGAAGTAAAAAACAAACAAACAAATTCTTGGCCAAAGGAGAAGGCTGAAAACCAGCTTGTCACTGAAGGCCGCGATGGTTTTCAGCCTCCCCTTAACTACTAGTACGTGGTTCTACGATACGAAGTGAAATTTAATTCGAAAAGCGTTAAAATTGTAAGCACAGCATTAAAGAGTTGATTGGCCATTGTTGTAGTAGTTTTTATTATGAGTGTGCAACTTAAAGTTGATTCTTGAACTGTCAACAATCATGCAATTCAATACATAACATGTGAACTCACACATTTGTATAAAACGTGTACCACGTTATCGTAATTACGCAAATTCAAACACGTGCTGCACTGAAACAAGAGCTTCTGTGAGCACAATTCATATTTTCGTTTCACAAATAATACTTATGCAGCAATATGACACCGCTTTATCTAATTTAAGATTTGAATAAAAATTTACCGTATCTAGCCAAGCGAATTTATCAGTAGGTGACAAGTGATCAACTTTTCTATGAAGTCGCATGCTATTTTCCATTAAAACTGCAACTGCTACATTAAGAGGAAGCTTGGTTAAAAGCAAGCATATCAACAAAGCTATATTCTAGTGATTCGCTAGTTATTTATTGTTAGTTTACTATGTACATTAGTAAATTTAATTAAAAATCATTTCTATTGATATCATTAATATATTTTGTTACGTACAATGTGCTATGTGGACGGACCTTTTCCCTTCGGTCTCGTGAGTGTGCGCACGTGGCGCCCTCACGCTGCATTGATTACAGATTGCAATTAAAACTTTTGTAGTTATATATCGACCAATCAAATAAATGAAATAAGCGTAACTAAGCTGTTATTTTAGTTGTGTAGAATAATTTTATAACCTTTAAGTTATTGTACTATTATTATTCATATTTATTTGTAGATACGCCTATATATTTATTTGGAACTCGGACTTAACGAGTTTTTTTTAAATCGATTTATCAACTTTAAATATACTCATATGTGGATGTGAGTTAAAATTCCGAGTTTAAATCGTACCTATTGTTTTCTCGTTAATAAAATCGATATGATCTAGTTCCGGGATACGGTGCGCGGGCGCAAACAAAGCATTCTACATTGCCGAGCCTGTGACGTCACCGGCCTTCGCATCCCGCAGGACCCGCTTCGATAATCACACTGTATATGTGAAGTAACATTATTGACTCTGTAAAAATGTAATATAAATTCAGTTTTACATATCAGTATGCGATTACATTTATCGGCATATCTTTAGGTAACATTGCTTAATGATTACACAAATGTACTTAAAGCGGTAATTATCTTTCGCAGAGTCGCAGTTAGGGAAAGGTTCTCGAAGGATTTATCGATGAAAGTGGAATGAATTAGAAAGTGGACATATCCAGAGCAGCTGTAACATTGTCATTTGCATAAACAATGTTACTGGCTGTAGTTAAATCTTGATTGCTTCTTATTACTGCTGGTTGAAGCTACTTCATTTCCTTCAACGTGAAGTGAATAATATTCTACTTTAATAAACCGATTAGTGGTATTAAAACAGATGATCTAATTAGGTTTATTCCGTGTATTTAAGAACTATACATTTATACAACTAGAACGTTTAAGTTGTTGCTCAAAATATTATGGTTTAAATAGTAACTTAGTGTACGTAGGACGAGGACGAGGCAATGCCGCACGCTGGTCTTCAACAAAAAACAATGGCGTGCGCATCGGGCGTGACATCTTAATCGCCCCAGCGCCATCTTGTTGTCTGCGCACGCGTCTATCTCGGCTACAGGCGCTTTGTTTGATTGTTGCCTGAATAAGTTTAACTAGGCCGCAAAAACTTTTTATTTTTAATGAACATGGATCTTAAAAATAGAATCCGTGATTGTACAACATTTGGCCTGTTTCAAAATAGATAAAAAAAACAAAACTAAACTACAGAAGCGATAATAACAAAAGTGCTGATTCGTTTACCCTTTTATGTAAATCTGTGTACACCCTAAAATCAGTCCGGAACCCTGAAACGATTGCATTAAAGCGTACCGCCAACCGGAAGTTACACCGGAAACGACGCCATATTGCCATCCGCCTTGTAACTTGAACTTGCACCAAACGAAAATTAAGCGACGCAACGTTCCGATACACGACACGTAAATGTAAAAATGGCTGCTAAAGCTCTGAAACGTTTGAAATTCGAGAAGCAATTTTGATTTACCGCCTAATTACCGCCAATTAAGGTAATTGAATTACATAATAATTTATAATTTTCCTGGACGTAGCTAAATATAACAGTAAAACCACCATTAAATTAAAAACCGGGAAGTAATATGTAAATGTAATAAATTCTATAAATCATTTTTTCAGCCAAAGTAAGCGTAATTCTATACATGTTTAATTTTATAATCTTTGAAATCTCTTCTCGTCACTCGGTAGTCACAAAATTAATAAATAAAAGACTAGATATTCTGGATTGCCACATCGTGTTTACCAAACTTTCCTTGTTCACGTCTGATTTGATGCACGAGGCACACATTGCAAGTTTTAGCCGTTTCAAGGAGAATAGTCCTTTGTTCTGGTTCCACAGTACGTATTGTACTAGATCGGTGAGTCAAACGCTACATGCCACATGTGCCGGCCCAGGGCTGGCCACTAGTTACAATACTCAACACATTAACCAAATATTCGTAGTTTTACAAATGTGGACTTATTTATATATTATTTCGGTAATTTCGATTTTCTAAAAGAGTCCTCCGAAACTAAAAGTATGTATTTAGTGTGCTCCTATTTTCTTTCTATTCATATTGTAATTAAATTAAAAAAAAAAAAAACTTAAAGCCTAAGCCTCTTGTAGTCTCTATTACGAGTATGTGGCCCCTTGCCAACCCTAAGCTGTATTTAATGTCCGCGAGATATCAACAAGATCGCAAACAACAGCCGCCGGCGCCGCACCAGCTGCCTCACATTTGATATCAATTAGGTGTGAACTGTTGATAAAATCGATACATACATGACTTTATCGCTAAACAGTAGAGCCTAGTAACTAGGAAGAAGGCTGTAAACATTACTTAAATTAAGATCAACTTATAATAAATTTGTGTAAATAACTACCAGATAATTGTAATATGTCTACAATTTCTTAAATGACCATAAGTGTGCTGTCGTTAGCTTTTTCTTCCATACATTTTGTCTCCTCCTTTGAAGTCTCCCTAATGGTTTTTCCTTCTTAAATACAGAATCCTTTCAACTTCTACAGTTGTATAAAATAGTAATAATTTTGCTACAGCTCTCAATTTGCGTATTTAGCATAATTACGTGAAGTATTTTGCCAGTACGTGTCACCAGCATCAATTAGCTGCGGCTCTGACGTTTTCCGACGCCATGACTCAGTTCAAATTACGTGATGGAACAAAACACTATATCAATGTATACGTAAATGACTCAGATATTGAAGTGATATTTGTTATTGTTTTTATGATATAAGAAATCTTGTTGAGAAAATTGACTATAGGTCTTCAACGGCAGTCCATTCAAGATTGAATTGGACGACGACTTATAAACGACATACCTCAGATTCAATATATACCTTTAGAGAGTGTATTGACCAGGGCATTGACTGTAATTAACACTTAAATGTATTAAACTAATTACCTATTAATTACCAAACGAATCCGTCATTAATAACGAGATTACGAGAATGATTACGAGTCAATGCTGGTATACGATGTCTTCGGTCATAGCTGATCCCGCGCTGTGTTCCCACGGCCACGGAGCTGCTCGTAGCGTGGCCGCGCGTAAACACGCAAAAACTAGACACCACTCACGCCGCGCCGTACTAACGATATACAAGTACAACTTGTTTGAGCACATGAATCAATAAACTTGGCACAATTTCATGGGATACGTTTTTAGATGCAAAAAAATGTTAATTACGAACATGTATTCGTATGAACGGGGCACTCAGCTTTAGAACTTTTGGTGGTACTTATACCGACTTTCCGTTTGTAACTCTTAGTTGCCTGACATCAAGGTAGCCGCTGCTTCTTGTTGGTTATACATTATTACCAATATTATTGAAGATTTGTATTTTAGTATGTATTGAAATAACTCAAAAACTACTGGGCCCATTTCAAAAATTCTTTCACCATTGGAAAGCTACGTTATCAGGAAGTAACATAGGCTATATTTTTTTAATTTCACATGAGCGAAGTCGCGTGCAACACCTAGTAATTAAATATTTAAACGCATATTAGTACACGAGGGCAGTGGTGTGATAGCGGCCTTGCAGCGGACAGCACATCCCGAGTCTTTGGCCGCGCGGGCCGGGGCGCTGCGACGACCGGCGAGAGGAAATGCCCATTGCCGCGCTGCCGTGACCCGTTAGCTAATAGATTTTAATTTTGAACGATTATTGCTTCGGTATCCAAGGATTCTGTACATTAAATGTTTAAGTATATTCTACTTTGATACAGAGCGGAATGTATACTAGCTTATTTTATATTTTGCTACAGTTACAGAGTTGCCAGCATTTAAAATATTATATAAATACTAAAAAATGTAGCGATTTTCTTCCCCAGCGCAAGCACGTTCACATATGGATTAAATATTTATTTGTCGTTGCAGTTTTAATTCTGTTTTCCTTTTATTTGAAAGTCGTAAATTCTAAGGAACCCAAAAACTGAATCAATAAATACGTCACATAAGAAAAGGGCGACGAAAGGAAATTAAAACTAAATGATTCCCGGAACGGTTGATATTAGAGACGGTTTAGTACGCGCAAGGAATTAATAATTTTGTTTATTTCTTAACACTTCCGCAGCTTTGTACATATTTATAAAAGTAGATATAATAATAAAAACGATCGTAGTATAAAATCAAACAAATCATTAGTTTTAACGGTTTGCTAATCTCACCAATAAAGTTTATTGAAGCATCTCTATGAAAAACAATCCTGATATAAGACAAATACAAATACGTGTGTTATAACTCCAGCCTCCAGCAACACGGGTGTGCCATCATGGATCACGCAGCGTGACATAGGAGCGGTCAGGACCCGCACAGGCACCCCATGCTTGTCACATTCATTGGGACATTCCCAACATAACTTACTGTAAGCTTTGCCTCTTCTCACTTTATTTGTTACCACATAATTAAAATCCATCTAAGATATTACAGGTATCAGGTATATTAAACAGCATATAATTTTTGTTATAATGTAATTATTTAGCACGATTTGGGAACAATCCACATCAGTAATGAGCATGGCCACCTTAGTCACACACCCAGTGTACTGTAACAGCGGATAATTGAGCAGAACGGCTTTGTTTCGGCGTTAACGGTGCCTCCCCCCTTCCCCACAACAGTATACCACGAGACAACTCCGACATTCCATAATTTGGTAGCCAATAACAAAGATAGCGGTATACCAAGCAAATTAAATTTGTTTTTCTATAAAAATTTACACTGAGTCAAAAAACTAAAATTACATTTAATTAGTGTAATTTGATTGGTGCGTCTAATGCTAACAAAGAAATGTTAAGAAAACAATAAGGTTAGAGAGGGTGTGACGTACGAAGTCACTATAGAACCCGGCATTGGATTTGGCCCGTAATGATCAAGAGTATTCTTCTGCTCCGCGTGCCAACCTAAAGCAGACTATAACAGAATTTAATTCAAAACAACTTTAGAATATTGAATCTTCTGTTGCGATATCGAGCCTTAGTCTATAACCTGCATACAAAAATAGCTTAATACGCAAATTATACAAAAGCGCAGGCGCAGTTGCGGTTCGGACCAAAACTAAACATTCAGGAGAAGTGTTATTAAAACAATGGGTATAGCAACAAACGGAAACGTGACTCTGTTCAGGGCTGCTGCATAATATATGGCTAAATTAATATTGCCTGGTTATTACATCCTGGTACATGAATATTGACTAAGAATGTATCGTACACAGTAGTGTTGCAAGATACTTATGAAAACATTGTAATCTGCGTTTAAAACCAAACTAGAGAAAACGAAAAAAATAATTTCTAAATGAATGTAGGTATTACTCGCGGGTAGCTTTGCCGATAGCTGCATGACGCCCACGTTACCTGAAGTCGTAGATGACGCGGTCGATGTTAGTAGCATAGGGAACCATCGGCAAACCAAAGCACGGCTAATATGTAAAAATCTTTAATGTACGATCGAAAACGTGTCAAGTTTCGTAACCCTACTGTTAGTCGATACAGGAACACTCAGAGTGGAACAAAACTTCCTCCGCAGCCACAAATACGAGCTATTTCGATCTCGCTTCCAGTTACATATTTTGTTTACAGGTGTGAAATATTATTGCCTGTTAATGGACTACATCAAAGGAACGATTTTCGGAAGCGCGTACTTTTTAATAGAACATGTATTTATATATTTTGGACAAACCGCAAGGTTAAATATTAATGATTAAACATTTGAAATGGTTTACACCCTTCAAATATAACGATTGATTATTGATGGAATTAATTCAAACATTTATAATAACTAACGCTCTAGTTTTAAATAAAGAATAATATAAAACTAGAGCGGACGTATTGTAAATATGTTAGCAGTATTATTAACACAATTAAGATCTATTAAAAAGGGGTCAAGGCTGTAAGCCATCTGGCTTTTAGCAAAAATATGCAAACAATAGACAATAGCGATAGCATTAAAAATGTTTCAGAACAGAACAGAAAAAATAACTATTAAAAGTCGTGGTCAACGTCAAATTAAATCATTTTAATTCTCTTATGTGATTCGTTTAGTTAATTTACTTTTTGTCTACCAATTCATATAGACAATGTCACCCCAACCACCCCTGCGAAAATAATAAACCCTCAATACTTCCTGTAGCACATCCCCTATAGACCCGCGTCACGTCCCGGCGATAAATAGCTGAGCCGTTTAACTTACCACTTACTCATATTTACTGCTTGTCTATTTTCGTAAACAAGCTTGAGGGTGATTTAATTTATGTCAAACTTAACGAACTTGTAAGAAAAATCTTTTCAGCTTCTAGACAAATCAATAAACTGAAACACAACTTAAGCTTGGGACACATGTAAGGATAAAAAATGAACTAGAAATTTACCAAAATTATAAAAGAAAGTTTGGTCATCAGGTCTTTGAGAAGCCATACTTTTGTGGTGAACCCACACCCGATTAAAATGTGAATTAAATTGGCTAAAACAAAACGCGCCAGTCCCGGGGGCGGGGGTGAGAGGGCGCGCCCGTGGGACCGGGAGTATCCCCACGGACGCGACCGCAACAACCTGCTCTCTGGGAAATTAGTTTGCTCCACTTGTTACTTGTATATTCGTACTAAAATAAGTCCCGTAGAAATGTAAAGAAATACCATTCTTTATTCATAACTTACGAAAACTCATTTCAAATAAATGTCAAGATTAGTAAAATACTTCAAATCTTTATGGTACATAGTTCCAAAAATGTAAAAGTCTATGATAACACGGGTGCTACTATCGAGTCTCATGTGGAGTGTACGGTCACAGTCCAGCGGTCAGGAATGCTCACCGATGGGAACCCCGGCCTCCACGCGACACTGCTGGGAGCCCCGACACCACACGCTCACGTGGGCCCGTGAGAATCGCTCGGATTACCCATACTAGAAAGTTATCCATGCCAACAATAAGTAGACCATGGCTGACTTGTGCTACGAAGGTCGTTAGTATCTCGAATTACATTCGATAGAAAGACGAATTTTCCTTGAGATATTTTCCTTTAGGCGTATTCAGATAACTATTGTATTAGACAGCGGGTTTCTTTGGCCCCGCATTACGGTAGTGACGCGTCAGTGGGCAACTCTTGGCGAAGATATTTTTTAGGCTTCTCATATCTAATAGCGCCTACTGCCAATCTCTTCTTTCTCGATCAAGTTTAAAACAGTATTAAAAACACACAGTAATTCTGACATTTGTGTAAAAATATTAAGGTAAAAAATAACATCCCGTTCGACCTTAACCAACCAATAAGTTATGTGGCTGGTCGAATCTCCACGAAGATAACAAGGTCCAACAAGAAAGAATAATGAGAATCGCTTCTCCGTTAATTGTGTATAACTCGCGGTTACTTTGTAAACTGCCAGATTACGTCACTCTGCCCTTTAATTAAATGTTACTGAAGAGGCGTCGCATTTAACCTATAATTGTAATTTTTTTTGGCAAAACGAACGTGCAAGTAGGTCAACATATGATAAATGTTCCCTTGCGGCTATAAGCATAAGATGTAGTACCTTTTTATGTCGAAATAATAGATAAAAGATGCAATTAACAGAGAAAAAGGAGGCGAATTTGCTGTCCAATTTTATCTTCGTTGCATACCAATTTGCTTCATCACCAGCTCACTATACTTCCCTCTGAGGGCCTCGAAGCCTACCCTAAGTGACATGATGCCAATCTGCTTTCAGAGTGACAATTCTAATTAAGATCTTAAGACACCATAAGAGGTTCGTAATAGTTTACTTCGTCAGTTAAAAATGTACGAAGAGACAGAACAAGAAGCCATTACTTGGTCAATAAGCAAGGAGTAAAGCTAGAAGGCATAGCGGTGCTAAGAACAGCGCAAGTCAACCGAATGCTATGAAGTCACTGCATTGTAGATAGACTGCGGTTAAAATGGTTGCAATGTCAAATGTCAATTAATTATTAACAAAATAAACGAACAATGTCTATTGTTTTTATGTTGAATGTTATCTTTCCATTTTAAAAACGTAAAAATCATGACTAACTTATGAATATAAAGGAAAACCAGAAAATTAAAGATTTACAATACGATGACATAATCAGACTCAACCGCAGCTTATAGAGTTGTTATTGATTCAATAACATGAATTATGATTTTCGCAATGGATTTTTAAAATGCAGGGTTTTCTATAAACAATGTTATAAAAAAAGGCTACCGCTAGCCGCAGGGAATGTGGGGACAGAAAAATGCGCGGATAATGAAGGGCCGGGCTTGCAACGACGCGGTGTCGCGGCGGATGCGCGGCCTTGTGAGGTCGTCCGCAGCCGTATTCACACCGACGCCGAGCGTTACAACTTTACATTACTATTATAATACGTTCCATAAAATATTGATGCAAGAATTGAGAATACTTGTCATGAAAAAGTTATCTACTGCACTTTTAATTGAGCCTTTAGGTTCTTTTATGTACATTATTTTGAATAAGTAACAGAGCTTTAGAATGACAACGCTGCATAGAAAACTATGATGACAGTTTTGCTTTGAAAGTTACGCTACGGTGTAAACGCGGACGCTTAAAATATATTTAGAACCGGTTTTAATTTCGCATTCGAAATTCAAAATTATTTGAAGGCGTTAATGGTCGCCTTATACAACGTCACGAACACATACTACGCATCGTTCGCATCACACCGTTAACATCCGACGTTTGCTGACCGAATCCGCGCAGAACGGTACAACCGGTCGGAACTCGTTGCGCAACGGAAATCTATGTCTATGTCACGTGGAAATATGCCGGGATTACAAAGTTGTTAATGACATAATTATATTCACATTCAATTTAATTTATTCGCAATAGACTGGGACCTCTCAGATTACTTACACTTAAACTGCGGTTTGCTATGTAACCTTAAAATATTGAACTGCGTAACCGACTGTCCGACGTAAAGGAAGGGAGCCAGCCACACCTATCTCAGTTATTTGATTAGGATTATACGAGTATAGTAACAGTTGCAACAAAATTACCTAAAGTTGTTTAGACTGAGCGCGTAACGTCCGCTCCACTTAGCATCAGATTGGTAAACGCCTGATCAAATTAACTCCGCAATCGACCCGGACTGGGCCGGGAGTATATCACTTACATAAACTTATTGCCAGTTAAGTGTGTCTGTTATACACTCTAAGTAGTTCCACTAATAACTAATATGATATAACATTTGTTACAATATTAGGCTAACTTTTTCTAATTATATTTTTACGTATTCAGAAACACGTATTAATTAACTCAACATGAAATTACTAAGAAGCTTTGCTAAATAAACACTAAGGTAGTCGTATTTCAATTCTAAAAAAACGTAATTACTATAGTTGCATCGCAATATAACAGGCACAAAGCTTATTCTCACGAGACAGTACTGCGAAGGTTAATTGGTAAGACTATTGAGTAATAACTGGTAACCTTAACACCGCCGCAGCTGGAGTACCTGACACCTCTCCCACACTCGCGACTGCTCTTCCAGAAATGTAACGCGACGCCCCACAAACACATAACCCGTTATAATAGGGTTGCCACATTTAAAGTTTGACCTTTTTCGGGTTTACATGGCATTTTTGGCTACGGGTTTCACGATGTCTGCTGTCAAAGTAGACGGTGGAAGCCAATAGATGTTGCTGTTATAATAAGGATTAAGATAGGCTATCGTTTTTGTGACTGGACGAGTTGTGAGTAATAGATTGAGAAGTCACTGCGTTTTTTTAATGTTTTCCAAGTGAACATAAACGTTGTCAGCCCTAATTAACGCGTTTCTTAGATACTATCTTGCAGATTTATAACTCATCTTAGTTATCAAGTTAGACATCGGGCTCATCTTGTACTGATAAGATTTTATAAAGCAAATTTTTCTCGTATACTTTGCGATGAAGACTTACTTTATCCGAATTGTCGAGACCTAAATAAGAAGCTTTAATAAAATTGCAGTTAGTTCTCTCATACTATCGATAAACGTTTATTTTGACGTTTTTCACTTACATTTTACCGCTCGTGGAAAAAATTGACTAAAAAACTGTTAAAAGCGTCAAAAAACCAGTGATCAATTCGTGTTGTATCATTTTTGCAATCGCTATTAGGTTATATAACGGTTCAATTTATTTATGTTATTTATGTTAAAAGACACACTTTAAAATAATCCGTTTATCTACTCATCTACTTTAAACTAAAGCCAATCCAAACAATTCAATCTTGTCCAATATTTCTCTCGTGCATAATATCTATAAAAATTTCTGTTTCCAAAAAGATACAATTTAATAAAAAAAAACCCACCTATCGGCGAGTACCCATGGCACACTTTTGACATACCGCTGTCGTTTTATAAGAAAAAAAAATAATTGAAGTAATAACTGATCGTGCTACTTCGTCGCGCGAAAATGAGGCAATTTTTTTGTAATTTGTAGTTTCCCACGTCACGACCTCCGCTGACAATAGAGGCTGGGTGCCCGGCAACTTGCTAAATCATTCGAATACAAAAAATATTTCATTTATAATATGTTCGGCGTAAACGCATTCCATAAACGATCTAAATTATCTGACATACTTAAGTCTCAAATTGGAAAATCTAACAATAAATATGACCTCAAACAGCTGCCTACATCGCGCCCTCCATTCGCCCCCACAATCAAACCTTCACTTCTATAATTTAGGCAATGTTTAGCAAATTACCATACAAGTATTAATAACTATATGTGGTCTGTAAAACCTGTAAAATATTTACGAACGATTGGACCACTCCTTGTAGTTTGGTGATATACTAAATAAGGACACAATTAAGTGGATTTATTTGACTTACGTTAAGGAAATAGGATATTTTAATAAAAAAACGTTAAAGATTTAATCTGAGGTACAACAAACATACTCGTACAAGAATATACGATACGCAATATTGCATTTGAAATGCCAATTAACTTAACTATAAAAATATTTACAAAGTCACTAATTCTGAGATGAACGTTTTATTTTGACATAATCAAAGTCATACAAGGTGAGGCTTTTTACCAATTCGGGTTACCCGTGGGCGCCGCCCCCGCCTCGCGCACAAGAGAAGCGAAGCACAGAGCCTATAACTTACGTAACAATCATGTCGATAAACCACTGCGCCTACATCACTATGCTTTATTACCATACATATTAACTGTAAAAGTACTTATAAAATAATCATTAATTGAGTTTTTATCATAATAAAGATGTGTATGCCATTATTAAAATGTTATGCGAACACTAGCTTTCGCCCGCGACTCCGGCGGGTTTAAAAAAAACAAAAGTAAGTAGTCTATGTTTTCTTCCAGACTATCCTCTACATCTAGGTCAAATTACATCGAGATCCGTTCAGCAGTTTAGGCTACAAACTCTAACATCCATCAATCTAAACTTTCGCATTTATAATATTAGTAAGATTAGAATGGACTGCAATCTATGAACATTTGCTGTTTTCTAATTAGGTTCGCATCTATTTTCCTTGACTTTTTAAGTACATATTTTATCAATGTTGAAACGCAAATGCACAATCTATAAAACATACTGTATAACCTAATGAAGCAGCTAATGACAGAAAAAAAATCAATAATAATAAGGCGTAATTAGAAAATGAATTTTCAAAGTAATGTCTGTTAATTAAATAACCCGCGTTCATACATTCTTTGTAGGCGGAAAACAGTAAAGGGCCAGTAAAAATAATACATTTCTAACGTAGGGTCAACAACAGGTCTGCCTACATACCAGTGTGGGAGGCTAATGGCTGGCCTTTGAAAACATATTGACCTAATTAGGAAACTAAAAGTGATTGCAACACGATGAACTGTTTTACCAAATATGTCAATTGAAATTACTCGCCATAAATGGCACAGACATATGTAAAGGTTTTTATTTAGTAGTAATATTTTTAACATAAGATGTCCTTTCTCTTACATGAAAATAGTATTTATTTTAATTTGAGCGGCAAGTTTACGCGCGCACGTGTACGCGCGAACTTGACATTGTCTATTCCTGCGACGGAAGCACTGCCGCGCCGCGCCGGAAGTAAGGGGTAACAATGTTTCGAGGAAGCGACCAGGGACCTGGCGACTGACGCGCGAAAGCTAAATCTGTGGCTTTAACGATTGTGTGCAACAACACATGCTTTTACAGTATTTGTTTACTTTACTTTATTGAATGACTAATTAAATAACCTACAAAACAGCTTAACTTCTCAACTATACGATTAAATCGACAAGTCATCAACTAGATGATTAGAAGTCTATAGTCTATGGCCAAGGATGTCCTTGTATGTATTAAAAGACGCCATACGTTCCTTTTATAATCAATAACAGGAAACGACATCTCAGAAAATTAGAAATACAAGTCTCTCGATCCTTTTTCTCGGATAAAGTCACTAGAGAAAAACCTTCAATCTCATATTGAACTGTATTAACAATGGTGCCTACCTACTGCCAACAAAAAAGCAGTAGTTCATAGACAAAAACATTTACTTCCGAACAGTGCTGTCATATGGAAAAAGTTTATGCTAAATGAAAAAAATATTGCGCGAGGGTGTGGGAACTCGGGCAGATGCGCCACCGAGCCACCGACACCGACCGGATCTCCGGATCTGCAGCATCTGGCCCACTATATCATAATCTCTACATTTATTAAACTGTAATAATTTTAATAAAATAAGATTTAAGAGTTTACAAATAACTTATCTTTCAAAAGACGAATTTTTAGGATGAAAAACGTGGTAAAGCGATAGTATTACTCTAATCTTCAGTGACTCGAGGTCGGAGCCAAATTTAATTGGAGAAATGAATAGATACTTAAATGTTATTTGGTTCAATATCGTATCTACTGTACTTGCAGTTACATGCACTACAAGATTAAAATTGGCACATTAGAAAACGCTAAGCATGGCGTGTAGATAGCGGTGCAAAACAGGTGGCAAGTCTTGTTCCCACACCACACAATAGCTTTTTTTCAACACTCAAGTCACAGGGCGACTGAGCTCTCACAGACATTTCGAAAAAAGTTTTGAGGTTAATGATGATCCGTTACCACACGTGATATATTTTATCGATACTTTTAATGAGTCTTAATTCATAAGGAATATAAATGCAAAGTTGTTTAAAAACACGGAATAACAATTGATCCCAACGTTTATGAACTTTTTTCTCTATTGCATATTATATTTTTAGTAACCATGTTTTGAGGCATTTCATTAAAAAAACCTATTTAAATAAATGTTAAGCACAGGTGGAAAATCGGTCTCTTGATAGTGTGTCTAAAGTTTTAAGTTGTAATGACAATAATCAGCAATATCGACATAATTCCATCCCTATATGGTTCTTCCTCGTGCATGTCTATATACACATATAGACAACCCATTACAATACCCAGGAAATCTGTGAAATCCATTTAAATCAGCATTAATAGCTAAAAAAAGTGATATTTAAGTTTTCACTGTGATAATTTTATGTTGCAAGTGCACTTTCCTTTTGTTGCAGATACATATCTTTAAAATTAAACATTTAAAAAACAGTTTCTTAGTTTCTAACTTATTGATTAGTTTCTTAGTAGTATCAGGTATAGGAAAAACATTGAATAATACAACTTCTGTACAACTACAAGTATATTTTAGGACATCATTACATCACAGAGTTTATAAGTTTTTCGTTATGATAAACTGCACCTAGGGCAATAAACTTTAATAATTTTCTTGTTAATGTTATAACTTTTTATCATTAATAGTAGTCATAGTAGGTGGGCTACGGTGTCCGCAACTCCCCCCTGCACACTGCAAAGAGGACTGTCTGTAATACCTAAGTTGTATAGGTATTTGTTGAAGAGACTGTGGCCTGTAAGAATCGCCACAGCTAACTTTTTAATATTCTACATGGTTTTATACTTAAACATGAAAACAATGCCATCTAATGACAGATTTCAGTAACAAGAAATATTTAAACTGTTATGATTGACTAGTTTGATATTTTATTACACTGTTTTAGATATTTTTTTGGTGTTTAAACATATTATACAAGACTGAACATAGTCTATACAGCGGCAGTCCTACAACTGTGAAATAATCTCCTTCCACTCTCTCAACAAATGTCCCACCAACTCCTTGTATTCCATAACCACCCGCTTTGTCCCTGAAAATAAAACATTTTACAAAATGACAAATTATCAGCAGACTTCAAAAAGTTTTTTGTTTCATATTCATTACTGTATTAGTTAGTATAAGAAAGCAGCCACTGGATTTAGATAGCAGCCAAAATAGCCAAGCAAACACTGGCTATATATTTCACACCCATATTTCCAGATATATTGCATATTTAGTCTGTAGTCTATTCTAGTAGGATATGTGTATAAAACTTAACAGATTATATTCATTATTAACAGATTATAAATATGGAAGCTACGTACATGGGTTCTCCTGTAGCTATGTAGCCTTGTATCTGCTCATCGTCAATTCCTCCAAACACAACATTGGTCTTTTCAGTAAATTTAACTATTTGTTCAAAAGATTTAACAACAACTCCGGTATAAACAGTGTGTGTTCTACCTGATAGTCTGAAAAAGTAAAAATACTTTGTAATTTTATGTACAAAATTTAATTCTATTACAGAGTAAGGATCAAGCTTGCCGTTTTAACATTTGAAATGCTTCCCGCTCTGATGTTGGTTTACCAAACAATTCCCCATCTAAGGTGACCATCGTATCGGCGCCAATAACTACATCAGGTTTGTGAGACTGATTATTTAGTCTATCGTCAACTTCAAGCACCTTCTGCAAGGCCGTTTCCTCAACAAACTCTGAAAAAGTGGCAAAGCTTTTCGGGTCCAAATTTTCCTCAAAAAGTGATGGACACAAACTGACTTTAAGGCCCTAAAATTTGATGGAAATGTTTTTACTTGTTCATCTATAAGATCTCTTCTAAGCATAAAATATACTAGGAAAAATTTAAAATTTTATAGGTTATCTTACAATGTTTTCAATTAGTTCTTTTCTCCTTGGAGACCCACTGGCCAGAATAATATTTTTTTGTTTGAGAATTTGCATCACAGGTTCTAACATTGTACAGTCTGGGTTAGATAATATAATATGACCTGGAGAATAACACGAAAAAAATAAATAATAGCGGAAGCGGAAGTTGCGGAAGGAAATTCATCTTTCACTTTCAGTCTGACAGTGACAGACAATTCGGATTTTTCTTATTTACTCTTTGATCGTTTGTTCTTAATATTTATGGTAAGGTCCTTATTTCAATTAAAGGTCTTTATTACAATCAGCTAGTACAGTTTTGAATATTATTTTGGTTTTAATAAAGTAAAACATGTTTAAAATGTGCCTTAATTAAAAACTGATGCAAATTTAAATCCATTTTAAAATGTTAATAAATTTTTCAGTAAAACGTAGAAGTTTTCTTTGAAATTATCAGTTTTTACTGATTTACTTCCTGTCTTTCAATTTTATAATAAGAACTTTTATAGGTCTAGATATTTATTTATGTATTTAAATTGTATTTATAATCTATAAATCTAGATTGCTTGTACAGTTCTATAATCTATGGTCACAGTTACTCTTTGCCACGCTGCTGTCTGTCTCCTCGATTCGGCTTCTTTCCGTTTTTAGTTTGTATTTGTTCGTAATACTTTTCATTAATTACTTTTAATAGCTAAATGTTAAGGATATTTTGGTAATGGCTAAATAATATATTAAAAATGAAGTCCGTTGTGGCTTACGTGCGCAGTCTCCTTGGTTGGTGCGACACTGAACAATCGTTGAGAACAAACTTGAAACGAGACAGGTATGGATATGACATTTCTTGTTTACAACGTTAACAATTTGTTAAAAAATGGCGGTAAAGCTTTTGAGTTTCAGATAAACGTGGATAAAAATATAACCACAACATGTACAAAGTACCGTTACGGCTTGCTTCGAAGTTTTGGATGTCGGTACAATTTTATTGTTGTTATGAATGTATATATGTTTCACACGAGTAACTTTACATTGATTGCAGGACGGACGGAGATTCCTCGTCTGATGATGATTTGCCGTCATTAAAAAGGTTCAGACAACTGAGGAAGACAAATTTTCCAGATGTCACGCCAAAATACGGTAAAACAATTTGCAATTATTTATTTATCTTTCATTAAAATTAGTCTTTTAATAATTTGTAAGTTATAGACGTTTCAGATATAATGAGTGTTAAGCCAACGAAGAATGTTAAATATGTACCAATTCAGATAGAAACTGGACACCCCAGTACTTCAACACCTAATGTGTTGCCTGTTAAAACACCAAACCGGTACAGATTAGTATCCGATATATCTGGAGATGCGAATAAAAATGGTTCAACATATTTATTGAAACCGAAGGTTAACAGCCCTGTGCGACAGGTGGTGCAAGCTGTGATAGATGATGATGATGATGAAGATCCAAAGGTAAGCTGTAAACGAAATACATATTGCTATGTTTTATTAGTATTAATAACACTACTATTGTATTCAATAATAGCTTTTATATTTTTCACATACTATGGCATACTTATCCTCACAGTGGTGTAGAAATTTAAAGATATGAAGTCAACCCGCAGTGGCTTTGGGTTGACAAAGGTCTAGTTAAAATGAACTTAGAGTAGTCTCCAAGCCCTTCAGTGGAGATGTGCAGTGTTCTGATGATGGCATATTATTATAATGTTTATTTATTATTTATTTTATTTAAAACTTTATGCACAACAATTATGTTGTATGCTTCTTATCAGTTACACAATCTATTTGTTGAATTTTATACATATTATGTTTGTTTTAGGTATCTTGGGTTGAGAATAAACCAGATAACAAAAAAACAGTGTACATTAATTTAGAGGAAGATGAAATAGACAAAGAAGATGATGTTATTTTGGTCAGAGAAATATCTCCACAACCAGCAAATCAATACAAATATGTTCTATCTAATAGTGAGGAACCTGAGTCTAGAAGTAATAAACAGTACTACAGGCTTACGAAACTCAAAGAAAAGGAGGAAACAACATCACCGAAAAACCATAACTTGAAAACATACGGAGGCATCAACAAATCTTACAAGAAAGTTACTCCTCTACCCAATTGGATGCAGAAACAAAATCTCAATCTCTCTCCGAAAAGAAGTAGATTCACAAACTTGAATGGAAACGGTAGAACAATGCTGTCCGAAGTGTTTAATTTGCACGAGAAACGTAATTACCAAGAATTAATAAAGCGCGTTGCGAGCGGCATTACACCTTTCACATTAAACAAACCCGTGGACATAATAAATTTAGCAGAAGAAACTGCATCTTTCCGCAACACTTTGAAATCACAGAAACGGTCATTGAATGAATTAATTTTATTGGAAAAAGATCTAAACGTAAACAAGGAGAGTCAGGATTCACAAGAATATGACCCTATTACTGTGGCATCACTTAATCTGTCAGATTCTGATGTTGAAGTTGTGCCCTCCGAGTGCTCAACAACCTCCTCAACGAAAATAGCTCCCGTTAATTCATTACGTGACTCTCTACACGGCAAAGACATCGCGGCCAAAGACTGGCTACCTAAATTAAATGATAAATATAAAAAGAGAAAAGAATACACTAACCAAAAATTAGAAAATGCCCGTCGGGAGTCCGATATCATATCAAAAGTAAACCACGAACAAAGTATAGCACTAATAGCTAATAAGTTTAAATATGAATTGAGTTTACCGGAGAGTTTGATAGAGGAAGTTCCCGCAACACCAGAGTTTCCTAAATTGAGTCCGGAAGAGGAGCAACTGGTCAAAAAGGCTCTAGGTCCGGGGCCATTGGACCAGGTGTTTGTGCAGAAATTCCGTATGAGTATCCGCAGGTGTGTTCAAACAACATATTCTTTTCTGCACTTTAAATGAGAATTGTTTATGAAGTGTATAAATAAATACAATTGTTTGTTTGAAGGCGAGATCTACAAACATTGTCCGGTCTGAACTGGCTGAACGATGAGGTGATCAATTTCTACATGGAGCTGATAAATGAGCGCAGCGAGCAGCGCCCCGACCTACCCAAGATACACCACTTCAACACCTTCTTCTACCCCAAGCTGATGCGCCAGGGACAAGCCGCCTTGCAGCGATGGACTAAAAAGGTAATTGCAACTAGTGGAATTCAAATGAGATATTATAACAAACAAATTCAATTTTACCTTCAACATGTCAGCAAGAGAAACATGTCAATTTGATTTTTAATTTATATTAAACTAGCTTTTGCCCAAAAATGTCTGCAGAGCGATAAAAAAATTAGTAGCTTATTTTTTCTTCCAGATCATGTTCTGTACCTGTGGCAAATTTCATAGAGATCTGTTAAGCCATTGAGAAATTAAACAAATATCCATCCAATTAAATTTTTGTATTTATAACATTAGTATGATTTAAATTATTAAAACTTTGGTGAGATATTGTATTATAACTAATTATTTAATGCCAATTTTAGTAAGATTGGTTTGTTTTTGATTTTGTCTGGTTCTTGCTTCTGTTTTACATCTAAATACAGAGTAAGTTCTGAATATGCGAGTATTTGCAGGTGGACATATTCTCGAAAGACATAATCCTGGTGCCGGTGCACCTGGGCGTGCACTGGTGCATGAGCGTGGTGGACCTGCGCGCGCGCCGCATCTCCTACCTGGACAGCATGGGCGGCTCCAACCAGCCCTGCCTGGACGCGCTGCTGCAGTACCTGCGCGACGAGCACCAAGACAAGAAGGGACAGCCCTTCGACGACAAAGACTGGAAGACTGAGAACTTAAAGGTATTCATTTTCAATCATATAATATAGCTTTGTATAACAAATTGAATAGAAAATTATTTAGTTTTTGAACTTTTGGACTGTTCTCATAATATAGACCTGGTCAGCTTTCTGGATTTATATGGTAACAAAACCTCATAGTCCAAACTTTTGCATTTATATTAGTATGAATAGACATTTAGATGGCAGGTGTTTCCTGTTGGGCCAATCGGCCCACTGATCGATCGACCAGTTGAGATTTTTTCCCATTGGAATAATTGAATGTCTGGATGATATTTATCGAATGGTGGGTCGATAGACCTAATGGGAAAAGTTCAAGACAGGAATATAACTTTAAACTGTCGTGGTTTTTCCAAATATAATGTTCGTAAGCTGTGGGTTTCTTACCACGAGCTAAAACAATCCAATCGTAGTAAGAAACCCGTATCTTATATCAAGGCAGGAAGTTTAAATAAGAATTTAAATGGTAATTTTGTTTATAGTAAAAGCACTGTTGTTTGTTTGTTTGCAGAACATCCCGCAGCAGATGAACGGCAGCGACTGCGGCATGTTCGCGTGCACGTTCGCGGAGTTCGCGAGCCGCGACGCGCGCTTCAGCTTCGCGCAGGCTCACATGCCCTACTTGCGCCGCAAGGCCGCGCTCGAGATCCTGCGCGCGCGCCTGCTGCTCTGACTCTGTGCGCTGCTGTGCTGTGCCGTGCTGTGCCGTGCTGGCCCGCGTGTGTCGTGTGTGCAAGTGATTGTGAACAGTGAATATGTAAACTCAAATCTATATTGCTGTATAATAAAATCTCAAACTTTCATAGTTACAATCCCTGTAATGCATCTTTATTACACATCAATTTCATTAAACATAGCTTTATGGTTTACAGTCAATCAAATTAAATTAAAACTGCTATGCTCATATGAAT
>LD699455.1:9170111-9195388 GCA_003118335.3 Papilio memnon
AGGTCCTCTTGGAAAAAGTACTTCAAGTTTAAAATCCCTTTGCATTGTTCCACTTACAAAAACAAATGTTTTCTTCCTTGCAACAAGACAAACTGTGATGTTCACACTGGTCGCGAAAGCAACCAATAATAAACAAGCCTATCAACAGAATAAACTGTTTCAACCTCTTGCGGATAAGCTACGGATCATCCGATATGTTTCGTTCATAACATCTGTTAGCATAACTCCGCCCTTGTCGCAGTCTTCAATCTTATTGACCTTCAAAAATTGAGTCAGTCGTGTTTCGAATATTGACACTCCACAGACACACATACAAAACATTCAAACTACAAACTTTTGAAGTGGAACACCACCAGTCTCCCTGATAGTACATTATAATTAAACAGAGAATTTGACCATGAAAACACAACTAAATTATTTTAATATTTTTCCTAGACCTTGTGTCTAATAAATGTCCTGTTCATGAACAAATTTTAAAATTAAACAATTTGTAAATAGTAGTTAGGTTTATAGGAATGTTGTCATTCAGGTGGCTGTTTAAATCAAAAGCCCTTTAAATTTAGCTAATATACAATGATAAGAATTGCTCTTAAATCCACAAATCTTTAATTTGTTTCAATATTGTCATATTATAATTTTTTTTCTAATTTTATATTCAGTAGGTAGTTGTTGAAAAAATACTAATTTGTTTCTCTATTCAAGATTAGAAATTTTGAATATACATTTGTGTCCATGAATACATAATATTACATATTTTAATTTAGTTTATCTTATGAGTTAAAAATACAACTCCATTTTCGTATTAAAACTAGTTAATAGCTGTAGTTACTTTCAATTAACTAGATGAACTGTAAATCACAAAAGAATATAAAATAAATAATTTTACCTTTTGACTACACAACTATGGACCCATTTGTCTTCATTGCTAAAGTTTTGTTAATTTGACAGAAGTAAAGTTAATGAATGATTAGTGACAATTGTGATACCTAAAAACTGTAGTTCTCACGGTTTTCAAAGGAAACAGTTACGGCATGCATTAGACATTTTTAACAACTTCCCAAAAGAAGGAACTTATATATTTGTTTCGTTTTCTGAATCATAATAAAAAAATCTCGGATTAAGATTTTTTTTTCGTAATTGACTATGAACAGCATTTTTTTTATATAAAGTATTTTTGTTTCGCTTTTTATAGTATAAGTTCTAACATTTTATGGTCTGGATTTCCATAAATTTCTTTCATTTGAACAGGAAATTAATAACTATTGTACAGAAGCTGCTGGTAGCCAACTTTGCATTTCAAGTTATTAAGTTAAACGATTGTGGTAAAAGTGTATTAAATTTAGATATTAAGTGGTATGTAATGTAATTCTCTAGCAATTCATTGAAATAAATTATTAATATTTTCACTACATCTCTTTCCACAGGTCGTTTGTATTTATGACAAAATCCACTGTCGCCGTAATTCCATACAATGACCGTTGATTTTATTAATTCAAAATAAATATTTGTCATGTTTTGTAAATAATTTTTTGTTACAATAAACTTTAGTACTTACAAAATATTTTTTTGTATTATTTTTACTGGAACAATTTAACGATATTACTAACGTTACACATATCAATACTAGTAGAGACCAAAATTTCAGGAAAAATACGCTCACATTACAACATTAGCAATCCATTTTACAATTACACCTGTATATTAAAGTTTCTTAAAAATCTTTATTGTAGATTTTCTCGTACTAAATATACAAGGAATAAAGGAAAATCTACCTTAATTACTAATTCGCGCTTAAATGTAAGTAATGCGTAAAGAATGGGGTACGAGTCTAATCGCTGAGTCTGATGAGGCGCAGCTTGCCGGCCTGCAGCAGCACCACGCCCGAGTCGTTGTCTCCGCCGCAGTAGCGCGACGACGAGAACACAGAGATCAGCTTGCCGCGCAGGTTGCACTGCACACAATGAAAACAAGATGTTGAACAGCTCGCATATTGGTAGCCACAGTATCAGTGGGCAGTCACCATGAAGCCGTTCTGGTGCAGCTCGTGCGCGCGCACCACGTGCGTGAACGAGTTGGCGGCGAGGAAGCGGTCGAGCGCGCGCTGGTCGAACACGTGCCCCGTGCCGCGACGCGCGTTCACCGCGAACCCCTCGTTGGCCGACAGCTCCATGGCCAGTGAAGCCGTTATTTTGTTCGCTCTGAACACACATCACAACCTCTGCTTAAGTACTCAAGAGATCGGATTTGGAATGCCTACTTGTGGCGAAGAAACTATTCAAATGAAATAAAAGATGAACAGAGAAGTTGTGAGATGTGTTAGTAACTTGACGGGGTCATTCCAGAGCAGCTCCCAGGCCATGTGGCTCTGCGCGGCGGGGCGCGGCAGCGGCACGGGCACGCGCAGGATGGCCGACACGCGCGGACACACCCACGGCGGCGGGATGCCCCCGTGGCAGCAGAACACCTGCACGCCAACGCAACAGCACTTAGAGTGCCTTATAAAACTAACAGGAGCTCGTTGCTGTTAGAAGAAAGTATAGTTTTTGTAAAATTATATGAAGTCCGTTTATTAAGTAAAGAACGAGATAACCTTCTCGTCGACGACGGCGGCGAGCGGCAGCACGTCGAACACGTTGTTGATGGCGTTCCAGATCTTGACGCCGTCTACCTCGCCGAACTTTGTTGTACATTCTCTGAAAAACAACACAAAGTACAACTCATAGAAAAAGATATTTTTGTTTCAAAAACAAAGTAATTCTTATTCCAGCAATTTTCTTTCTTCTATTTACGAGGATTTCAAAACGATTTCATCAAGTTTATAAATATTTAAGTAGGACGTTAGTGTGATTCCTACGTATAAAATGTGAACATGGTCTGTATGTCCCGCGTCTCGTGGTTGCCGCGCACGAGGTGCAGCGCGCGCGGGCGTTGCAGCTTGGCGGCCAGCAGGTAGGCCAGCAGCTCCACGCCCCACGCGCCGCGGTCCACGAAGTCGCCCAGGAACAGCAGCCCCGCCGGCAGCAGCGCCACGCCCGCCGGCCACAGCCGCGCCTCCATCGCCAGCAGCGCCGCCAGGTTGCCGTGCAGGTCGCCTGCGCAACGCTGCTCTCAAATTATAATAAGAATGTGTAATCAGGCGGAGACCGAGAGTTATCATTCACTAGAAATTCAAGGAAGCACAAAATCCCCCCCCCCCCTTCATTCCCAATCTCAGCGAGATCGTGCCGCTTTACTTCGCAATAGCCCGTGCAACGGCTGATCACTAAAAAATGGTTCTTCGATTAAAACTTAACCGATAGCGTAAATAGGAGAGTCGAGTCGCAGCAGGCGCGGTTCCGCGGCGCAGATAGCCTGCACCGACTCCGACAACTTAAGCACGGCCGCGCCCAAAGCCGCCAGCTCCGACTGCTGCGCCCAGGTGTACGCCGGCTTCACCTGCAGTGCAACCACAACACTTGCTGTTCATCCGGTTGCAGTGGATGCCAAGAAAATATAAGTGCAAGCATGTACCAGTTTGGGCGTATTGATGTCGGAGGCGAAGTAGTGCACCGCGGCGAGCGTCTCCGCCGGGCTGGAGTCCGCTGCCAGCACCTCCAGCGACGTCGACGACAGCGACAGCAGCTTAACGGTTGACGCGCTTACCGCCTCCTCTGCAACCGCCACGTTATGACACATATGTGTGGATACAGGTCTTCGGCGGTACGACCGTGGCTGAGGTGGAGGTGACTAACCCTCGAAGCAGTCGAGGCGCAGCACGGCGGGCGGCGTGTCGCGCTCGAGACGCACGACGCACGAGGCCAGCGCGTACTGCTCGCGGCCGCGCCGCCAGCTCGAGCTATCCCGCGGCTCCAGCTTCTCTACTTTGGATTTCGACGGTCGCACCTCACTCGCCGGTTCTATAGCTTAACATATCGTTTTTTTTTTTTATAATAGGATACCTACCAAAATAATACAGAAATATTAAGTTACAATGTTACATTGAACATCTTGACCCACCAAAATGTGTCGTACTTTTGACGGACGCCGTTTTCGCCATGCAGTCGCGTTCCCTGAAAATTAATATTAGGTAAGTACTCTTTGAGAAACCCTCATTGAGAATACGAACGTTTTAGCAAGGTAACCGGTGCTCACTGCAAGTCGATGACGTATCCGAGCAGACTGCGGGGCGCGCGCAGCAGCGAGCTGGTGCCGCGCAGACGCAGCTCGCGCACCGCGCGCAGGAACTCCGCCAGCGGCAGCGGGCTGCTGGCCTGCAGGCCCAGCTGTCTGCACGCCGACACACACCACGCTCAAGTCGACCAAACATTATTACTACGTATATGAAGCACTGGCGGGGTGGGCAGCGAGTGAGCGGCGATATAGGTAACATCGGTACTTGTAGCAGAGGTCGACGTCGCGCACTACGCTGAGCGCGTCGGTGGAGAGCTGCCTTGTGGCGCGCGCCGCCGCCACCAGCTCCTTCACCTCCACCTGCTGCAGCTTCTGGTCGCGGTCGCCGTCGTAGTACCTGGACAATGATAACTGTAAAAGACGTCAATCGGCGACCGGTTAGATTACAAACGCAGCGGACTGCGCATGTTGATCATACCTGAAGATGTACCGGCAGCGTATCTCAGCGGGCAGCCCGCTGTGCTGAGTGACGGGCTCGGTAGCAGCGCTCCAAAGCGCCAGCTCCGGGAACGACAGCCCGCCGCGGTTGCTCACGTCTGCTGCCCTTTAGATATTACGGAGTGATTAGAATCATAAAGTGCAATCGTTAAATTAAATTAGAGTATTGATCGCGGTGTTGGCATTACCTGAAAAGATTGTTGCAGACGGTGCGGTGCCAGCCGATGTCCAGCATGAGCTGTGAAAAGGTGTGCTGGCTCATGTACAGCGCGGGGAAGTTCAGCGTCACGAACTCGCGGAACAGCCGCATCTGGTCTGTGGATAGGAAAACTGATAACGATTTATTTATTTCACAATAAAACTTTCTTGTTTAAAATATTTTGTTTAGATAGACCTTCTTTGGTGTAGTTGGCGGCGGCGAGCAGCTGTGCGCCCCCCGCAGCCCCCGCGCCCCCTGCACCAGCAGCGCCCGCCGCCTCTTCCGCGCACACCAACACGCTCTCCTCGCCCACCTCTATCAGCTGCCCCTTGTCCACCTCCTGGAACAAGAGGATTGAAACATACAAATGAGAGACATACAGGGGCCGGTTTTTTAGACGACGCACGGGTACAAAGTCCACTGACTGCTAGGTCTGCTTCCTTGAGCGGCTCGCCGGTGAGCATAGTGGCTAGCAGCAGCAGCTCGGGCGAGCGAAGCGCGCAGTGCGCCTGCAGCCGCCCCAGTTCCGACTCGCCCACCCACTGCAGGCGGAACCGCACGCTCTGCAATACGAGGATTTTAACATCACCGTCTTCCTCTATTCTAAAAATCTATAAACAAGGCCAATAAAGCCCAAATTTACCGGTTTAACTTTCAATCGTTTCTTGGCATCAGCTCTGATGGTGAGCTTGTATACCGCGTGGTAGACGCAGGGGGCGGGGTGCGCCGGCAGCCACACCTTGCTCACGCGCAGCGGGGATAGCTGGGCTCCGCTCTCCAAGCCGAACAACTGTACAACACCTCCACTTACTGCCTCACTCAGAATCTTTGTTGAGACCCTTAGTGTACATTTTACATATTATATCTACCACCACCAGTTTAAGGAGATTACTAATAGCTGAGTTACTGTATTACAAGTATACTAATTTCGAAAGACAGTATATGGTTTGAATCCATTTTGAATAGGGTCAAATATATAGATAAGGTAACAATAAAGTACCTCAAACAGCAACTTATATGCCGACATTTTCCATGAATTTTTCTCTGATTTAATTGATGGTATCCAATATTCGCCACTGGTCTCTTTTAGTAACAGAAAAGATTTGTCGGATGTACAGTAAACCAGTAACGAAACAACATCCTGCAACTCCCTGTAATGTTTAAACATATTTACTATGAATTTCTTGAAATTTATATGAATCTGTTAGACGTTTTAAACGTAACTTTTGTTATCAAAAGTATTTTATATACGTCATGCATATGTAACAGTTACAGCAAAAGTACAGGAATCTTGAAATTCTTTTGAATATTAAAAAAAAACATTTTTGCTACTTTAAGATTTAACTTAATTTAATTATGTTATTTTGTAACTTTCGTTTTGCTTCAAGTGGTAAACTGTTCTATTACTTGTTTTTAGCGCCATCTAATATAGAATTCTTAAAACATTTATTAAACTTAACATTGTGCCATCTATTATTCAAAAGCAATAACAATTTTTTGATATTTTTCAAACTTTTTACAAGCTTTTATTCAGTTTATTTATTTTCTTTTTATGATTTTAACGGTACAGATCTAACGCGTATGTGCCTATATTTTTTACAATTAAAACTCAAGAGGAATTTAAAATTATCGTTATATTTTACATATCTACAAGGGTTTGGTTAATTAAATCATAAGAGATGAACATTAGATTCGCTTTTCAAGAGATAAGGGAGGATCCATTAATTATGAAGCATGAAGCATTGTAAAGTATTGATCTTTATGATCGTATATAGTTTGGCGCCTAGATATATTTACTATGTGACGTAGTGATCACGCCACCTTTTCAGAGCACTTAGCCTTTTCTCATTGGTGGATGTCCCCACCCCTAAGCGAAAGTAGGATACATTCAACATGTCTAGGGTTGCAATAAGGGCACTACGCTTAAGTCGATTTTGAATCGAATACATTATTTTAAAGATTACAAATAAATGTCTCGTGATTGTTAAATCCTGGTTTTAATAACATTTTGAGATATTGTAACTTTAAGTTTATAAATTTTAAACATAGTGGATTCATAAATCTTTAAATTTGAGCCTGAGGACTACATCGATTTTTCATTGATTTGACAGAAACATATACTGGTACAACACTAACTAAATAGACAGTTCGAATTTGCAGTTTGCAGACGTTTACCCTCTGATAGTGTTTACTTTCAGTTTATTTCGAAAATCAGTGATAATTTATAAGTGGAATATATCTAATCAACACAAGAAGGAATCAGGATAAAGGTATGCCCTCTTTATTTGTTTTATTTTATGGCCTAGGCTCAACTTTACTACAAAAAAGAATCTGCGATAACCTAATGCGGTTAAATTATTAAGCGATATATTTTTCTTCAATATTCAAGAGAAAGTTATTTATCATTTTTATGAAACAATTAAATGTGCAAAGAGCTTTTTAAATTATACTATGATACTAAAAATCAATTCCCTCATGTCGCTGGATTTGAATTAAAAAGAACTGCAGTAGTTATATGCTCTCGTGATTTATTTAAGACGTTCATTAAAAGTGATTAGTGTAAATACTGAAACAAAGATTTTAAATCTTGTCGCATATAATAATTTGCCAAAAGGTAGGTTCTTTGTAAAGTACATAATACAATTTACCTTAGCTTACCCATTTTATTTTTACATAGTAACTTAAAAATTCGATTACTTTTATATTGCACAATATGATGAGTTCTTTGGGGAATCAAATATATATATTTCTTTGTTTTTATTGTCTCATCAACTGTGATAATCTAAGCTTCATCTATGTTTTACAAAATTAAAAGTACCCAACCCACTTTAAGTGTAAATTAGTTTTTACATTATGTGACAAATGTATGTTGTGTTTATTAACATATTGTTCCTACAATTGCTTAAATGTTCTTTAAACAGAGATTACAGTAGTTTGTTTACAAATGTTTCTGTAGTTTCATCTCATTTAATTAAAAAAGTATCTAGTTGTTGCATAACTAAACAGAGGTATACTGTTATCAATACCTTAGTTTTAGACTATGGTATAATAACATCAGAAAATGAAAATCATGGGACCTTGATATTTAGTTTCTGCGGCCACACATTCATAAAGAAATATCATTGATCTCTTCACAAAACTAAAATAACATGTTTTTCTTAGTTGTGATTAAAACCCATTGTCAAGTAATTGATGTCTTAACCTACCTGATTATTGAAACAGTACTGTTAATAACGGTATTACAAAAATGTCTCTTCAAAGGGAAATAATTAACAAATAATCGCTATAAAGATATGATGATTCCAGAATACCTGTATTTACTCCAAAATCTATTGCAAGAAACCGTGCATTAAGTATTATTTGGAGTATGCCTTAGTGACAATTTTAAGAATGCAATTTGCCATATACTGGGTGGTTTTGCAATTAGGTCAACCATCAGTGAAGTTTCGTAATGTGCCATACATAATGTCTAGTTGACTTTGTAATAGACACATTTTGTGATAACATTAGGATAACTTTGATTATGGCATATTGATGCCTATTGCAGAAAGGTAGGTAGGTAGAGCTTATAGATTTTATTGTGTTCTCGGCTTTTGTCCAACTGTCTGTTGTTGGTTTTGCATAATTTTTATGTTGTATGTCTGTTAATTAAAAAAATAAGGTGACAATATCAACAGTGGCAAGCTTTCTCTTTATGTGCTACAATTTAAGATTTAAGTAATTACAATGAGACCAACAGATACAGTAAATTAATTTTATTGAGAGACCTTGAATAATAATACATTAAGATTATTTAAAAAAAAACACGTTATACGCAGTGAGCTATCAAGCTATAATGAATATTTATTGGAGCAAATAAATATATGTATGAAATAGGTATTGGCATAGAAAATGTAGAAAAAAAATCTCAAAGCAATGTGGGCTTGTTCTAGTTTAGATCAAAATGAATTTCGTAATGTAGTAATGCAAGCCGCGGAAAGTATACTGTTTTAATAAAACATTTCAAGCACTTTAACTTATTGCTATTACAAGTTAAAGTAAAGATTTTGGTAATAAGACTGAGAATGTTCCATTGTAGATTTATAGTAACATTTGATCTTAATCTAAAATATTATAAACGATTGCAAAATACTTGGAAATCGAATCTCGCCGCAAGTCCGTAAAATTGACATGTAAATGAAAATAGCCTTTGGGTACCTTTTCCTTTGTTACCTACATTCCCAGATTATAGACGTGAGTGCCTATCTAGTGCTAGGTAGATCTACTGCTGTGGCAAGGCCGCGCACTTTGCTCTTCCCGCGCCGGCGCACAATTACACTCCCCACGGACCCCCCCAAGTCCCCTATGCCCCCCACGCCTCCCACCTCGTCAGACCGTGACTTCTTTATTTTGTTAGATAAATTACATTAGAATTTTCAAGATGTTTGTTATCGATTCGTATATTGCCGTCAACACAATGAAACAAACATTTCTGTTTAACTAGCTTTTGCCCGGGACTCCGTCCGCGTGGAATTAAAAAAAAGACTTTAGTGAGTAACATATGTGTTCTTCCAGACTATCCTCTACATCTATACCAAATTTCATCGAAATCCGTTCAGCCGTTTAGGCTACTTTGTACTCTAACAAACATCCATCCATCTAAACTTTCACATTTATAATATTAGTATGTTTTTTTGCTCATCTTCGAATGATATTGGCATAGAGTGATAACAATCTTCGAAAAACGATTTATTACAAAAAGGCTTAACGAAGTAATACTAGGCCTAGCTTCTTTCAGTTTGAACTCTCGTAGTAACCTACTCCTTCGTACGTTCGAATATAAAAACAAACTTTTTGTTTTGACCTCGGTTGCAACGGTAAGTCGAATATGTTTTGGTAATATTTTGAACGAGAACATGCAGGTGATAACTCTTCATTTTTATCCGACTAAATTTATAAACACGGAAATATTTACATAATATGCTATACTTCGGCCTCTATTGTTACTTTCTTGTGATCACTTATGGATAATTTTGTTTATAACAATACTTTTTAGAGTTTATTTTTCACCACCCCATTACGTGAAGTGATCATGGGGTCTTTATGTACCAGAAATATCTCTTAATTTTTACTAAAATATGATGTTTACTAAAAAATTTAAACAAGTATTTTCTGACTACGTGCGGTGAGGCCCAAGGCCCTAGGCTTATAATCAACATATAAAAATATTCGTTAATTTAAATTTAATTAGAGTTTGAGCTCAGATTGTAATACTGCACTAATTACTTCTAGGCCCGCAGCTCGTGTACGAGTACGACTGATGTCAAATCACGTCGGCGTGGTAACGAGGTGCAAAGTCCATACCGCGCCACGCTTTATGCCACCAGGATCATTGTGTCTCGCCGCACTGACACACATGTCTAGGGTTGTCAGTAATCTGTTGTTTAGAAAACGAATTAAATATATTGTACAACCGCAGGTTTCATTGCGGAAACCCCTATACAAAATACATTTTTATCACCGAATTTTATTTTTTAAACCGTCATTGTTTTGATGGATAAACTATTTTTTTTTTTCATTTGAGCAAACTTCTGTGTATTTGAACAAAAATTTATTAGGTAAATACAAGATATTTAATAAATACCAATAAAGTTAAAAGTCTTCAAGTTTTGAAGCTAGTAATTTAAAGAAAAAGTCTTGTACAACCCTAGGAGTGATGTTATGTTTGTAACCGTTAAATTGGGTTATTTATCGATAAGGATTTATATGAGCAATTTGTTTAGCCGCTGAATGGAGTGATTTGTCAATGCTTTTCCACTATTGAATGATTCAATCTCTTGTCGTATACCTTTACCAAGTCATTGCTTTTGTCTAGGATTGTGATAAATCACTATTTGTATATTAATGTTCTTTTTGTTTTATTTATAATATTATCTGTTGTCAGTAGACACACTTGCTATTCGTCTCGAGGTTCGTTGTTTAAACGAGGTTATTACTTTTAAATGTTATGTCTAGGACTTGTAAATCGTTAAAAAGGTTTCGAGAAGTCTAGGAATAAGATGTTCGAAAACCATTGTATTGTAGTTGTACGACGAAACATTTTACTGTCAGCGTAAATATATCTTTTGGACTTCATGTTAATTATCTCATTCACGCTCATTTGCTTCTTGTATTTAAAGTAGTTTTTGTGTCTAATTAATGAGTTATCGAGACTTTAATCTGCGTGTCGCAGTACATCGTAAATGTTATATTAAAACTGTTTACCATAATGAGGTTAAAACTCATTAAAACCCGCTTACTTTGAAGTATTCATGTTTTAGTGTATCGTATTTAGTATACTGAGCTCAATTAATGACTCTCAGCTTGTAGCCCATTGTTTTATTCTCTCTTCTCAACTTCAGATTTAGCAGTCATTGTAATTGGTTGCCGAAACCCGGATGTTTACTTACATAGTAAGTTTCCATGGCGGGTGTGATAACATTTCGGCCCCGTCTACCTCACCGTATCAGGTCGGGTTAGAGGCCGCGCCGACTCCGGACTCCAGATAAACTATCTGACCCTCAGATAGACAAGTCTGAAGTTCAATGGCAACCGTTGCTGCAATCGAACATGCAAGTTCCAAAGTCCCCTGATAGGCGCTATGTATATTTTTAAACCGACTGCTTCAATGGAAACTGATAATTTGTTATGACAGTGAAAATTCGCTAATAATTTCAACTCTTTCGATCGATGTAGAACTGCAAAGTTGTGCCTACTTCTTAAATGTTTCGAACTGCTAATCATGTTATAAGTGTGGAGGTACCGGTAGAAGGAAACCTAGAGATAGATGGATTGCGTGAAATGTGACATTGTCAAGAAAGAAGTAATGACTGAGATGATCGATGATAGTTATGTGGTGGATAAAAAGCTGTTGCGCCGACCCTACAATTAGGGGGGAAGATGATGATAATGAATTAAGCATGTCACATCAAGCTTTACTGTCTTACTCAGTTGTTAATAAGGTAGACCCTTAGTGTATACTTAAATGATTGGTTTCGTGAATTAGCCAGGGATACGTTATGTAACTAATGCATTCCTAATTCGGTGTATGTATTCTACTGTAACGGTCGGTGTATTCCCGTGCGGGACTTTGGACCTGAAGCGACGGCGGCGGACGTCCATTATCCCACGGCAGCCGTCTTCCTTGCCCCGGCGATACAACGGAGATGATGTCATAGATCAAACGATCGTTAATAAGTTCCGCCTCTTTAAACTTACTTTTGCGTATGGAATCGTCTGCGATTTAGTATAGTTTTATTGTGTATTCTGCTGGTGCTTTCCGGCATATAATCTTTACGCTTAAAGGACTTGATTTCCAGTATTTGAAACATGTAGTTTTGGACGTAAATTAGCTGTTGTACAATATATCACGAACCATGTTGGATAGACAATATGTTACAAAAGTTTATTGACATTAAATAAATGTAGATATATGTTTTCCCGACTATATTTAATTAATTTACAAGTTTAACAGAATGTTATTGGATCTGTACGTGGTATACTTCAAAATGTTTACTACGTGAATGTCAATAAAATTCCATTAGTTTGAAAGGTTTGTTTTTATTTTAAAATGTACATAATTTGGCTGGTTGCCAGCGCAATCAACGTATATAAGAGTACATACTCTCGGCTATATGAACCTTTCCGAATTTGCAATCCCGCATCGAGTTTGCTACAATTGTGCCCGCAGTTGTTTTAATTATTATTGCTGTTTGTATAATTTGCGAGGGAATTACACGGAATGTGTTGCTCGATATTAATTAAATTGTATTCGATGTTTACATTTGTATACTCCGTATGATGTACATCTTGTCTACACTAGAGATTCATCTTGTACTATAAAGTACACCAGAGACTCCTAAACGTGTGAACTTTTTTCAATTCGTACTGTTCTCTGTGAACCCATTCTTTAAATAGACCCCACGCCATGTTATATATCTTTCTAACACACTCAGTTACAATATTGTAACTCATATTTTAAACAAATAAGCGAGCACTCTACAGTTTTGTACAACAAGCAAACAAGTTCAAACATTGTGTCTATCACTTTAACAAGGAGTGATTAACAAATCGCAATTAGACTCTGCTTGAATTAATGTTATCATTGCTTCTGATAAGTGTCAGCAACACATCATGCTCGATAATAGTTTAGATGTTTTTAATTCTCTGTACAAATACGTTTAACTCAGGCTTGTGTTGCGGTTTATTTTACGATCGAAGGGATAAATGTGTACTGTTTAACATGACCGGAAGGACATAAATAAAGACATTAATGCGGCCAATGCTTTCATCACTCTCAAGTTACTTTGTATATTCGGTGTGCCTATACACGATACAGGGTGGACAAAAATAACGATATCAAAAAAATTGGAAAACATTTGGACATAATTTTTGTAGGAAAATATTGTAAGAGGTTTTTTTTTGAGTAGGGTGCAAGAGAGAAGCGAGCAAACCAAGGTCATATAAGCCCATGGACTGGCAATACCAATTTCATTCAAATCTATTAAGCCGTTTAGGCTACAAACTCTAACAAACATCCATCCATCCATCTAATCTTTCGTATGTATAATATTAGTATGATGTACGACCCTGATAGTCAGCTGTTTATTTTTATAAAGTGTCACTGACCTAGTCAATGATTCGCATTTTATAATCTTATCAACGTGCCGCCATACGCTGAATTTGAGTCATGCCAATTTGTGCCATTTCTGATAGAGATTTATTAGCAACCGATCTAATAATACTTCTTTACCTGAATTGAATTTTTCCATTTAATAATCATGTGTCATTATTACAAGTTATATTGTAATCTGTGGCTTATATATTGTTATTTCCGATTGAGTCGAAGCTAAAAATTGTTTAGTCGATTTTAATATTGATTGTTTAAAATTAGCTTTTTACAATATTGAACGGTAAATAAAATCATGTCTTATATTACACTCCACTCTATGTTTATTGTCTGTGGGTGTTTTTACAAGACAACTAATGGCACGTCACTACATCCGTAACCATCATGTCCTTATTACAATAAGATAAGGTTGATTTTGCTCTGCAATTGTATGTGGATGAAATTATCTTATTTAGGACTGCCTTGTACTGAACGTTGATTAGTGACGATCATGTATTACTTAAGTCCTAGATTACCTAAGTAACAGTACGTGTCCTATCTTTGTTACTTGAAGTAATCGTATGGAAATGTTTGAGTTCACCAAACATAATTAATTCTGACATTATTAATTGTGTTAAACTTAACAAGACAACATACGCAACCAAGTTTATATTTATATTTGAAAGGAAGTTTTAAATTAAATTATTTAGTTTAAAGCGGTAAATGCAGCAGGTTGTTCACACCTTGTTGTTAATGAATAACGTTTTGCACACAACAATGACCTTCCTTTTAACATATTGATGTAAGAGTAATTCTCTATACTTTTATATCGATAAATTATATACTGCTCGACGTAATGGTTTAAACCTTACTGCAACTTAAAATTTTGGGCGATATGCTATGGTAAAAATATTTAATGATGCTTACGAGTGAATCTGCGGGGCATCGCCTAGTCATAGACACATAAGTCTATATTAAATACGCATAATCTGTAAACAACAAGTGCGTTATCAGTGGTTATAGTGTAACATCGTGTTGATCAACTACCATACTTCACATGACAATCACGATAAAAGTTATATTTAGTTACAGTTAAGGGTATAACAAAATTTGATTAACGATAACTAGATTACATGTAATAATGTGTGAATGAGAATAATATAATTAAGGTTTGAATTTATTTTCATGCACTGGCATGTTGTAGTCCCAAGGCTCGAGGAGATAGGTCTTGTACAGCATGGAACATTTATAAATCATGCTTACATTGCACTATGCAGACTGCACAATACAGTTGCATAAAGATGTTACAATACGTGATTAGGAACTTAGAAGAGACAGTATTCGTTCAAAATTTTTAATCATAAACACGAGTGACCATTTGCGCAACGGTTGAAATCGATTGCAAATTATTGTACCGAATAACCTGGTTACAATCGAATGTCTGCCGCGAGCAATTCGAGCGAGACATTGCAATCGGTATCGAAATTAAATGAATCGAGTTTTCTTTTTGCGTTACGACCGACACAGCGCGTTATTGTGCGCCGTATGTTTGTTTGTTTGTCCGCACTCTTTGTTTGGATTCCGAGATATGGTCGCCGATTGTTGGTTTTGAAGTAAGGAGATCCACATCTCGTCCCGTGGGAGCCTCGCGGTAATTCTAAAACAAAATAAAAGTTTTTCAATTTAGTTCGATAGCCAAATTGGGACTTGTTTTGAATTTTATAGGTACTCCTTTGTTGTTTGATTGAGTGGTCTTATCTTGTTGTCAACAATTTGGATCAACCGATATCGTTTACTCTGATTTCAACTGTTGCAATAGTTTTGAATATTATTTTCGTAATTTTCTCAATTATTTGAAATTCTTACCAGACGCTCTATGAATTACATCATGTGAACACTCTGTCATGCGGGTATTGTTTATTATCTTAAATGAATTTATATTTTCGAGAAGTTTTTGCGTTATTGTATATTCCTATCATATTATTCGTCTAATTATATTAGGTTGCACAAACAACCAGCTGAATTCTTGGCCAGAGTTAACTATATCAACTATATCATCTTCAAATTAATTAACACAACAAAGCCTTTGTTCTGTAGCAGAATATCGACTGTGAAACTTAATTACTCTGACAAAGGATTACAAAATATTATGTCTCTTTCTCTCTCGGTCTCATACATCACTAAATGCTCATTTGCCTGACTATCAATGTTATTGTACATTTTTCTTACTCAGTGAACATATCCCTGACCTGCCATAACGCATTGTCGTCGATGTTTCTTTTTTCTACAAATAAGCGAAGGCAGACGACACGCTGGCCGGGTGCTGTTGCACTCGATAGTCATCGATATTTCTGCTCCGGGATAGGGTTACCAACTATGCACAAATTCCAAAATACTAACAAGTTTTAATCTCATAAATACCGGTATTACCCACCGTGCAAGAGTTTATATTTGTCAACGTACCTACGCTTTTCTTTTCATCTTTTGTACTGAAACACTGATTTGGTCAGCTTCATCTAAACGTTCAGAAGGTACGTAATGAAAGAAATATGTTGTTCTTGCTAATGATTATAGATGAGACAGTATGTTACGGCTTGCACTGGATGCTGAGCTGCGGTAGCCCTAGACGTGAGCCAGACGCAGAAGCCCGCCTCGTATCACGGCCACGCTGGCCCGGCCCGGCCGAATGGCGGGAACGTCCGAGGTCCCCCCGATACCCCCTCCGGTACCCCGCGCCCTGCCACACCACGCACGCTCTCTTTTGCTCTTTCCTCTCTCAGTTACCGATCCGGCGCCGTGCTAGACGCACGCGTCACACAAAACTACTCACACGAAAAATAAAACTTTTCTTACCAAGTGCCTGTGATATTCTTTATTTGTGCTATATTGTATAGTTTTCATTTAGAAGTCCAACCGGTAAGTTGTCTTTGTTGTTAATTGCATTCAATTGTACACGTGATTAACTAAGTTTAACCGGACAGTTACGTGGAGAGCGTTTAATAGTTCTAGCTACGGTTTTACGTAATTTACTTTTATGAAATGTGCTTCTTTTTTAAAAAGGAACTTATATAATAGGATGTATTATATTGTGCTTATTGTTAATATCGATTTTCGGATCGAACATGTCAGCTGAACTATGACGCCCTTGACATTTAAATGCATCGTGTACCGCAGTGATAAAGGGAGTGCAACTAAGAAGAAATTATTATTTGCTTTGTTTTGATCAACATTTCTGCAATAATAATGTTTTGCCAAATTCAAAGTCAATAATTCTACTTATGCAGTATAAAAAATGTTACCTACGTGGTGTAAAAATAATGAATACTGGTATAGTTTTAATTAATCATGATGAGTCAAATTTAGATATTTACAAATATCAATATTAATCCATCAGTGTAATCAATGCACGTGTTCCTCGCGTTCGCGTCAATCCCGCTAAGTTTGTTTCCATTGCGAGTCACCGGTCAGTTACGTCGTATGTCGGTCAATGGTTTACATAAATTTACAACTATTTTGTACGATTACATAATTTAATTACTTAGTCAATTTCCCGTTTTAGAATTGAATAGATTAATAATTTTTAACTTTTTAAATATACCGTCAGGTGATCTAAAATTAAAGCTACTCCGAACCAACATTTGACGAAAATCAGGAAATTGTTATGCCTAAGATATTTGTCATGAATCAACCAATTGTTAACGTTATCCATAGGAAGACTCAGTTTTCCGACGATAATTCGAAAAATATTTTATCAACCTATCTAGTAATTCTTCGAATCTGTTAACGAAAATTTACTCAAGAATCCATGCGTACAATGAGTAAAATCTTTATAGATTTTTGTGTCAGCATACACATAAACGTGCTTACTAAACAATGATGTGACAAATTTAGAAAATTATAGGTAAAGTCAGTTCTGAAAACATACTGTACAGTTTCTTTGTGTCACAATTGTTGCGCGACTACAACAACTTAATACTTTGGCTTTCAACTTGTGATTTCGTTTTGTTGTCTCTGTTTAGTTATAGTGATTAAAAAAGCCGACTATATGTATTAAATGGCACACCAATAGACTTCTAAGATTAATAAAAGTGTCTTAATCTTTTTATCCCTTATTCTTTGTTATTTTTAATTTGGTACGTTAGATAGTACAGGATCTAAATATTTGCCGGCGCAAAAACTTGCATGTAAATCGAGCGTGTGGACAGCTCAGAGGTGAATGACTTACCAAGCCTCAGTATTCAGTGTTAATATTAAAGGCAGATAAAGGTTAGGTCAACTCTGTATGCATTAAGATAAGTATTGTTTTTGTTTTAAGTGCAGGAATGAATTCAATATGCGATAAGAATTGTTATTACCATTCTTAATGTATTCATTCGGTGCATTTTGGCAATAAGTTTGTTTATTCTTTAAATTAAAATGCTTAAAATTAAATATTAAAATGAGAACCTCTGTCATTGTTAGATGACAATGTCGAATGGACAAGCCGAGGTTAACAACTTTAAAATTACGGCATTCAATAATAATTATAATGGCATTAGTAATTTTACGTTCTTTTACATTGCCATCATAATGCAGTTACATAAATAATGCTTATTATCTGTAAAAAATATATGTATTAGAGTTCTGTATCTATAAAAATCGAAGAACGTGAATTCGAATTTTAGACAAAGACAAAAGTTTTCACTTATGAAATTATATTCTGGAGCTCTCAATTTGTAATTAAAATCAACATTTATTTTTTACCGCATAAAGCTTATTTTAGCACGGTTAGTTTTATCAATGTGATCAAAAATTCCGGCTACGTGGCCTTCGTTGACCTTAACGGGTTAGTCACTGACGCGGTCAGATGCGATCAGGTGATGTTTGTCGTAAATTGTAATGAGCAGCCGTGCAGCTGTACCCTGTGACTCAGCGGTTGCAACAGTGCACTTTAGTACATATCGAATTTGGATTCAGTTCCACAGAAATTAAGAAATAACAAAATAACTACTTTTAGATTGTATAACCTGATCGATTAATCGATAATTTAGCGAGAACATCACTATTTATTTCGATATTATTGATTTAATTGTGTGTAAACTATACAGATATAATTGATAATTGAATAACACTCAATAAATACGAGCAGCCGATGATAATGGTACATCAGATAGCGGGTTGCAGATATGAGAGTGCTTATTGCGGATGCCAGGGCAGGGGCTATCGTGCGGACAAAGTGCGACAAACATATCGATAATTATTCATACAAGACGATAACAATTAGATATTTGTACATCACGCACATGTCGAATGCAATAGATACTCAAAAGGGCTTTCCAAAATCAAATCGATAGATATACACAATAGAAAATTAAAAAATTATAATTTTTATGCTGACTTTGTTACACTGTGGCGCAATCAATTACTCATATGGGACTACAATCCTTTGTCATCGTAAGAAGTACAGTTTCAGAAATACTTTGAAGCAAACATAACAAGCTGTTACGTCCTAATAACATAAATGCGACTTTAGCAAACGTTATTATGTTTATAATGTTTATTCGCATATTCAACGGTAATAAAGAACATATTGTTATCCTTTGATAATAAACTTTACGTTTTTGTTAATCTATGAGTGGAAAATGTATGTGGCTATTTCATAATATTACGAGTATATTGTATCTCTTAATTTGCTCTGCCAAGAAATGTTTTCATTCTTGCACATCCCACGTTCGTTTTTTTTTTATTATTTCATGTTACTGTGTTTGAAGGAATATTTTTATTTTAAAATTCAAAGTAAAATCTATTTTAATCTAGCAATTAACGATCTATTTGCTAGATTCCATTAATTGGATTAATTACATCAGTCTAGGTCTTATCTTAATGAGGTTTTTAACTAGAAAACCTTATCAGGTGACCTTATAACAAAATATTAAGGAATTAAGACCACAGATAATGCCGATTAAAAGATAATTATGAAATTATTTTTATTAACAATCTAGATAATTATAAAATATCTGGTTATCCTAGTGTAACTCAAGAGACGCAGGTGGTTTCCAAGCTGCATAAGAGGTTTATGCCACCTGCCCCCTCTGCATCTATTCTAGGAATATTAAAAACTGTTGTTCTTTATTTAGAGTGCGTATAGATAGAGTATTAGTAGTATAGTGTAGTAATAGGTAGAAAAGAAGTTTTAGTGGCACTCTAGTCAAATTTTCTTTTAGTTTTAATTTAATTTTACTGTTTTAAACTAGGCTAGAGAATGTGATAAAACTGTGATATAGAGATAAGATTGATGTAAACTTAGATATAGAATTTTGTAAACCTTTATTTTGAAAATAAAAAACACCCGCACACCAGGTCCTTGAGAAAAAAGATGTCAGGGGAACGCCGAGCGCGGCAAAAAGCCGCATAAAATAAAATAGAGAGTAAACCAATGGTTTGGATGCACAATTATCTTTTGTGAAATTGGCAACTTTATGAAAACGTCTTTTATGTTAATTTAATCGCCAATAAAGTTGCATTTTTTTTTCAATGTGTCATTGCTGCATCAAATTTGTCCTTGCAGCCACCCACGCTCTGTCCGATTTACTAAACTTGTTATGTAAATGACTGATAGCTGAATTTACCTAAAGCTTTTAACAAATAAACAACTTTATCTGAAACGTCTTCAATGACCTTAAGAGCGCGCGCACACTTTTTACTAAACTATCGCACAACTGTTTAGTCGCGCTTTGATTCACATGAGCTTATATGGAGGTGCGCATACTACTCGATTTTTAGTGGTGCAACTAAACACTTGAATGGGCTGCGAAACATTTGAAAATCGCACAACTGTTGTGCGGTAGTTTAGTCAAAGGTGTGCGCCCACTCTAATCTTACTAATATTATAAATGCGAAAGTTTAGATGGATGGATGGATGTTTGTTAGATTTTGTAGCCTAAGCCAGCTGAACGGATTTCGATGAAATTTGGTATAGATGTAGAGGATAGTCTGGAAGAACTTTTGTTTTTTTTTAATTCCACGCGGACGAAGTCGCGGGCGAAAGCTAGTTGTTAATAATTCCCTTTGGGGTATTATACTATTTACTCTTAAAATCATTACTACTTTCACTAAACTTCACAAAATATGCGAAGATTAAGTTATATTAATTAACTTTAAATGGAGCTAAAGCCGTGGAATGAATCTCTGGATGAGGGATATTTTGTCGGCATACTTAGGTGGTTGCTCTCAAAGCTGTAAAATCTGACATAAAAATGCTTCTTAAGAAATATTTGTGGTATAATTTTTATGTTAAAAATGTATATGGGTTTTTCTTATTGCAACTCTTATATGTTGTGTTGATGCCAGATTTCCTCTTTAAATACTTGTACATGTCATGAATTATGTAACTTTACAATACATTAAAGTAAACCTACTTGTTAGTGTTACTAACATATTGCCATTTTAATCGTTACCTTTATCACATAGCTATTGCTCGCGAATTCGTCCACGTGAAATTATAGCCTATGTTACTCAGCGATAACGTAGGTTTCTAATGGTGAAGAATTTTTGAAATCGGCCATAAATACAAATCTTTCCTCTTTATATTAGTATAGAATTATTCTTAAAGGGTACATACCCTAGAGATAAGATATCTCTATATGTTATCGTTACATATGTACTACCGTAATTAGAGTACAAGTAAAAAGGGATAAGGTACATCCATAGATCATTTGCAAAGCAAAAAATGCATGGATTTGTGTTAAAAAAATTGTTTACATCGTCGGACGTCGCGACGCCCTCGAGAATACGGCCCGGCTGGAGTGATTTGGGTCGAGCCCTCTTTCAGCTTTATATTTAGCACATCGCCTTACACAGTTCACTGGCAGATTGCTTGCGCCTACACTTGAATTTATCTTTGCTTATTTTACATCAATACACGAAAACATCTAGTTATTATAATTATGATGTATGGGTTTTAGATTGCTTGTCAAGTTTGACCTCTCATGTGAACCATTCAATTTTCATTAGCTATTGTCGTTATTTTCCTTGGTACAAGACGGTAATGATTTTTTTTACAATTGACGTAATCATTAGTCAAATTTTCTTTAACAATAGACTTTCACGTCATTAGTTTCCAAAACGTTTTGAAAAACCACATTTATAGTCAATTTTTTTAACTTGCCAATCTGTTTTCCTTCTATTTAACTTCCTTCCTCAATTACGTGAAACTTAAATTTCGTTAAAAGAATAACAATAATAGGTAAATTGCCTGTAGGTGAACTGCTTCTTGGTCTCAGTTAATTAAATAATAAACAATTGTTAAACTTATAAAAGAAGCTATTTTACCTTGGATTATGAATTAAGATACCTAAAGAACTTAAGTTATAGAGCTTCAGTGCCTTACGATAACCCTATTCTTCTTTCTCTCCAGATAATTTGCTTCTGAAAATGTTTAAATTGTAATCTGCCATTTTGTATTGTTATTGAACAACGAAATTCAACGGCTGAGAGCGGTATATAAGTGTATTTTCTTTTCATCCCGCTCGTTCATAATAATGTCAAGGTCAATAGAAAATAACAAGCTTGATCTTTGTCTATTCTAATAAACAAAATTGTCTAAAGTAAGGGACCGGTCGAACTAATGGTCCAGTCCATTCAGGAAAGCCAAAAAATACAAATACATAAGACTACATAAATACTACATTATTGTATAATGAACTATACAGTTTTATTGAAAATTTCTAGAAGAATATAATTGGTAGATCGCATAGTATCGTCAGTGAACACACCTGGGTCTAAGTTGGCCACCCCTGGTCTATAATTATAGTACATTCTGTAACAGAGTACAAAGTCCGAGAGCTTAACCCGGGTGGAGATAAACCCGCAGCGAGGTTATCTGTACCCTTCCAACAGCTTCTCGTCATTAACCCAGCGATAACCTGTGCAATAGGTGTGCGAATGCTACCACCTCCTCCCACTGCACTAGCGACAATTTACTTTATTAATTAATAGCAACTTGTTCTGATTTTGTGTATTCAGTATTACCATAAAATCGTTTGGCTTTAAAGCACATTCAATGTTTATTTTAAAAGATTTACTATTAATGGACTAAAATTTAATTCATATTTATTAAAGTGAAGTTATACCATTTTAAAAATAATGCTCGATGTGCTTGTCTGTTTCATAAATAGTAACTTGAAACTGAATCTCATATGCTGTGGAAATAAATCAACTTAAATACGTTAGGGCGGCTGGCGGCGGGGAGCTGGGGGTGCTATTTCAGGGTGGGCTCAGACGAGCTCTCCCTCGCTGCCCCTGCCCCGACCCCGCAGCGCCCTCTGCCGCCGGCATTGGCATTGAAACCGCTTCAATGAACACTTGAATGGGGTCTGGTGGAATTGCTTTTTTAACACAAATCTACCGGCACTCAGCAACTGACCTCAATCTTGTCTTCAGATAAACTGAACTATTGTATTTAAAAAAAAATGTATTGACATTTTTAATTATTGCTTTAAATAAATTCTCTATTCATTATGGATGTCAAACCTACCATATTTATGTTTTGTCACAAAAGTCATATAGGAAGCGAATTCTCGAGTTCTCACCCTTATTCGTATTAATATGTTTTTGTAGCTTAGCAATTAGCTTTGTTATGTTATCAATGTTCATGACCTTGTTTTTCAATGTAAGTTGTTGTTGCACTTGTTAAATTAGTTGTCGATTCACATCGCGTAATACTTTTGTTCTTTTTAAACGGATGTCATTTTAGTCACGTCTTTGCTTCCGTCATTTTTAGTGTTGGTTTTTGTTAGGTTGGTTTTAGTTGTTTAGGAAAGGATTTGTAGTAAAAAGTATTTAACTGATTTCTCTTTATTGTTTAAAATATTTAACCTGAATTCGTTGGGCTATGGCTGCATCGGGACTGTACATAAACATTGATAAATATATTTAATTTCAGTATGTTTATAAAAAAGTTGCAAAATCAGTGACGTTTTTACACATGTGTGCGGAGGAAGTAGAGTGCAAACAAAAACTGTAGGAATGTTTGGTTCCGGCCGATACGTTGGCAATACAAGCTATCGGGTTGTATTCTCAGGTGTTTCTGTCGCCCGGTGCAAAGTCCAAAAGTGTACGATCTACTATTTACATGACAATGTCACCAGATAATAGGAATTTAGAGCTGTGGATAAAGGTGTGGTAAGGAAGCTCTTCAATTCGTCGACAAATATATGGTTCCTACTAAATTTTGACAATTCTGATCCATATAAGGTCATTTTGTCATTAAAATTGTGTCAAAAACAATACTATATAGTAACCAATTTATTCATTGTCTGGCTTTCATTCATTTCAATCTAATTAACATAAGTACGTGTGTTTGCTTTGCATACATCATTGTACTTCACAACAATAAATTGTCAAGTTTTATTTCTGTCACCGATGAGTATGAGCTTGTTGTGGGTATAGTTCGTCACGCGAGTCTTAGCTCTCAACTCTGTCTACAAAGGCATTGTGTGATCGCGTTTGCACGTTATCGTACCGCGTCCAAAGTCCACGTAGTGCTAACGGGGCCGCGTGGTGCTGTGACGTCACCGCGACGACCACGCCACGCGATCGCCAATAACCACAACACGCTCATGTGGCATTGATCAAAATAAACATTTGCTGTTAATGGCCTCAGTCCAAAGGCTTTCAACTTTTTAAATGTTTCCTAAAAGGTTGTACAAAGTTAATGAGAAATTAAAAAATGTGTTTTTGTAATTATTCAAATTGATCTTAATTTAGTAAATTTATGGTACTCACGCTCCTTGAGTCGTGACTAATAAATTGAAATATGCAGATGTTTTAATGCTAAATATAATGGAAGTTCAATGCTCCCGTTTTTACCTATTTAAAGGTCAGCATTGTTATTTCTAAATGATAATTACTGCCGCTATTGCTAAACATATACAACGTTCGTTGCTATTGTAACATTTATATGAGAACTTTAAACAATATTAGATCTTGAATTGGGAACCCTAGCTGAGCCAATTGTCATTCCGGACTTTGGACTACTTTGTTCTGCCACTCCGCGCCCCCTCACGACACAACCGGTCACTTCTGCAAACGTTGTAGAACGAGTTATATGTAAGTTTTAATAGCAATTATCGTACGATCGTGCGATACGCGTAATTAGAGAACTAGTTCTAAATATTTTTATATTCACGTTTGCTTAACGCTTTGTTACTTTTAAATTTCGTATCGACTTTGAGCTATAGAAAGTCAAGTTAAGACAACTAAGTCTGTAGGTTTTTAGGCCTCGATATAAGTTGAACTAATCTATGACACAAAGTACTTTATAGAGACAAAGAATAGATAATGAATTTAATCTGTCCTTTTAATCCAAAAGCGGAAATTGTTAAAAGTTAACCTATTAAGGAAATATAGTAAATTCCGCATGTTGTTTATCTTCGCGGCCTTGTAGCAACAAGGTTGTATGCACTGACACCTGATCAAACGCGATGACGCAGCTCACCCGAACCGCTGCTCTATGACATTGAGATGAGCGGTTTTTACTCTATGCCATTAACTAATAATGACCTATTGAATGCTTGGACTACAGAACATATTTTGCTACAATAGTATAAGATATAGTATGGATAGGAAATTCCTTATAAGAGATTGTCTTGTGTAGCTTGATGTTATCCTTTTATATATGTCTTATTTACTTATATGCAGTAAATAAATGCGGGCGCGCTGTCCAGTGCTGTTGTGACGATGTGTCACGTCCCTTTCACTGCGTTTTCATCCTTTTAGCTATTATTTACTTTCACTACGTTTTATTTATATGAGTTTGTTTCAGGCGTTTGTTTATAGTCTTTAGTCATATTGACTAATCGTTTG
>LD699455.1:9215994-9238162 GCA_003118335.3 Papilio memnon
ATTTACAAATAAAGAAATGTAATACTTTTCTCTTCTTTAATACTGTACTTCAGAATTAACATATGATTAAAGAATTACACAGAAAAGAGTGATGAAATTGTGTCAAAAAAGATCGTGTATGATCGATGTTGCATTCCCAGAGGTCTTGGTCAAATTTAGTTATTAAAGATTTATTATTACCATTCAATTTATCTTTCTCCTACGCAAGATTATTTTTTTCTAAGCAAACTAAATCATTATCCGCGTAGGCGTGACACGGCGCACTAAGTTGCGATTGTTTTGGTTCTACGCAAGGATATGCGGTCAGTTAATTGCAAACACTTACGTCATTAACATAACGTAGTCATATGCTTACGAATTTATACCAGAAGACATTGACTCGCTTCGAATTATAGTTTTCGCTTTCAAAACCGACGCATAAATAACACATTTGTGCGTAGGTTTCTCAGTTATGAGTAATCTCGATTTAGCTCCCCTTCAATATTGCCATTATATGTTTCTTATAGGCAATTAAAAGCTATATTATATGAACCGAAAGAGATTCGAGTAATAGTTGCGTTCCACTAATAGACTGTTCCAGAACTAAATTATGGAGATTCCTAAGTCCAATTACGTCCCACAGTCACATGACATCTGGTTTTTGCGCCGCTCTAATTAATAACTCGGGAGAATTATGTCAGTTGCAAAATCGCACTAGCAGGTTCAGTCTGGTAAAAGTCTTAATTCTTCTCTTATCTGTGATGGAAATTGGCGGTAGAATGTATGTCTGAGATTTTAATCTTTGACGGAATGATCGTAAGCCAAATATACAGACGTTATCGTCCCTATCTTATATCATATTCTAGCTATACGTAAAATTTTATAATCATATAATAAGACGTTTAGTTTGTGCATATTGTAGCTACGCTCATTGGTTGCGGCCTTCGAGAGCGATTTCACTGGTCGGCCTGTCTGTAAATTAATTTTGCAAGAAAAATTATATAAGTATAACTATTCGTTAAAAGGATGATTAGATATGGTTATATTTCATTGTACTAACTTGCCTTATCTCACCCCTAACATGTTTCAGACCAGGAATTGGCGACAGTCTTTGTGTCCTAAATTTGACCAAATATCTAGTCGTTAACTTACTTCCTACGGGATGAAAGGTAAACCAATTTTTGAAATATGTAACGAACAAAGTAGCATTGAGTTATTATATTGAAACTTATAGAAATGATTATTTTGATAATTCCTCCTGGATCTCCGCCAGACCATTGTACGTGTGAAATATTTTATAAGCGCTCGTATAATGTTAATTGTAGTTTCCTGGTGGGTCCGAGTCGACGTCGACAGCACGCAGCACGACGCCGGATGTGGCTATTTTTTAACTGGCCTATGATGTTGCGGGAACTATGACTACGTCAGCACCGCGAAATTTGAACTTTTTGCTTCGTTATCTCGTTTTCAAATTGTTTGCTTTATAATACCTTTCTCAATTTCATTTTATTCTGATGATAATGAAGCTTAAAATATTGTTAGCTGTTTAGGTTAGAGATTAATATCACGACCGGTTTACTGATTAAATTGCGTCTTCGAATCACACAAGGACTAGGAAATCGCTTTCTAAATTTACCGAGTCTCAACGCGGTCTATGATGTTATTTATATGAAAAGAATATCGAATTGTACCACACCGGCAATGTTTACCACAGCGGCAAGGCACTTGTACTCCAGTTAGCTTATAATGCTATCCCTTATCCATGAATGCTTACTTTAGATGACATTGCAAAGTTACTTCATCCAGTTATTTAGATTCACTAAGAATGAAATTTACATTTGTTAATATCGTAAATAAATACCTTACAATTTTAAAATATGTTGACGCTAGCCAAGACGTTGTATTACAAATTGTTTAAGATGTAAGTGCAAGCGACAGTGCTGTGTGTCGGTCGGGAGGTCGGGACGGACAATGTAATAGATTAATTTGGGACGATTGACCTTCCTACTGCCGCGCGATGTCTCCCGCGACCTTCTGCACTTGCGCTGCTAGGAGTGCAAGAAAACTTTATAATTATAGCAAATATAGATTATAATAAATCCATTGCCCTACGAGTATATAGCTTGGTATTGAACAGCTTACAGCACTAACATCATCCGGTTAGTACTTTGTTCGGAGTTCCAAAGTTAATCAGGTACTGCAGCTGTGTGGGTGAGCAGTTAGCCTTCGAATACGAAAACCACGTTCAAAATACGTAGCGATATCTTTCCTTGATCTTATATGCTATGGAACACTATTGGCGTTAAGGTCGTAGAACTTAATAGCACTGATTTACGGCACTGGTTTTACGTTTTACGTGATAATTGTTTATGTTTTTGCTACTTTTTTTGTCTTTGCTTATAGTCATATGTACAATGTCGATGTAATGTATTGCAGGACGATGTGTGCTACGTGGTGGCGAAGTACGACTACGCGGCGCAGGGAGCGCAGGAGCTGGACCTGCGCAAGAACGAGCGCTACCTTCTGCTCGACGACTCGAAGCACTGGTGGCGCGTGCAGAACGCACGCAGTCAGTCCGGTTACGTGCCCAGCAATTACGTCAAGAAGGAGAAACCCTCGCTATTCGACAGGTGAATATATTTAGCCTCGTCTAAGCAATGACAGATTTATACAACCCCGACAAAAAGAGTCGTCTCTTATGACATCTAAGTAATCCCTTTATTTATTACCTCCTTTTTACGATGTACCCTCTTAATGCTTTAGGCGTCTTGATAGTGCGCACTATATTAAGTAAACCTATAATTTTCGAAATCCTGAGTACCAGTGATCTGAATACAATTTGTGTTGTAATAAATCTAGTTTAGTGAATTATTGAAAACGTGCCATATTGCTATATCCCTGCTTTATGAAACAATTTGTTAACAGTCGCCGGCTGCAATTAATTAAGGGCCGAGAATGGGGGTTCAAATTTCAAAGGGCACGAAACCTTATATTGGACACACGCTCTATGTGTTAATTGTAAACATAGTTTTAATGTGTGTGAGATTTTCACACGTTGTTGCTTTTTAAATATTCAATCTTTAGGGACTTTTATTTGTATCAAAGTGACAGTGTAACAGAGGTCTATCTAACTGCCGCGTTTTCGTAATTAATGTATCTCCCCCCATATAAGTTTATCTCAATGCTCAGCCAGCGCACAGCCTACAGCGGTGTTTGCGAGTCCGCGCTTACGACGCGCATTGGTCTCGCACGATAACGTCTCCTTGGCTGATTTGTTATGCGCGACTTACATGCTAATACAACAAACTTGCAGATATCATTATTATATTACTTGTTTGTTTGCAAACAGTAGCAAATAGTATTATGTAAATAATTTACACGGTTGTAAGAGACAAAGGTAAAATTGATATTTATATAACACATTTCCAGTATAAAAAAGAAGGTGAAAAAGGGTTCGGGCTCGAAGACTTTACCGTCGAACAGTTCTCCGGTGCGGGGCGGGCCGGAGTCCCCGGGCGGCGGCGGCGCCGGGCCAGGCGGGCGGCGCGCGGAGCCCGCGGACGCGCTCGGCACCGCCGTCGTCAAGTACAACTACCAGGCGCAACAGCCCGACGAACTCTCGCTCACCAAAGGCACCAGGATACTCATCCTGGAGAAGAGCAATGACGGCTGGTGGCGCGGACAGTACCAGGGGCATACGGGCTGGTCAGTACTCACTGCACTACACGCTCAGAAATTATAGCATTGCCTACTTTATTATTGTCTTTTAATATATAATTCTAGGTTTCCATCGAACTATACAAGTGAAGAAGGCGACAATGAAGATCCGGTGCATACGTACGCGATGGCGGAAAACGTCCTCGATATTGTGGTCAGTATTTACTACAGGTTTCGGAGTAACATCTTCTTCAGCAAAGTGAATGTTGTATAATGTATAAGATGACACATTTGAAGGTGGCGCTGTACTCGTTCACGTCCAACAACGAGGCGGAGCTGTCGTTCGAGAAGGGCGACCGGCTGGAGATCGTGGAGCGGCCGCCCTCCGACCCCGAGTGGTACCGCGCGCGCGACTCGCGCGGCCAGCTCGGCCTCGTGCCGCGCAACTACCTGCAGGAGCTCGCCGACTACCTCACGCAGCCCTACTGGTCGGTGCCCTTACTCCCCCCCATACGCCGCCCCTGGCTCCGCTGACCGTGTGTGTGTGGTTGTAGCGAGGCCAACGAGGGCGGTCGCGGCGCGGGCGCGGGCAGCGGCGCGAGCGGTGGTGCGAGCCCCGCCCCGTTGGGCCGCGCCTGGTACTACGGCGCCATCACGCGCATGCACTGCGACACGCTGCTGGACCAGCACGGACACGACGGAGACTTCCTCATACGCGACTCGGAGACCAACGTGAGTGCTCTGTCTCTGTGTCTGGTACCCCGATGCAGGGGCGGTGCTGTAGTGTAGTGTGGTTTGTGCTTGGTGCCGCAGGTGGGCGACTACTCGGTGTCGCTGAAGGCGCCGGGCCGCAACAAGCACTTCCGCGTGCACGTGGAGGGCAGCCTGTACTGCATCGGGCAGCGCAAGTTCCCCACGCTGGACCAGCTGGTGGCGCACTACCAGCGCGCGCCCATCTACACCAACAAGCAGGGCGAGAAGCTCTACCTCGTGCGCCCCCTGCCGCGCCCCGCGCCGCAGTGCTGAGCCCCCCCACACCTCCCACCCCCCACACCACACTCATATCACTATCCTCAAATATATATCATCATACAAACACATTATCGATACATTTGGTAATTTAATACATACCATTATGACAGTTGTCACTTTGACAGCACTCCATGGTTGCCATTTTAATAAATCTTTCGTTTCGTAGTAACTGATTTTATGGATTTTTTGAGATTTCAATTTATTTTTGTAATATTTTTCTTTATTGGATATTTACACATTAAGATGATGATAAAATAAATGTGCAATCTTCCATTAGAGGTAATATAATTCAAGCTACATTGTCACTTGCTGAATATATTAAACCAGATACATCTGGTGACAACACTATACTCAGTACACATGTTTCAGCTACTGACAGTCTGATTAATGTTAGGAAATAATTGTATTTAGTTTTAAAACTAAGAAATAACCAACAAAATTGTCTTTGATTGTCTCTGTGTATGATTACCGCTTGTAAGTATATTTTAAGTGGCACATTGGTAAACTATATAAGTCCATGTTTATGTAATAAGATGGTTAATGCAATAATTTAAATATCAACTAAAACTAAAGCTAAATAACATTAATTTCAAATCTAACATTTTTCACTGCAAAATTTGTTTGATACATTAAGCCATTAATTGGTTAAATGTTACGGTTTTTTTCTTATTAGCTATATTGGTTGACATAGAAATAAAAAAATAATTAAAGGCCTAACAATCTTATTCGGCGAGTATGTTGGTATAACTGTTTTATAATGGGGCTGCCAGTCTCCTACCTTTGGATATGCATCAAACATACAAGTAGACCACGTGATTGTCGATTTAAAAATTTTAATCTATACATTACATGGTAAATGACAATTTTAAATGGCCGCTTGTATGTGGAATTTATTTCCCAAACATCAACTATCGTATTATAGTCTCCTGAAAAAAATGTTTAGCCAATATCTTAGTAAATAACAAGACATTGAAAATGTCTGTAGCTAAATTTAATCTTAAAATGGTAATAAAACTCGATTCTTGTATGGAACGCACTCCATGTCTGGTGCAGGGGTGGTCGAACTGAAAGGGCAACGGATGTCTTTACTGATTCACTGAAATAAAATTTATTAGATAAATTTTTGTCTCTAATTCTGAGGAATTTGAGAACATCTGTATAATCACAATAATGATAAGTAATGTACCCACTGTTCAGACAGTCGCGTAAATTTTGGGCATTGTTAGAAGGGGCGTGCGCTCGCACCGGCCAAATATATCTATGTAATAAACCAAAAATTGGCTTCTTATCGCATTCAATACTATAGTTAAAGTATAAGAGCCATTTCTATATCATGTTATTTCTTAAGTCACTTATAAGTAATGTAGTGTAATTGATAAAAAAAAAGATTTTTTATATAGTTTAAATCACATTTAGACGATCGTGGGTAAATGGAAGATGAATCGATCGGGTACCTACGGCCTGTATAGTGTATCGCTTGTGCGTGCGCATGTGATGTACAAGTTGTATAGGGTACGTTGTGATGTTGCGCTAAGTTTAAATCTAAGTCATTTCAGGGAAAACCGCGGAGTGGAGACAACGAGAGAGAAATACCCACTGTTGTATAGTGGAGGGATGGAGGGATGGAGGTCGTATGACTTAATTTGTATCGAATTGTAGTGTTTAAACAACGAATTAGCTATCTCATACGTGATCGGTACGTCGCTAGTTTATACAGGGTGCTTTGTTATTGTAATTGAACATTAAGATAACACTAAGCAATAAGTTTCGTAATCAAAAATACTTTTGTCTTCAATGTTTACTGTATTTAAATTAATAAGTTAAAATAGTAAAAGTGAATTCTGCAAATATTTTGTATACATTTTGTTCGTTTGTAATGAAATAAATGAGTGAAGAGCAGCCTGTATAAACAGCAGTCGTAGGCAGGAGTCAGCAGTCTCCGGCGGCGGTTTCCGCTGAGTGACGGCCGCTAGTCAATGCGCCGGCATCACACCGCTCTGCTTGTCGCGGCTGTATTGTGTTGTGACAACCACTCGGCAGCTACACACATCGCTCTTGTTATTATATATACGAATAGAATTAAACCTAATATAAATAAATGAATACAAATTGCGACGCGTAAGTTCCCAGTATTTTATTTTTAATAATTTAGTTTGTTAGCATAGTGTTTAGTTCGTGTACGTTTGTTCTCGCGCTTCTCATTAACAAGGAACCGTCTCAAGTGTTTGCCTTCTACAGTATCCGCGGGTGTCCAGCCTTTTATGACGATTTGTACGGACTTTTGTAAATGACACTCCTATAGTAGAGTATTGAAATTAAATGGGACAATTTATTTTTCTATAAACATTTTCGTTTTCGACACTCGAGCGGTATAAGTTTTGATGCACCAAGTGTAGATTTGTACGAGGAACATAGCGTTAAGTGTAGCGGTCACTGCATAATAGTTCGTTAAGGGTGTTTCTTCTATGATCGGAATTTTCGAATTACAACTAGGATTGTTTGATGTATGAATTCCGAGATGTGCGGGAGAAACATCCTTGTGAATATTTATAATAAATCACATGTGATATGACTCTGTTCTCGTTTGATGTTTTCAATCGATATAAATTAGAAGCCGGTAGCGATCTCCGCAAGTGGGCGCGACGCGGCCGGTCATTTGCTAGATCTTTTTGATGTATTTAATACGTTTTATACTCAATATTGTAACTAGATTAAATGCGAGGCGAAGTCGATCGCAACTACATGTGTATTAGGGACATTTTAGTATGTTTTTAGTGACACGGATTGATACTGTATTGAGTTGCGATAACGTAAGGCGTTATGTTTGAAGATTTGGCAGAGTTGTCGAGCCAAAGGACGTCTTCCTAGGAAATGATTGCAAACATTTTTGTATCGCCATAACAGCAAAGTGCACAAATAATTGAATGACACGTGCAGTACATCTCGCAAATTGTCTATTACACAAAGATCTAAATACCTAGAAAATCCCACCAATATGTAAATTGCATTTGGACATTTCCTTCTCAGCAATATATTTATCTGATTGATTTGACTGTAATATTCTTTTGTATGAATTCTTCTAGTAAATTAATTAACAGTACTTTAGTTTTAAATGTTTTTTTTTTCAAAAAGGGTTGTCTATTTAGATCTTTGGTTGTAATAATCGTATAAAATTATTTTGTACAAAGCATTTATGTTCGATTCTCGGTTCTATCGCATAGCTTTATGAATAAATGAACATTACCAAAACATATGCAGACTTACATTCCCACGCTATGTAACTGATTTCCAAATCACATATATATATAGTACATACATAGGTGATGTGTATTGTGCTATATTTAAATGTAAAAGGAATGAGATATAAACAGACTCGAGCGGATGTACGCTAGTGGATCCTGTAGCTGTAGAGTGATTTGTTTTTTTATTTTTATATTGCTCAAATGGTATTTGATTTGTATTTTGTACTGTAACCGAGTGTTGTAATGTTTTCATGTGTATATTGTCTGTATGTAACGAGCATGATATTGATACAGTTGTAAGTGCAGTATATTTAACAATTATAATTTATTTATTAATTTGCTAAATGTGTTTTTTTACCAACAACCTTTTCTACAATTTCCATTCATTCAAATCGGATAGCTTTATATGCTTCTAGAAAAATTATATTATTCTATATTTTTAATGCAGTAAAAGTATATTTTATTGTTCATCACTACTTAAAGTTAAATCGAAAGTTCGGTAAAATTCGTGGTACTGTTGCTATGCCAATTACACGGAGCAATACATGTATTGATCAAATAACATAGAACGATACAGCGAAGTGCAGTGTGTAACTACGAAAGAAAAATGTTGTCTCGCAGAGATAAACTGTTAATACAGCCGTGGGAAGATCGCCGCTACAAGGACCACCGACTAAAGGTTCTGTTTAAAAACATATCATTTTCTTTAATATTTCTAATATAAGTTAAATTAACCACTTTACGAAAACAATTTTAATGTATTTGTTAACAAATAGTTTGAGGTCAGAAAGGGACGAGTATTAAATAAGGACCTTTACTTATTAAACATAACGACGAAAAATAGCTACAGTGCCATTTAAAATTGTATCGGTTCGATATCACACGAGACGCTATACAGAAGATTTTTTTATTGTATTATATAAACGGCCACCGGAAAATAGTGAAGCTACTGCGGCATTTGTATCTGCAACGCTACGCAACGCATCTGCGTTGACTATCAATAGGCGAGGACGCGCAGAAATTCTTGTCGTTTCGTTTCTAATTTTCGCAACCACAGCCAAATCTAACTTTACTTTGCTAAGGCCTCCGGCAGCTAAAGTAAAGCTTATGATACTATTTTTTAGTAAGACTGCGTATTTTATCAATGTTGGTATCTGCGTCAGGTGAAGTGTGCGCTGCCGGTGATAGACAGCAGCGCCCCGTGCGCGCGGCCGCACGTAGCGCGCAAGCTGCGCCGCGAGCGCTGCGAGGCGGAGCGTGCGGCGCGCGTCGTACGCGACAACTTCACGCTGCTGCAGCGACTGGCCGCCGTCGTCGCCACCACGCGCCTCGATAACCGCTGGCTTAACCCACCGCCCAAGTAATGCCTGTCTCACACTTGGCCAGTAGCACTAAGTAACTGGACTGTGAACGCAACTGCCACTTGTGACAATACAATCTATGATTAGCCGTCGCAACTCTCCAACTGTACTGGCCAAGTGTGAAATGGCATTTAACTGGCACAGTGTGCTAACGGGCACCAGTGCATCCATACAATCCATGCCCAGGCAGTGTTAACTGCGCATAACATATAACACGCACTTTTCTGCATTCGATTGTGATGAGTATAACTGATGTTTTTATCAAAAAAAGATTTTTATTTCATCCAAACAAAAAATGAATAAACCACTTTGAGATATTCTCTCGTATTGGTATCGAGCTAAAAAATTGCTGGTGGTAGTTTTATTAAACAGTTTTGTGGTATAGTTTTCAGAACAAAGTGGGTCGGTACCACGAGGTGCGGCGCGGGGCGCGCGGCCCGCACACCGCCGGCAGCTCGCAGCTCTCCTACAGCAACGCGCGCTGCTACGCGTGCGAACACAACGCTGTACGTTTGTAACGATACAGTGCAGAAGACTGCTTTGACGTATGCTAGTTAGAATAATTTGGGCTATATTATTCTAATAATAAATTGTTCTATTTCAGAGAGCAGCGAGCGATTCTGCCAACAAACGGGAAGTTCCTGTTGCAGACAACTACAACATGCTACCATTTTTGTGCGCCAAAACTTAATGTCAACATTTCCGTGATACGTTTGATATTTGTAGAAGGATGATAAATAAAATGCTTGGTTCGTATTGGACAGTTTTATTGTTACATTATATAGATACAACCGGGGTCAACACAGCTCCCGGCGCGGGGTCCGGGGCGGGTGCGGCGGGGGAGGGGTCGAGGGGGTGAGAGGTTAAAAGTCAAAACATAACCACTATGTTATATTTAAAAAAAGCCGTACAATCTGTAAGCGGTTTACATCAGCCGCCGTCGCATTACATTAAAGCTATTCACAATGTCGTCGTCATCCATACGATATATATAAAATCAACACAATCGTGAAAAAAAATAGAATTTCCAAAGATCACATCAGAGTCCAGAAGCGGCGCGGCGGGGCTTCAGAAGCGGAAGCCGGCGTGCGGCGCCCCCGCCCCCGCCCCCGCCCCCGCCTCGAACTGGTAGCCCGCCTCCGCCGCCGCCGGCGCCAGGCTCGCGTCCTCCTCCTGCACACCACACACACCTACAGTAACCGCTGCTTGTACAGCAAGCGCCGTGCCGAGACTCAGTTTAAATGAGATGTTCAAAACGCCTCAATATCACAGATGTCACTGACATTTGGCATAAATGTACGACATAGTTTAAAAGAACACGCAAGCTTTTAATTACGGTCCTATTATTAAATTTCGAGCGGCCCAAGTCGCGGGCGACAGCTAGTATATCTATTAACTCCTGATTATTGCGTAAATCACTTAGCACTGAAAGATGTACATGTGTTTGTGTACAGTGTTGGCACTGACCTCTCCGGCGAAGTACTGCTCGATGATATCGTAGGCCATCTTGTAAATCTCCATCTTCTCGTGTCCCTGCAGCTGCTCGATCTTGTCGATGCCGCCGCACTCCTCTATCATGTTGGCGACGTGCTCCACGCTGTCGCCCGACATCTTGAGCATGTTGCTCAGCCCGTCCAGCACCACCTGGCACATTTACATACACATTCAAACTGTTAACTCTTGGACAGAGTTTCTGTCCATGTGAAATGTAAAGCATAACTGAGAACAAAACAAAGAAATATCGAAAAAAAAAATTGCGTGTTCCTTAACAAGAACACAATTTTTAAATTTCTGTCTGTGTCCACAAACTTCGATCCGAAATAGCTGGACTAATTTTAACAGGACTTTGACGGGAATATAGTATAGTTTTCAAAATTTCGACAGTTTAGTATCTACTCTACATTAGGTTTTAAAACTATTAAAAGTAAACTAACAAACACTATAACACTAGAGGAGTGTGTACACTCACGCTGATGACTTGCGTGTCCTTGCAGGCGAGGAGGTTGCAGAAGGGCGGGATGACGCCGCAGCTGATGAGCGCTGCCACCTGATCCTTGGTGCCGCTGATGCTGAGGTTGCTGACGGCCCAGGCCGCCTCCTTCTGCGTCTGGAACTCTCCCTTGCCAAGGTTCTCCACGATCTTGGGCAGCAAACCCGCGTCGATCACCGCCTGCACCTGCTGCTTGTTGCCCGCCGTCACGTTCGACAGGAACCACACCGCCTCCTTGCAGATCTTCTCTTTCTGACAATGCAACAAACATCACATACACTATTTAACACTAATAGACACCAACATCTGTTGCACCAATGTGCACTACCAAAACCACACAGAAGTAGCGGGCGTTCGCTGTTATGGCGAATTCGGTTAGCCGCTTGCTCATTTGCAACCACATACTATATAACATATCAAATCGAGTAAATTCTTGTGGTTTATGGGTTCAATTACTACAAATTTTAAAAGGGCTCAGAGCTTTTTTTTTTTTATACGATATGGTGGCAAACGAGCAAGCGGCCACCTAAATCCGCCGAAATGGCGAAGCGACCGCTGCCCATAGACATCCGCAATTGCAGATGCGTTGCCTACCCTAAATCGTCGGAGGAGGAGACGCACATAAAGAGGATATTTCCCCTTCCTATGCGTCTCCTCCACTGTCAAATCCACTTTCCCATCCAAACACTTCTTTATAAGAAATGGGTGGAACGGGAAAGGGACTAAAGATGGGCCTCCGGCGCCACACTCATCAGACGAAACGCGGAATTGCTCCCACTTCACGCCTGTGTCCCTGTGTTCCCACAATGCCATATTTAACAAACTAAAAACTATTTTGACAATAAAACTGGTATACTAATACAATTAAATATTAATTACATCCAATAGGTTGAAGAGTTTACAAAACATTTTCCTTCAACATCAAATTCTTTAAACATCAATATCGGGCAGCTGATTACATAAGATACTTAAAGCCATAAGATATTGAATAAACAATAATGTTCTTTAACTCACCGAGTGTGATAGCAGTGCAGGGAAGTGTGACAGGGCATCACAGTTGAGTACCACTTGTGTCTGCTCATCAGTTCCGGTGACAATGTTGCCGACAGCTCGGAGCGCTGCCGTCTGTGCCTTCATCTCCTTGTGGGACAGCAGAGGGATCAGCTTGGGCACTATGCCCGACTCTATTACCATTTGGATCTGTTCATTGCCTCCGTCCGTTAGATAACTGATTGCCCATACTGTGTCTACTAGAATCTGTAAGGAACATTAATTTAACTTGGAGCTACAGCAATCTATGTTTTATATTACAAAATTTAATATGATTTTGTCACTTTTGGTACATTGCTGTAAATTAGAACTGTGCTCATTTACTACTGTTATACTTAAATGCAGTTACAATAATTTTCTACATTTATTGTAAATAATTTCCCTAGCCACATGAGTGGGATGTGGGGTTGGTAAACATTTTATAAGCCTTAATATTTTGGCTTCATTTTGTTTAACATGTAATTATATACTAAATAAAGAAAATTAATGGATTATTAATCTGGGTCTTAATATACTGAGGTAATACAATCACATTTACAACTATCAAAAAATGTGTTATTGTATGAGGGTAATGAAGTAATTTATCGCTTTATAGATATTTATAAACAAATAATATTACAATATAAACAGTTTGAAATTCTTGGTATGTGCAAAGCTATTATACATTTTTCACTAAAGAATTATGTGTGTTCATACTTCTCAAACTTGGAATATAAAGACATTTGATACAATAATATTTTTTTGCTGGTCTTTTTATGTCTAAAAAACCACACATTAGTCTATTTAGAACTATTATAATTGCTGATTTGGTTTTTAAAGTGTTTGTTAAAATATATTTGACTTACATTTATATCTGAATGTGTAATAAGCACATTAAGGGCTGGAAGAATCTCCTGAATAGTCTTAACTGGGGGTGGTGGATCCTTACTTCTGCACAGGTTTACAATGACCCAAGTGACATTACGGAGAAATGAAACAGGGATGTTTGGCTTGATGAAGCTCAGCAGTGGTTTGACTACTCCTAGCTCTACCACCAAGTCCCTCAACATTGGACCGTCACCAATTATGTTACCTAACGCCCACACTGCTTGCTCACACACATTTTCATGTGGAGACATGAGTAATTGTAAGAATAAAGGCACGGCGCCCGCGTGGACCACTTTGTTGGTCTGTGCTGAGGTGCCCGAGGCTATATTTGTTAAAGCCCAAGCAGCTTCGAATTGAAGAGTAGGATTATCCGCTCGGGAAAGGCACTGAACTAAGATGGGAAGAATTCCGGCTGTGATGAGCTCGTCGATCGGGGGATTCTTGTCTGAAGACAATAGCTTTCTACATTGTTGCACCGCGGCCAGTTGTATCTCGATATTGTCCGCTTTCGCCGCGTTGATCACTAATTCTTCAATATTTGTGGGTCGTTCCAATTCGTCTTCATCTGTAGAATCACTGATGGGGACATTTCGACGTTTCTGGAGAGTTTCCTCTCTTTTATTTTTTCGTAGTTCTACTGTCACTTCATTCCTCCGCCTCCGCATTTCCTAAAATTAATGATGTGATAATTAACTTTAATATAGACATTTATTATCGTATTTGCATATTGCTCGTGATAACATTGCAACTACTTACATCGACATCTTTGCCTGTGTTCTTGAAGACATGCATGCGGTTTTTCATTGGGTCAGTCGCCATTTTATTGTGCTCCTAAGTTTGATGAACTAACGATCACACGTAATACACAATAAAATAAAGAATCAACTTAAAACAAAATTGTAACAAACTAATCGAACATGTTTTAAGCACACCCTAGACGTTGATGATTCATTAACCTCTTTTTACAGAATATTCTACAACACAAAACCGTTTTCCGTCCACCTTGAATTCTCTTTTCTTTACTTTTTTCTAAACCACAGACAAGTGACTAATTTTTTTTCAATCCTGCAGAAACAGAAACTGACGAGGTGGCTTCTTTCCTATGGTAGATTCCTATGATATTATATTCCTAGAATAGGAATTAATTATTCTAGAGTTAAAGTGAGATCATAAAATAAAACTAAAATTGAAATAAGACTGAGACTTACAAACAAAAAATTGATAATATCTAATTTCATATTTAACTATACCTGCACAATTATTTGTTTTTCCTTTAATAAACTCAGTTTAAGATGGCTCTGATTAGCAATGATTCGTACCGGAAGTAAATAAATTATTTCCGCTCAAAGTACCTATTGATTTATATAAAACATAAAGGAACACATTTCATTAATATAAATAAAAAGTTATAATAACAACATCTATCTAATGTTTAATTTTTTTCGAATTAAGTATAAAAATTGCTAAGGCCCACCATTGATCTTTTACCAGACGGCTTTTTTACACAATGTACACGGCCGGGTAAATTTTTTTATTGGCAACACTGCTCCAATTTCAAATGATATTGATTGAGTGTTTGTCGTGTGTTAATTAAATAGATTTTCAAGTAAAATACAAAGATAACAACCATGACTGTGTTTGCAAAGGGTTGTTTACTTCCGAATAAAAATGAAATCGCCAAATTGCCGTTGGTTGAAGAAGTCGCATGCCCCGACGTAAGTTTTATTAGTGCGCAGTATGTTTTTATTTTACCGAAACTCATTATGTCTAATTTGAATATCATTTAGATTTCTATTGTTGAATTAATATATGCTTTGAAAGCTAAAATGTTCCCAATATTATTTGTCCTTTACAAATATTAATCATTCCAAAGTCAAGAGGTTTATTCAGTGCGGGTAAAAATCAATAACATCAATTGATAAGCAAAATGTCCGTGTGACCTACATCGCAGTTAGCTCGGTTATTGATTACTGTGGTATATTTTATTGAAGCTTATGAATAGATATATAGCTTACAAATTAACGAAAATGCCATAAAATCAAACAGTCAACAAAATTAAATTGTTCAAGATGTTAAACTCGATTTGTATGAAAAAAAAAAAATCAAATCGAAAAAATATTTATTTGTTTATAATTCATAGATATCATTGAATATGATTGTTTATCATCATTATCATCTCCCTTTATCTGTTTACTTTTGGACATAAGACCAACAGCCTTAATGGTGATGTATGACTGCTCACCCAATGCCCCTATGATGCACCTTTTGTGTGCTTAAGACATGGATCCATGTCTAAATCTAATTAACCTTTAAATCCGATTATGTTTTTAAACTTACACATATGTATGTGTAAGTTTACCAATGAACACTTGCCACTTCTGCACACTAATGCATAGTAGCTGTCCATATGACGATAACTATTATGTGCGCAGGTTAAATACACGAAAGGTTAAAAATCAATAGTCATACAAGTAAATTCAGAAATTTACATAGATTCATAGGCAGACATTATTTTATATTTGTAAAGGCTAAAGTAGAGGTTCCGCCGCTGTCGGAGACCCCGGAGCCGCAATGTCACCAAGTACCCGGCCCATTGCTCCGCTGCTGCACCATGTTATTCCACCTGATGAACATATCCGTGCTGCTCTTCCTGTTTGTGGCCATGAGTGTTCTCATTTACCGCCAGTATGTCAAGAGCACCTCTGTGCGCCACTACCAGGGCTACTGCACCATCCCTGATATGAAGGTAATGCAATATTTAATTTCTAGATAAGGAAATTTATTATTTGCCCAAAATTTTAACATTTAAATGTTTTGGACATAATGTACCTGACATTTTTATTGTAAAAGAAATCATTGTGATGCAACTTGCACATATAAGCTAAAAAGTCAATGACATGTGTAAAGTCGACCAACCCGCACTGGGCCAGCGAGGTTGACTTAGTTCTAGTCATCCCTAACTTAGGCTAGGCTGCAAGCTCCTCAGCGGGGATATGAAGCTGTTGATGAAGGTTTCCTTGACATGATTTGTTGTCATTATAGAACCAGAGGTACCTGATTGATCCTAACTCCTTCATGCTGGTAAGCTGGTCTCCGGAGCCCGTCGAGGTGAATGCCGACGACGCCGCCAGCGCCGAGCGCTTGTCTGGGATGCTGCGCGAGCAGTTCGACATCGACCGCGACGGCATGACAGAAAAGATCTCCGTTGTTAACAATGGACACCTAGTTAACTTTATACACGACTTCAACAATAACATCACCAGTAAGTGGGCCAATTAAAACAGCTAAAATGTACCAACAGTACATTAGATACTTAAATATCAAAATCTATACTAATGTTATAAAGAGGAATGAAAATTATTATAATTTTAAAAAGAAAATTATTGTTGAATTTCATTCAAAATTAATTCATCAACATTTGCCTTTGAACTATATCTTTCTAAAAGGTTATGTGTACGTTTGTCCACCAGGCATTGTAGATGACGAGCGCTGCTTCATCACGGAGCTGGAGCTGGAGCGTGTACTGGATCCGGAGGCGCTGATCGCGAGTATCGCGCGCGGCGGCGCGGTGGACGTGTCCCGCGTGCGCTCGCAGCTGCGCGCCGAGCTGCCCGACGTCGCGCTGCTGTCCGACCTCACGCTGCAGCCCGACCTCTCCCTGCTGCCCGACCTCTCCTTGCTGCCCGCCGCCTGCCGCGCGCGGCCCTCCTACCGCCTGTTGCCCGACCATGCCCGCCAAGGTACACACGTCACACATGACACTTTACATTATACACTTTACACTATACAGTTTACACTTTACGCGTTACAATTCTCACTTCACACGTTACACTTTACACTTCCGATTTCACAGTTAACACTTTGCAATTGACATTTCACACTTTACATTTTTCACCTAGCGTTACCTTATAGTATGTTAGTATTGTATAGATAGAGCTGTTGGGTTCCCTTGGGTTAACCGGTGTACTGGTGGTTTTGTCCGGCAGTGCGCAAGCGCGCTGCGGAGGGCGCTGCGCACTACGTGTACTTCTCCGGCAAGGCGGTGCACGAGATCGACATACGCAACCTGCCGCAGCTGCTGCAGCGCGAGCGCCGCGAAGCCTCCCTGCAAGCACCTACTAACTAATATCTCAATACATATTCACTATTGTACTCTTATCCTCTAAATGTCTATAGTTATTTATAGTTGTTTAGAAAGTTACATAACGGTAGCGCACGTCGCTAATGCTACATCGTGGACGAAATGTCCTCAAATAAAAATATCTCAGTGTTTTTGATTAGACAATGAAACGGTTAAAATGTTACTGTAAAGAGAACAATTGCCAAAGAAAAACCATCTATTACTAAAAGAACGGATAGATCTGAACGGCACTCGTTTATTAAATTGTAGTAATTTGACATTCCAAATGATCTACTGCTATTATATCTGTAGAATAAATATAATATTCTTATTAATATATTTCTTGATGATTCCAAATTGATTATTTTGTGTAAAATTTTAAAATTAAATTATAGTGTTTGAAGCAGACTCTAGCATAAATGAATCTCAACCAAATTGGTGATGTTACATTCCAGGTCATTGGTCTAGTCACGGTAAATCCTAAATTGAGTTGCAGATCAGCTCACGCTCCCAGCAGATCATTGAGCCGGCTCAGCTCAATTTGTACCTGCGCAGTATGCTACTGGAAGTCACGTCTTTTGTCCCTCTCTAACAATTATCATAGCCACAGCGCTGTAGTGACCGGAACTTTAGTGACGGTTTAAAGCTAATTATCAAATCTATATATCTATTAAAATTTTTGATCTCATTTGTTGAATAAATTGTAAATTTAATACTTTTAACGTACAGTCGAGGAAAACCGCGGTGTTACATTTAAGAAAAAAATCCTTATTCCTTCCAACGACACAAACTCCATCTCTTTCTACAAATAACTATTATAATTAGATAGCAGTGATTGCTAACGAAGGGGTAATAATAAAAAGAAACTATTTGTCTTTATCACTTAGCGACTTTTCGTACATCGACATTTATAAGCTGCGATTGTAGCTGTTAGTTGGCACACCGCCAGTTTCCCCGACTGTACATATTTATGTGCCATTATTTGCATTTATATATTAGTATTGTGTTGTTGAATCGAATTCAACTTTAATGAAATGAGCACAAATGCTGTTCGTTCTCAAACATGCAATGTTCTTTTTACTATGTTCCTTGAAGTATTTACTTTAAAATGTTGGTGCCATATGATTTTTGATAAACAATTATTTCGAATTTAGTTTAAGCGCTTGAACCTAGCTTTAAGAATACATTTAATATCTGAATCTGTTTTCTGTAGATTTAGATGAAATAAAGTGTATCCCCAAATTGTTGTTTTATTTCATCAGAACCCCATGCATAAACCCATATTTATAAGGAACTAGCTTTGGCCCATGACTCCTTCCGCGTGGAATTAAAAAAAAACCAAAAGTAAGTAGCCTATGTGTTCTTTCAGACTACCCTCTACATGTATGTCAAATTTCGTCGATATCCGTTCAGTCGTTTAGACTACAACTTCTAAAAAACATCCATCCATCTAAACTTTCGCATTTATAATATTAGTAAGATAGATACTACGTAATCTGTAGAGCAGTTTAAAATCCTGCAGTTTGGTCGTTAGTTTTAGATTTATGGGGCGTTATAGTCGCTTCGCGACAAAGCCCCGCATGAAATAAATAAAAAACATAACTAATGCAATTGTAAGTTAATGTTAGTTTTTAGGGAGAAGTAACAATGATATTTGGCGAGTAATTGGACATAAGTAGTCTTTAAATGTGTAAAAAATAAACAAGTTCCTTAACGGAACATAACAGTATTAAATCCACCACAAGTGTGTTAAGAGGTGAGAGGTAAGTGATTAATATTGAATTATCTATGGCGGAGCTAGTCTGCGGATATTACAGCGTGGGAACGGAGTAATCCCGTCTCGGTAAACAGAGCTCATCGAGTAAACACGGCTTAGTGAACACTGTAAATATGGATTAATTGTAATTGAACTCGCAAACTACTGCCGCCGCCAAATTAAACAATAAGTAACGGCGTGCTACTGCTGTGAGCACATCCAAAGCGGCTCGGATTCTGTTCCTATTAGTCTATGGAGGGTTAGGAGGTTATGTAACCAACAATTTGCGTATGTATTGATACTTAAAGGATTAAACATTTTGAAATTAATCTTCAGAGTGGAATTTTGAATATAAATTATGTTTCTAATCATATGCTATTTTAAGGCTTAACAGGTTTTTATAAAACCAAAGGTCGCCAAAGATATAACAAAAAGCATAAATGAAGCTTTCACTGCCTTCCGTTAGAAAAGTTTAAATCAATTAAACTAAACTTTTTGAGAGCTTTATGTAAATCCAACATTTTTTATAACTTTTAATTTAAGCGTTTGCAAATTTTCTTACGGAAAAGTTTTAATGAGATAAATGATTCGCTAGCCGTATTGGGTATTATGAATTGCAAAGGTTTTATGGTTTACATGTTAAGAATAAAGTGTTTGTTAATAAACGCGTAGAAGTTTACTACAAAAACGGTAGAACTGAAATTTTACTTTCCATGATATTATTTTTTAAATTCTCTTCTTTAAAGAAAAGACTTCAACAGTTATTTAATGAACGTTAATTTATTCTACAAATTATTCAGAGACATTTAGTATTCGTATTGGCAAGTTACAATTAAGCCGGGCTCGGTACTTATCTTATTATAAGTTGTAGAGAAAAATCGGAAACTTTTGAATTTGGTATATAAAAGCAACGGAATTATTCACATTTACATAAAGCTTTTAAGTAAAACTTTCTGTCGCCGTAGGAGTGGGATAAACTGCTTTCTGAGAATACGCTGCTTTTTATTAATTTTCATTAAATAAATTGCGAACGGAAAGAAAAAGGCTTCCTTTTGATGATTGTATGAATATGAATGTAGCTAACTTTTGAAAACATTAGTAAGATTAATGAACGCGTTTTGTAACAAAAATATATAGAAAACATCCTTTGCCTCTAAAAAGGAAATAGCATTGCACTGTAAAGAACTGCACAAAGTACATCTACAATCCATACAACATCTTTATTCACTTTTCAATTAGGAAGCTAACACATGGTTTCCATGATAAAAATTGACGAAATATATTCTCCTTCAAAGGTTATGCTGGTAGGAAAATAACAAAAAATGTCTGTCAATACGGGCGTTAGGGTATGAGGGACTCTCCTCTACCGTACATACGTACTACAAACAGAAAAATACCATCTGACTTTATATAGAATTCTTTGATTTTTATTAAAATTTTTGTATTCTACCTGCATAAACAAATGCTTAATTCATTTATAGAAATGTATTTTACAATCATCAAATAACTAAAATAGATGCAATAGGTTGTAGTCACGTTTATTGTCATGATACCTTCGGTTTAGTCCGGTCGAGACAATAACAATGGAATTAACGGAGTGTAACTGAAGTCCAGATGCCTTCGCGTCGGTAATCTGGGGATCACAACGCGACAGAGCTTGGGGGGGGGGGCAAGGGAGGGGACATAACAATTTGGTATCAAAACAATGATCACACACGAATCCGGACAAAAGGCCGCGCCGCTCAGTTACAGATAAGCCTAGATAAACAGGCACAATAAAACAGCTGTATTATTGTACAATTGGCTATTGCTTCGCTTTGCCTTGCCTCGGCTTAGTACACAACTTTGTTCAAACAAACGCAATTGTTTGAAATGTACGCAGGAAGCAAATATTAACTTTCCACTTTAACAGTTATATTTGTTTAAATAAATAACTTTTTCATAATAAGTTGTAATTTGTTTATTCAATAATTTTAGTGAGAAATCTAGACACATAGCTATACTTGCTCTTATTTGTATATACAATGTGTAAAAAAAAAACAAACAATACTTGTAATACTAGTCTTATAAACATACTTTAGTTAAAAGAAATAAGAAAAGAGCTTGCGTTTATTCAAGTCATTAAACTGGTATTATGCTGAGCTCAGCAAAAACTCAGCAAAAAGAGGAATTTGTAATTAAGACCTAACCTGTATAGATTTTACAAAAGCCAGACTTGCGCTGCATTTTTTGCTATAATTATAATATTGTTCTTTAGAACGAATTTCTTTTGACTACAAAAATGTATTAAATTAGTCTATCGAAAATAATACAAAATTAACAATAGAACTGGGACATCAGAATGGGAGTCGGTCGCAGTGTATTAAGTAGGTTTTTGTTTATTTCGCGGTAATTGTTGAATGAGTCGAGGGTATTGTTCGGTCTCCGTAGGGCTCCGTCGGGCTCCACGCGTGCTGTCGTCGCTTCAATCGCATGAATCGACTTGCTTTTTGTGCAGTTTTTCAATAGACGACCTACTTCACAGTACACCCTTTCACAGTTAAGAATGAACGACGAAGTGGAATGAAGTCGGCTATTTATGTTTTTATAACTTTCTACAAATTGAATTTCGAATTAATTCTCTATGGCATTTTACATGTAAGGAAGAAAGAATTAATTTCTTGTTCAATTAGTTCCTCATAATGTTAAAAATACATTGTTGTTTTGCTAATATTTAATATTTTATTTTCTAAGTTTAAAGACATTTTATGTTTATATTGATTAATAGAAAAATGAAAGGCCTAAAAAAGACGGTAGCTTATGTAGGTAATCAATAGCTATGGAATCAGCGATACTTCGTTCGCAAAAAGTACAAACATTCTGCTCACAGTTTTTTCTGTTTTCCTAGTACAAGCGGACACCGAGCCCGCATCGCATACACGCGTACACACATAGTACATACTATAATATTATGTAATAACTGACTACGATTGACGTTATTGGTAGAATCTAATATGAAATCCGTTTATGTCTGTCATCCTTCTTTTAATGAAATAAATGTTATCAGTCAGTGATTTAAGACATATTTAATGTGTAATGTTTCACTAATACAAACTGAAACAGACGCGCCCCTCA
>LD699455.1:9238191-9252130 GCA_003118335.3 Papilio memnon
GCCCGCCACCGTCCCGCCACCGTCCCGCTGAGTCAACATTACATTAAAGATTATATCCAGGGATTGTTTGTAATTGAACGCGTTAATCACACCGGTTAATTAAGACAAACAAACGCTCCGAATTATAGTTAACCGATATTCGATGTTCACTAGATTACAAACCTATACTATAGTGGAATTTGGTGATTTTACTCTATTTTTTTACCCTTTAAGTTCTTTAATAAATAGGGGCCAGAGAATATTCCATTAGGATCTTTCTTTGATATAGCTTCTTGTCTTATTACTCGTAAAATGTGCAATAGAAACGAAGGATAAAAGAAAATTTTAATTAACGAAATCCGTACATGTAGACGGCCGACACAATTACATACAATATGTGTGTGCGGGTAAAACTTTCCCCTTTCCCGTTATACAATTGTGTATGGCGGGGGTTGAAGCCAGGGGCGGGGAAGGCATTGTGCGGGGGCGCATTGTCGCCCGTGAATCGTGAATACGCATTCACCGACACATTCTCTCATACGCTGCTTTCGTATGAATGGTATTTTTAAATGTTAAATTGATTAATGTTTTATTATAATCAAATAGCTCCAGGCACATCATCGTCTTTATTTACCGTTGCTTCTTTAATATGCATGGAGCCGTTAAAATGGTTATGCAATTATTGTTTTTAATACTTTTTAATGTAATTTTCAAATATCTTTTAGAAACCAACATAGAAATGACATACACAGAAAGTTTATTATATATACCAGATAGAGTAGGAGTTTTAAATATGTTGAATTGTGTTTATAAGATGTAAAGTGATTGGTTACGAGTGATGAGACGTGGTGTGATGTGTCAACAAACAGCGCCTCCGCGACAACTGCCGATGTCGGCTTATACCGTAGATTAAATAACGCCTTAATTGGACCGTGTGTACTTCGGGGGTGAAGCTGTCTTAGAAGATTCAGATCGATATTATTGTCAGATGGTGTATCATGATTAGATTATATTAGATTAATTTGGAGAATCGATTGAGGATTAAATTTTAACAACATTCTTTAATCTTTGAACTCTACTTTTTCTTTTTTTCTTTAGAATTCAATTTTTTAGGTTGCCAGTAGTTATAGTGAGAGTTAAAAACTAACTAAATCATTTCCTCAAACACAACCAGCTTTTAATTTCTATTATTCTTCATTTGTTTTCTTTAATATCAATATTGCTTTTGCTAAAATTACAAAAAGTTTAATGACTTCAGTAAACGAAACGGTTTTATTTTACAAGCTTTTATTTCTAAATATTTACATTGTACGTTGTGTTTCGTGTTCAACGTTTCTGTTTTCTCAGCGTATTTTAATAGAGAAGTTTGAAAAAGTGTAATTGCATGTTGCAGGAACAAATGAGCCTCGCTTTAGTTAATATTTAAAATGTTTCTTATAAATGTAAATGATACCGTGTTGCTCAACAATTTTATGCGAAATTCAATGAATAAATCATTACTTAATGTATTATATGTTTACATGAATTAGTTTATTTTAATAGAATAAACTAATAAACTGGGTTGCCTGTAAGAAATTGCTTACAGCAATAAGGCCGCCCTTGCGCAATTCTTGTCTTAGCTTTTAAGTAGGTAACTTTGTGCAAAAAGTATAAATAAATAAATTAATAAAAATTGTTTATACTGATAATTACAGAGTTATGTATGAGAGAACATTCTATTTTCGTCGTAATCTTTTGACAAATTAAATTGTATTAACAATTTATTACTAAATTGTTTAGTAATAATGTACTATACATATTCGGATTAGTGAGTATTCATTTCGGTGATACAATGCAATTATCTATGATTATATACGTGCGTTTGTTTCAGATAATCGGATTTATGCAATTAAGTTATAATTGGTTCGAATTAGCGTAATAAGATTATACGTTACGCCGCAGTACATCGCTACGTGTGATATTACTGTCTTGTAACGTGTCTCGAAACATTCATCTAGGAGAAATTTATGCTAGAGGTTTATAAATTTACCGAATTATTTAATACTTAGTTGAGTTTGAACAAGGAAGAAATGTTTATTACCCTGTTGTCAGTAGAAACAAAACTTGTATAACGTTCTGTAAAGCATTTGGAAAGAAAGTTATGCATATCTTACATATATAAAAGAAAGTCGTGTTAGTTACACTATTTATAACTCAAGAACGGCTTTACCGATATGACTGAAAATTGGTGAGGAGGTAGCTTAGGGCCAGGAGACGGACATAGGATACTATTTATTCCGTTCGACAGCGATGGATGGATGGATGTTTGTTAGAGTTTGTAGCCTAAACGGTTAAACGGATTTCGATGAAATTTGGTATAGACGTGGAGGATAGTTTGGAAGAACACATAGGCTACTCACTGTTGTTTTTTTTAAATTCCACGCGGACGGAGTCGCGGGCGAAAGCTAGTAATTATATAAAACAGAATGTTCATATGCTAAGGATTCTGTGAGCAAGGCAATTATAAAACCTTGCCAAATGAAAAGCCATTTGTGAGGCTTTAAATAATCAAATAAGCCTGTAAAGGTTAAGTAAGTAATTAACAAGAAACTGCTTTCAAACTTCAAATAGTTTAAAGGTAAGTAACGCAATAGAGTCGTTATATTAAACATTAGAGCAGAAATAGTAATAACAGTTAATATAACGAGAGAATATTGCTCTGATGTAGGTAACCCTGAAACTACGATAACGAAGTTTAACAATGCCGGCAGAAGATCAATGAACAGAGCTTAAACAAAAGGTTCAGCTTATACTGAGATTAGTCTACACGGGTTACCAATCTCCGAGGTCATATAAAGGACGCTATGTTTTTGTAAACTACATGAAGTCATAAGTGAACGAAATTGGAGTTATTACGGCTACTATATTAAAGTGCTACGCTTCTACGCTCTTGCGTAGCTTTGCTAAACTTTAGTGTTCGAATACTTATTATAGTAACTGTTGTATTTGATATTTCTAATAGTGAGTTTACACTGGCTTAATATTTACGTATATTTATTATAATAAAAGGCGTTATTTGAAAAGAAAGAACATGTTTTATGTTATATAATTTATTGCTACTCTACGAAATTGCTTTTCGTTTAGTATAAATGATATTGAATGCATATACTAGATGTTTGTTTTGTATGTACTTCTTCAAGCACGTCTACGTGACAAGCTATTGTTCCTGGTGCCGTGTAAACACATTACATTTAATACGACCGCTTGTATGCAGCACAAACAATACGAATAATTTATCGTTCATTTATGAATAGCTTTGAAGAAAATTTGTATTAGAACTTATTTGTTTATGACACATTAGGTTTATAAAATTGAGGAACATTATTTTAGTTGATAACTTTAGCAATTTTTATTTTATTATCAACATAATTATATTATGTCAAAAGCAAAATTTAAGTGCAAAAGAATAAGAGAGGAAAGGGACGGCATTCGGACACGTAATATAGGTCTGAGACTGAATATGATGACTAATTAAAGGATTTCTAAGAATGTTTTGAATATTTCTTTAAATATGAGTAATCTCTGATCAATAAGACCGCAACTACTCATAAACTTCAAACTTCAGCGAAGTACAAAGTAACGTTCTAAGTAAAAATGTTTCTGAATCAACGCTGATGCATAATGAAATTTGTGGTAACATGAAGAGAAGTCGTTATTGGCTTTTGATTCAGACCATCGGTTAATTTGATTCCGGATAACTTGGCGCGTGTCTGACAAACTTCGTCGACGTCGAGAGCGGCGCCAACTTCGCATCGAGTACAAAGTTGATCCGAGTCGAGACCTACTTGGTCACCGTCTCGTCGTCACAATACTCAATCCTCGAATTTTGATTTAATCGAACCGAGTGTTACGTCATAACTTAATAATTCCAATTTCCAATAAATATGAATTAAAATCTACTGGTTAGCTATAATATTATATTATAAAATTTCGTAGCACTTTAAATTCTGAACTTTTTCAGTTTCATTCCTTTCGTAATAGCATAAAATTATAATTTATAGCATAGAACAATGTAACAGGGAATTAAAACATTCGCAATGGTGCAATTTAAGCGAACGTTAATAACACAAAGTGCTAAAAGGATAATACGCGCAAAAATTCACGCTCGTTAACCGACCTAGAGAAAAAAACATAAAAAGTCCTCAGAGACGTGTTTTCGGGAAGCATATTTTTGCACCTTTGCGTTATTCTTATATGAATAAAACCTTAAATTTTTCAAACGGATTTTAATGCGCGTTTTATTAGACTAATTGAAAGACAAAAGGAAAAATGTCTTTTATTGCCCCTTTTAGAGTACGCCGGTTCAAAAAGTTTTTTAATGCGGGCATTTACAAAATTTAATTAAAACAAATATTACTTACGGTGAAGTCAACCAACCATCACGGGCTAGCGTGGTTGACTGTGATCTAGTCACCCCTTACTTAGGGTAGGTATCAAGCCCTCAGTGAAGATGTATAGTGAGCTGATGATGATGATGATATAATACTCGTTTTGGTGAACAATTTTGTGCGAACATAAAGAAAAAAAAGCGATTCTGTTTTGTTAGACACGCAGAGCGCACCGCAGTCTTCGGCCTCCGGTCTCTGGTCTGGAATATACTACGTGACATTATAAATATAATACACGCAGAGGATTTTATGTCTTGTGTTATCTGCATAAGGTCTACTTAAGTATATGACACAGATTGCGGGAATAACGTAAAAGGATGGCAGCGTAATTTATATTTAGTGCAGTAAACAAAGCTATATGATTTATGTGACGCGTCTTATCTTTGAATTTTACTAAAAAACATACATTTAAACAATGTTTTAGCTAAATTCAGTTAACACTAAGTATTTACAGATTGTCACGTCGAATAATAAATTGCCTTAGATATGATCAGTTTGAAGTATACAAATAGTAATTACGCTTGTAATCTTTTAAAATACATATAAAACTTTAAGCGTCTATTTAAAATAATCAAGAATAAAAAAAAATAATTGAATTTTCTTATCATTCATAAATTATATTCCATCCAATAAGCCGTCTGCCCGCCATTGTAATTCCCGTTCCATCGAAGCCTTTGCCGATTTCAGTTATTAGATGATCGCAAAATTTGAAATATATTTTAGTATAAAATGAAAGGAACAAAAGCATTCGCGTTGTCGCAATTTCAGTGAACGTTAATAACGCAAAGTGCTAAGCGGATAATGCTCGCTAAAATTCACGCCCCTTCACTCGGATAGAAAAAAAAGTGCTAACGTTAGGTTGTGGATACACTGAGAGATCGAATTTATATTTATTCATTGAACTTTGAACGATTTTTAAAATTACTGGCATTTTAATATTTGTTTTCATCCTTAGTATATATTAATTTAAAGGATGGCAAGTCAAAGTCATTAATTGTAAAATATACGCTTGTATGCTTTAAATTTAAAATGTAGTCAAATTTATCATAACTATCTGGAGCATGAAATGAACAACCTCTCTCGGTGTAGCACCATCTTTATAGCAGTTGCGTCGCCTGCTCTTATTACCGCCGGCCGTAACATCCGCGCCCACAATTTTAATAATTTCACACACACAGTACAATGACTTTAATATCACAGTAATTAATTGAACAACAATACATTTTTATTGAGGCTCTTTCTAACTTTTATTCCGATTGTTATTTATTGTTACTGTTATAATATTGCTTTTGAATCTTTTTACAGACATTAAACCATTAAGTCGTATTGATATGAAACAAAACGTGTGTTGCTACAACATTGGTGTAGGTAACAAAATGAAGGTTTTTTTTTAAGTTTTCTATCCTGTGAACACACCCTTAGTAAGGAAACAGGGATTGCTTATATAAGCTTACAGAGATAACGTAAAAGTCTCTATAACATCGCTGATAAGTTGTTTAGCTGCAACTTAACAATAAGCGCAAACTCCGATTGTCCGCCAAGTAGTGCTCGTGCCAAGCTCGCGGACATTGAGATACTGTGGCTCTCATAAAACGCCGTAATAAAACTAAGGCGGCTCAAACAGTATTCCTTTATTAAGTGCATTAATACACATACCATTCCGCCGCGCTAAGTCACTTCTCCACAATCGTTGTCTCGTTAAGGACTCTATTGTTATCGCAAAAGGTTTAGATTTCCTTGCATTACATAAATTCATAATGGGGTTTATTATTCAGACACCAGACCGCTAGTTGTACGTACAAAACAATGCAGAGCATCGTATGTCTTTTGTTTATAATTCAGTTTGAAATGGCTGCCGACATGGACTGGCAAAAATGAAAATGTTCATTAAATTATACGCATAATTACATACGTAAAGCCCGCTACAGAGTTGAGTTGAACTGTTTGATCTGAGTGTATGTAGCTGGCTTAATAGGTCACTTGAAAGAGATTTCTGGGTGCTGTTACTCATAAACTGGATATATTGAGAAGTCGGAAAATAGTCTTACAAAATATAAGAAATCAAACTTCTGTATTGCAGGTTGCATAAAGATTTTTATTCTTTCTTCTGTATATCGTAAAGAACAATTAAGAACTAATTTCCAGCATTCTTCTGTCAAACGAAACGCTATCGAAGTAGATTCGCAGTCGATTGATTTGAAATGAGCTTTTTACAAAACGGCACTGAATAATTGGTCATTAGAGCACAAACGATGTTCCTAAGGTAATTGTTTATCGAAGAACATTATTTAAAATACTTTACAAAGGAATAATTTAAATTAATGTTGCATAGCTGAAACGCTTCTTTGTAATGGTAAATAAATATTAAGGAGAAAATACAAGAAGGAATAGTTTTGTGGCGTTAGCGTTATCACTGTGGGACAATTCGATGCAAACGACTGATATTTGTAACTATGACGTAAAATTTGATTTCAATTTAACATTATGTGACTTTCGTTAAACTAGTTTAACTTATGCATCTCTGGGTAATATTTTAAATAACATATTACTTGAATATTACTTTTAACGACATAGAAACAGAGTTCAAAATTCAATTTACTCAGATTTTCTTAACTTTACAGCATACGTTGTGTTGTACGTTGCCCTGAATCAGCGTTGTCACCAGTGTACTTAGTTATGGCATTATGAATTTAAAACGAACAAGGGATAATATACTCTAAACGTGGTGGAATAAAATTCAAAATTTTTAAGGCGATATCAGGCTCGAAGTGCTCTCTAACAAGATGGAAACCGTACTCATTAGACAAAGCAAAGCAAATTCATGCGCTTTTTCGCATTTGTTGTGGCATGTCATCTGTTATTTATGAAACTAGACATTTGTAGAATTATTATTCATTTAATTAGACGTGGAAAAGAAATTACGCCCATAAAACACGCAAATATAAACAATCTACGAAGTGTTTTACAATCCATACTAATATAATAAAGCGTAAACACACACTTCTTTGTTTCCTAAGATGGCAGCGATTACAGCATATTTTTGAATAATTCTTTTTTTTTAATAAAAAGCCCTACACTGAGGCCACGCTTTAGGCTATATATTTTCACGCCATTAAACTTAGGGGGTAAATATTTTGAATAAAAACCCTAATGTGGGAAAGAGACCATAAGTTGCTGCCAACATCAAGGAAGCAAGGTTGCCATGGTTTGTCATCATGTCATGTCATTTTGACATTTGCAATTGATAATTTGACAAATGTAGGTAAACAATGAAATATTTTTTTTATAATTTCACGCGGATGAAGCCGCAAGGCAACAGCTAGTTATGAATAACTAAACTAAAAAGTTAGGTTAGTCTTGCAAAAGTTAACAATTTTACAAGATATTTTAATGTGACTTTTTAGTTAAGAAACTTATGCGAAGCTAAATAAACTTATCATTTCAATTTAAATTTGTTGTTAGTATATTTAAACTGTCTAGACATTCAACATTAATAACGACTACAAATATTTATAACATTTAAGATTTGGAAAATAATGTTTGATAAAAGAAAAGATAAATGCAATGTTAAAATCATCCATTAACAACAAAAGGCTGTCAAGGGGCTCGTTTCAAATTGTATCGAACAACTTGGTTGTCGAGACAATCGCCTCCCCCCCCCCGATCAAATTGACTCTGAAATAACTTCCAAAAGGGTTTAATGACAATTTAAAAGTTCTTAATCGAGTTGGTTATTTCACGGACAAGAGGAAACTTGACAAAACAGAAGCAAATAAAACGTTTTATCTTAAAAATGAATTTCCATGATAAAGATTGAAAAGTGGAAAAATGTAAGATTACATTTGTAACAGATTTCTTGGAAATTTAAAACACTGAAATGTTCGGAGTAACGTTTAGTAAATACAAGAGAAAACTTGTTTGAAAGGATTCCAACGTGAGTTGGAAAAACTTTACATTTGTTAGTTTTCTTAGAAACAGAATCGTAACGAAATGTTCATAAGTTACTTTGTAATTGATACTTCGGTGGAAATTATTAATTATTTTTTTATATTATGCGAACGCATTACCTGTTATTGCAAATTATTTTCAAATAAGAGAAAATGTATACAACAAAACCAATTTAGCAGAAATCAAAACATTAAGAAAGGAAGTCGGATAACAACGTCTCATTAAATTTAAATGTCGATTATCGGAGCTTTCTTTCTTTTTAGTCCATTTGCCGGGACTCTGAGGACAATTGATTCGATCAGGCTTCATTTGCAATCACTTGCAGCCTCCATTACGAGAACATAAAGTTAGAATTCAAATGTTAAAAGATTTAACTCTACTGAAATCTTTGAAACGAAGCCCTTTTTTGTTCTTGGTAGCACAATTTGCTTATGTACACATTAGATAAGCTACCAATTAAGCTTTATGCCTAAGCTTATTTCGCACTAGGCTAGTAATTTGATCGGGTATCGCGTAGTTTAGTATATAAAATACTTTTGTCTATATGATTTCGTTAATGTACTCGTTTAATCTTTTTTGTTAGGTTCTTTTGTTCAGACATGTTTTTGTTACTAAATTACTCGGTATCGACTAAATTGCTAGCCTGATGAAAACTCTGTATTGCATTATCGTATTAATCATTTAGATGGACTTATTTACCAGTTATCATTAGCAAATGTAAATATTGGGACGTCAATAAACGAAATTATTTATGCTACAAACTAACATAAATAATTTATATACCAATTTATTTTCCAGGAACTGAAGCAAACTATGAACTTTATATTTCAGTCGATAATGATGTTACTCTAACAGGCAGTAACCGGAGACGGAAGCTCGCTGGATTTAACATCCGTTTGATTATCACTTCCGGTGTGGCGCTGCAGCTGGCGTGGCTGCACGCTCAACTTCACCGACTGCAGTTGAGTAAGTCATTTCAGCCGTGCACCCTGAATTATTTGACGTAAAGTACATTTTTTTCCGAGTTCTTCAACAACAAACCGATGGTACAGTTATTTAAGTTCTGTTATAAAACTCGGTGTTGTGCATCGCAGCTCGCATTCACAAATTTCTTCATCATTTGCATATTAACAACACACAAATACCGACAGGACGCCGTCGAACCTTCGCCTATTCGCAGGGACGCGATGAATTATTTATAAATCATCCCTTGTAACTTTCCCCAAACAACTTCCACTTGAATTACGTTGCTTGTAAATGTACAATACCCGTGTGTTCAGTGTACACTCTACTCAAAGTCAAGTCAAAAGATATTATTCTTAGCAACACATTCGCTTTACGTTTTTTGTAGTTTACTTCGCGTGTCAGAGCACATGTTTCAACCTTTACCAAAGCCTTTGATAAATCTACATCTCTCTGATATGTAGATTACAAAAAGAAACATCTATTCTATAGACTTAGCGCGCCGGGAAATTTTAGTCACATTCTATTTTGCTACTCGACTTTTAAAGTAAATAAATTGTTTAATTGTTATCTTATTTATTTATTTATTTAAAACTTTATGCATTCGTACCAGTAAATAGAAAGAACTAGCTTTCGCCCGCGACCCCGACCGCGTGTAAACAAGTAGCCTATGTGTTCTTCAGGCTACGTTAGAATGTATTCTGGATTTGGTATAGATGCAGACATCTATGCCAACTTTCATCCAGATCCGTTCAACTGTTTAGGCTACAAACTCTAACCACTACTCAAACCATCCATCCATCTAAACTTTCGCATATATAATATTAAGTAAGAAGTAAGATTGTCTGTTTGGAGTTGATAAATTGAAAACCTGTATACACACTTGATATGGTTCAAAATTATAATAGAGCAATAACATAAAATTATCATCTTTCAGTTGTGCAAAACAAGACTTAATGCGGGATGGCGGAGCAGGCGGGAGTCGTGCGCGGCGCGGGGCGGGCGGACCACCGCACGTAGGCCGCGTGTAATGGCCCCTCTGTATTCATGATTTTAATAGCGCTTGTTATTTGCATTGCTTAATAAAATTCAATGTAAATTTTCAATTACTTTTTAAACATAGACATTAGTAAAAAAGTTATGATACTAATAAAGTTAAAAGCAACGAAACATAAGGAGTGTATAAACTGTTAGTCTAGTTAATCTTACTGAAAGAAAACTTTCCGTAAAACAATCTGAAGTAAGAGGCAATAAAATAAGTTATCAATACGATAGATATGCTTCGGTACTTATAGATTTATTAGTATTCTGGCTGTTACCCGCGACTTCGTTCACGCAATATTAACATACCATAAAAATTAGCCTATAATATACCCGTCTATGTCAGCTAACCTTCAGTAAAACTCCGATCGAAATCGGCCCAGCCGTTACAGAGATTACTCGGAACAAACGCAGCTTGCAGACAGACAAACAGATAGACAACATTTTTAAATGCTGATTTTCGTTATCAGCAACGCAAATACATCATCTTCCCGAGATATTTCATAGAATTTTTCTTTTGATATTACAAACAGACACTGCATTTTTATTATGATTATATAGATATAGTTGTATAAGCTGTAAATCAACAATTAAACATTTAAAAACGATATTTGATATCAGCTATAAATAAGTTTTGTTTACGATCACGAAGTTTTGGTTCCGTCACCGCGAACACAGCGCAGCGCTTACAAGTAATTTGGCAATTCTCCCGCAGAGAAATTCGTACAATACATATTAGATCAAATGAAATTTATTTTGGTAATTCCATACGAAATTATTATTATACAATTAAGATAGGTGACCTAAATATTGTCAGAAAAGGAATCTTAAGTAATATAGAAATTAAGATACAATTAAGTAAATGAATGAGATTAAAGACATGGCTACAAAATGTTTTATTTTAAATAGATTTCAATTACCTTATGACATGTTGAACAGTTGGAGGTTATTAACTATGATTATGCTATCACGTGTCATGCAAATATTGCGAAAACATTAAATGCAATGCGATACGACGATATGAAGTTTTTATTCCACTTTATGGGTTCTTTAGCCTGTAAAAGTTGTAAAAGTTGATTTGAGCGTGTGTTATGTTATGTGTACTATATTATAAAACAATGCACGAATTTACTTCATTACATCATTTACCTGTTCTTATTCCACTTTAAAAGGGGTAGGCAGGCGGTCGTAAGCAATACATAGTTTTGGTATGGTAGTAAAATTTAACGAATACACTAAATTAATTTGTAAACGGTGAGTTTCGGAGATTGACTTAATATGTAGGTTCATAAGATTGTTGGTTAAATATTAGTGTTTGTTTCGAGACGCGGGGCAGCTGGGGGCGGCGGGGGGCGCGGGGGCACAGCTCCGTATTCATAAATAATTCAGAGGCTTCCGACCGCCTCGGACGCATGAGGCATAACTCTATTCATCTTTTTGTTCTAACACCACTAATGTCATGTAACTAGATTTATTAACGTCGTGGTCGTGCAACAGAAGCGCGGTCTAGTTGTACTCGTGTGTAGCTTGTACTATACTATCTCACTGCATAATTCACTGCGTTATCTTAATATGGAATTAGTGTCTTGTAACACTCTGATATCTCTGTCATCAGTATTTAAAAAACAATGTTTAAATGTAAGTAACTAGATGTAAACCTATATCTAGATCTGTATCTATTCTATACTAATATTATAAAGAGGAAAGATTTGTATTTTTGTATGTATTGAAATAACTCAAAAACTATAAGGCCGATTATAAAAATTCCTTCACCGTTAGGAAGGTAATTTATCTGTGAGTAATATAGGCTATAGTTTTTTTAATTTCTCGCCTGCGAAGTCGCGATCCACAGCTATGTAGGTATTATAATGAGGTAGCTTGTAAATGTTAGAATTACTAATTTGTAACTTATACTATTTTGTTATGGACACCATGTTAAAATATTTTTTTGGCCTTGTTTATTTCTGGAAAACTAAATTACTCTTCACTCAGTAGATCAGTGTCAGTCTATTATGGTGAGTGACTTTGTCGACGAATATTTGATAAGATAAATAACCAACTAGCCTTAGTTAATTCGAATAAAGCTTTCTATTATACATTTGGATATTTTTAAATCTGTGTGATGAACAAGCAATAGTGTTCTCTTTATAGACGTCTGTGTGAGCAGGCGCTCCAACAATGACCAGAGACCGAGTGCTGTGGTCGGCTGTCACGTGCATTCACCACAGATATATTACTTTACTCTCTAAAAGTATGATGTTCAATGATTAGTTTCAACCCAGCTATTCTGGCTTGTAATCTAATGGTACAAAGTATAATATTTATCGCCATGCTCGCATTGTTTTAATGGTTTTTGTGGGATAAAAGAGTCCCTTAATTTAATTATAGTATGATAAATCTACCCAGAATCTGCTTAACACTTAGATAACTCTGTGGCTTGGTTAATTTGTGTTTGTATTACTGATTAATATTGTATCCAAGTGTGAGCTCGTAGCCGGTTAAACTCGCACAAAGGCTTTGCCAAATTGTGCAGTATAACCGATTGATTATCCATGAGAGTGGCTAATGCATGTAAAGTCTTAATGTGTTGAAATAACAAGGATAGCAGTGCGCTACAATTTAATATTTTATGTATGAAATAAATTCTTCGAAATATCGAACTGTCAAAAGTTATCTATAGTTTCCAGTTGGTGTGCGATGGTGGCGACGCGTAGCGACACATTTTGTTTTCGTTTTTAAAATCCTGCTGACGGAACTAATCTTGTGGAAAGATATATTGCACACGTCATTTGAATATTTTGGGTCGCGTTAGTTTGTAGTTTACGTTTTCAATAGTGTAATAATTTGTAGCTTGTGTTAAATAAAAATAAAATAAAGTAGATATCTATCACGTGTCCTTAAAGCGTAAGCAGAACTTATAGAATTCAGGTGGATAATTGCTCTTTTGCCTCTTTATAAGTTATGGAATGTCTTACATTTGTTAATGTTTAATGTTAACTATGTTAATGTTTTTATTTATAATATTACAAACGGTAAAAAAGTATAACGTAGCTGACAGTTGTACATCAAATCATAAGAGAGGCGTTTTAAAGAGATTTGTTCTTGGGATCTGGAAGAGGCGTGGCGCAGCGCTAAGACATAATTAAGATAAATCGCAAGGGGCAATTCGTTTTGTCTAAAGTTCAGTAATTGCGTAAGTTTTTGACGAATACAAAACATTGCTAACAGTGAAAACGATACGAATTCATAAATATTGAGATGACAGACGAAAGCTGTACCTAATTACAGTTCTAGAGGCGAACGTTTTTGTACAGTACGCATGTTAATGAGATTTAGGAGAAATATTTGATGCCTTAATTCTTGACGAATAACCTTTTTCATATGTACCAAGGTGTATTCTAAAAGTGTATCTCAAAATACATTTTATAATCTCCGTGGCTAAGTTGTGCTGCACTTTCTTAACGAAGATAAAAGCGTTAATAAAAGTCAATTAGGCGCTACGCCGCCGCTAGGGGGCGCTAATGCACTCCGTTTATTAACACTAAACATTTCCTTGAGACTAAAAATGACTGATAAAACTC
>LD699455.1:9252210-9298111 GCA_003118335.3 Papilio memnon
GGTTTCCACAGAAATTTATAGCAAATTTTGGTCTAATTGTATAGAGTTATAAAAGAACGAAGGTTATTTTTATGAGACAAAAACATGTAACGGCTGCTGTGGGCAGAGGGCACTGGAGGGCGTGAGCTGTCGCCTGTCGTGTGGGAGCCTGTCGCAAACATCTACATCCGGTTACGTTTCTAATATTAGAGTAATCCTCGAGGCTATTTTAAATATATCAATGTATGTTAGACTTACCTTTGTATCTCTAGGATATTTATAACTTGTTTAGTTTATTTCTACTTAATTGTCCCTCATTTTCGACAAGATACTTTTAGTTACATTTATATTAGTACGTGTAATAGAAGCACATTTGCAAGTGCAGTCGGAACTCAATCGACGACGCGTTTCCTATGATAATGTCGCTTTGAACTCATACATACAAACATGAACCACTACTGAACGAAATCAAACGACCTTTATTGACATGCAGGTTGAAAAATATACAAAAAAAACATGATTTAAAAATATTTGTATTGTTGTTGCGCTCTAGAAGAGAGACTGTGAACGTGCAATCTGTTATTAAGTGCACATGCACCGAATATTGACATTTTAACACATCTAACTTACGCTTCATTTGATTAAGAGATATAGAAACTCATCTTCCCCGCTTCCTTACAGCATACGATATCAGCTTGATCATTAGTGCCGACTGCCGACTGCCAACTGCCGACTGCCGACTGCCGACACGGGCAACATAAGCGAGGTGCATTACGTCGGCAACTCATTACGCCCCGCGCCGCAACGCTCTGACGCCGCAGTTTCACTCGCATATAGCTTTTATAATTAACCCCGAGAGCACTAACTGCCGCTCGTATGTTAATCGCACTGCACGCGGCGATATCAAATGAGATGGATACTTCATAACATGCATTAAGTATAACTTAAGGCGTATGTTATATTATTACTTTTTAATAAATTAATGTTAAATCTATTTGACTATTTTTAATTTTGTAAATCTTTTACGATAATTACCATTGTAAATCTTTTACGATAATATGAAAACATTTTTAAATAACCACTGTCAAGTAGTAGACCCGTAGTGTCCCTAACTATCTGTCATCCCGACCGTCGTGCCGACCACCATAAACAGGCCGCGTCCCTTCTGCCGCTACCGTCCGCTCATAAATTATTCAATTCAACTGAATTTGACCGCGAAATATTAAAGTAGACAACGCACGAAGTAAAGAAAGTATGACTAACAACCAGTTATAAGTTGCGATGTTTGTAGAGGTTACTTGAAAAACTCCATTCACACCTGTTCTCTGTTCTCTCTCTCAATTAATTCCGGACCCAGCAGATTCCCGCTTGGTATCGCCTGGACCAGTTAAGTGCCGCTGGCTGCCGCTAGATGGCGTTGAGTTTTCTGTTTTGCAGCAATCATTTCCGATTAAAATTTCATTCCGCTCTTGGCGGAAAAACTTGGGCAGCCCCTTTCCAAACGGTGATATCTCGCTGAACATTGCAAACAAAGTTGCTTTGTAATGTTATGTTCATTTTTTAATCTTTTGACCAGAGGAATGAATAAATTTGATGTTAAAGCTGTTAACACACTGATTGGTGAGTTTATTATGTTGGTCGATAATATTTACAAACAATAATTCCAATGATGTCGTTTTATTGTGCCATAGATACCGGATGCACAAAAATTGTTTGGCAAACAGTACAAATAAGCGCTATTAAAACGCCTGCGCCGCTCCACTCAGCGATCCTGTACATATCTTTGTTTCATAAATATGGCATAATATTTTTTTAAGCAATTTTGTAGTATGGAATGTATATAATATAGAAGGCTTAATCCAAGAAGCTTATCTAACTATTTTCTTGTGTATTTCACAGACCAATAGAGCTGAACACTTGACTGGCTGTATGATATAGCTGCAGATTTTATGAATAGATGAAAATAACATAAGTAAAACGCGAAAAAACCGATCTAAGAACTCTCAGAGTTGGAGCAATTTATGCAATATTTTTTAAATATTCATCATACTTTGAAATACCTACCAATGCGTATGCGTAAGCTATTATTTGTAGCCGATGAGTTCGTTGTAATTTTAATTTAAATTAACTTTGATTTTATGCGCCCTTAAAATCAAATTTGGGGTAAAGTAATAAATATGCAAAGTTTGGGTGAATACATATTTTACAAAGGACGCGTGCTTTAGTCGCAAATTTGGCAAACAGGTGTATTTTATATGATTTCGAGGTGAAATATATTGCTGTTCGCGTCGGTGTCGGCGTCGGCGCGGCTCGGCTCGGCCACTCCCTGCGGGTTAATAACCAACTTATCTATGGCGCGGATTAGATGTTCCCGAACAATGGGAATACATTCATTACAACTGAATCAAATTATAATTGTAACACAAAAAACCCTAGAATTAAACTTACCATTCTGAATGTATCTATTATAATACCTAACTCTATGTAATGTAGATTTAAAAACTCGCTACAGTTCAGTTAAAACTGAAGGTGTGTAGAGGGCATAAGCAGATTATTGTGATATTCCGTTAATTGGATTTGTGTATGCGTACGTTAAGTTAGATGGTTATTTTATTATTTCACAAGTTAATAAAACTTGCCGGCGCAGCGCCGTAGTGCCGTGGGGCTGCGGGGCCGGGGGGCCGCGGGGTCTGACAGTGGAATGAATGCTTCATGCGTAGTTTGTTTTAATCTGATGCAGACAAAATACATTTGAACACGCGAGACTGGAGCGAAACTCCAGCCTAGGAATGCATGTTAGTGCATTTTTTTATCTACCGTTGTTGTTTAGGATATGCAGCGTACCTAAAATAGAAACTATTTTTTCTAATAACACGCAAGTAAGTTATGTTCCTTTTAAACGCATTTAGATCTTCTCTATTCTATTTATAATTACGGAAAATTTGTATCTCATTAGATGGAAACTTTATTCCTTGCAAAAATTCAAGAATTTCGAAGCTGAAGTCGAAATAAATTGTCTCTTGCGATTTATCTTAATTATGTCTTAGCGCTGCGACACGCCTCTTCCAGATCCCAAGAACAAATCTCTTTAAAACGCTTCTCAGATAAATTGATGTACAGCTTACTGTGGTGTTTTAGGACAATTCTAAAGTTTAAGACTTATTATTTTATACGATACACAATGGTTAGATAATTTTGGTTAGAAAAGAAAGACTTTATTCAAACAAATTCATGTAAGTGGTACGTATCGGCGAAGAAATTTAAAGATATGTGTGAAATCAACCAAGCTGCAGTGGGCCAGCGTGGTTGACTATGGCCTAATCACCCTAACTGAGGCTAGGCTCCGTACCTCAGTGTGGACGTATAGTGAGCTTGTGATGATGATGATGTAAGTGGTTCATTTTTATATATCATTACCTTAGGAAATACGTGACTGACTGTTATTGTTTTTTTATATAAAATGAAAAATCTTAAGAATGCAAAGCTATGTTCAAAATAAATCTTTTAGTAGTCATTTACAATAAGGTCTTTCTTTGTTTTGTCGTACGGATCTCGAGCTGCGGCATGTCTTAAAGCCGTGATTAAGATAAATTACGAACGACAAATAGCTTTTTATTCGTCCGTAATATCTTTGGCGTTGTCTCGCGGCTCGCGGCTCGCGGCTCGCGGCGTTACAGATTTGTCTATCAAAGTGTATTAAAGATTAATTTACGGAAGTACATCAATAGGAGATTGATAAATTGACGGACATCAAGATAACTTATTACTTTGGTCATACATTTTCATTTTTATTTAGAAAAGGATTAAATCACAATAAAAACTGAGTACTTAAACTAGAAAATAAATGACATACTATGTGATATGTTATAAACGGATAGATTTTGAACTTTTTGTCTTTCCCATAGGTCAAAAGAAATTGTAGTCTTTGTTTCTAGATAGCGGGTAAGGTACGAAATCTACTAAGAATGTAGCAACATAAATAACTTCATTATCCAGGCTGATTTCTAAAGCAGAATGAAACTATAAATCTAGCTAGTATGATTCAATTCAAGCTGGCACGCACGACGCACGATAAACATATTGTCGTAAGTTATAATAATATTTTGTAGTTCCGCAACAACGAAATGAATGGAGTTCCGCTGAATGCGTGGCTTGTTTTGATACATCATCGCCCACCGCGGTGCCGCTGAATTATGTATGAGTCCGCGGCCGGGAGGGACGCCCTCTTTACACTGGATGTACGGTCTACAGGACGGTATGGGAAACTATAATCTGTGATTTTTTAATCTTAAAGTGTATAGGAATCATCTCAGCTTAGAATTTTCAGGATGACAATAGACGAAACGACTGAAGATCAGTCTTTATAGTGACAGTTAAACTAATGTTGTATTGTATTTCCTAGTATTTTCATTAAAAAATTGTTATGTTTTGTTCAAACCTAATTTTAATAAGTTAGTTTAACATCATAGTTACATAGTTGTGGTTGTTAATCTCGTGTTTATTAAATTGGTAACACAAACAGCGTCCTTTGGCCGTGTGTACTGAGCGGAGCGGCCATGCCATTGAATTTTAATGTAACCACAACATTATGAATTTAATACTGACAAACTAACTTAAGAGTACACATTACGATCCATAAGGGTAACTTTAACAAGTGCTACAAATCAAAGTAAAATTTCAACTTCTTCATTAAAAAATCAAACGCTTACGTTTAACTTAATGGGGCCAGTCAATGACAGCTTTTACATAAATAATTATCCTTATATTTTTATATTAGAACACTGATATAGTTACTTATCGTACAAATAATTCAAACTTCACTATAGAATATAATTATGGCCGCAATTAGAAACAATTATCCCTTTATCGTGATTAACAAATAGCCAACTAAATTAACAAATTGTATTCAGAATACAAAGTTGAAGTAAATAAAGTTTAAGTAATCAATCATTATTAGGTCGGACTCGAGGACGAAGAGAGGGTACTCAATAGAATAATAGAGTTAAAGCGATAGTTAATTATTGTTATCAGAATAACGGACCAGTAACTGTTTTGCGAAAATATAATGATAAATTTATTATATCAAGAAACTCACTCCATTACGATGATTATATGTGAATACGCTATTTAATAGTAACAACGACCATTAGGAGCATTAAGGAAATACTGACAGAAAGTGAACAGTATATACCCCGCCGTGGGCACATGTCATGCACAATACCGACCCTGTGGTATGCCTATGTCGCACACGCCTATGTGACATTAACTTAACTTTGTGAATCTGCTACAAATAGCCTTTAATCGTTATGCTGTGGATCAACAACTAAAGTAGTTCACGGCACGAGTCGCGAACTCCTTGGCGATTTACAACTCACGCAAATCGTACCTCTATGCAAGTATAAATCTCACTGATCTGCTTCACCCGTGCGAAATGTGTTGGTCTGCAGCACATCAATTTTAGTTGAGTGAACCATGTCTACACTAACGTAACGTAAACTGCATGAGTTATGACAATCATAGAAAAGGTAAAGCCTGTATTTAGACATACAGACGTTTATAGGACATCACTTAAAATACATACTTCTTATTTTATAAGTTTATATTTAACTAAGCTTCAAATTGAATTGAGATTTGTCAACATTGTAATGCGATTGGTGATCGTCAAATGTGTCTAGACGACATCATTCCTACGACTCGTACGAACTATTGAACGACTGGAGTTTGATGAAATAGACATTTTACACTGCATTTCTAGAATAACTACGGCACTTTGGAATTTTATAGCCGAGTGTCGAAGAAAAATGCATTAAAAAGTAGCAAACTCTAAATGGTTTAAACATCTGATTGAAAAATACTACTGAGCCAAATGTTAAGCTTATTCAAAGCATTAAAATTGTGGTAAAACATTGGTTCCATGTACAATACAATGTAGATATTTTCACATTTCACACATCACTTACTGACACTGATTCTAGTTGGTATGCGACAACATTGGTACAAAGCGTAATAAATTAGAAAAGTCTAGAATATTTTATTTGTACAGGAAGCGTGAAGTGTTGGTGTGATTCTAAAGTTTAATATCCGCGTGGAGCCGGATTTTGTTGACAGTTAAATTGAATAGTATTCCGTGGGGAGGTGCGCGGCGCAGAGCGTGCGGTCGCCTCTGACTCTGACGGTTGATCCCTGAATAATGCATACGCGCACGGTTTTACTCACTGTCTGGTGGCTGGCTAAACTGTGGCTATTCGGTTTATCCTGGTTTATTGCTGACCTTTTAGTAATTTTGATTTACGTATATACGCTAATTTGTAATCGCTTTTTGTGCATCATGCAAAAGGAATATAAAATTATTAAAAAATAAACATTCAATTGTTTTGTGGCGTCGATTTAATTTCCTCAGTCACTGAAGCTTCCCTTTATTGATAAGCGTGATTTTGTACAAATAATGGCAGGCAACATGCAAATTTTATGAAGACGTTTCGTTAACGTTATCAGCTATCGCGTGGAGATAATGCGCTCCTCCGGTTATTAGCAGTCATTGTGCCGCCCTCGCACCGCTCCCGTGTCGCTCCCGTATCGTTCCCGTATCGTTCGGTACCTCTCCCGCGCCGCTCTCGCCGAACGGCTTTGCAATAACGATAGCTCTTAACTCTCGGAGAACGTTTAGATTACAAGCATGATTGTGATGCGCTGATATTGTTTACTTAACTTTTACATTATCATTTAATTAGTATTTTAATCTAGTTGAAGATTTAAAGTAAATTTTATGTTTAACTACTAATTAACCGATACGGTCATAGATTTGTTATTCCTACACTTGGCACGTGAACGTGATCCCGTCCGTTTGTTCTCCCTAATCTGTTAGATTGTTCACAAACTCTGGCGAAAATCATTAATCTTTGTGTAAGTATTTAATATTAGTATTATTTCGTTATCCCCAGGGCGGGGCAAATTGACAAACTTCGGGAGCAAAGCTTGTAAACTTGTTAGTCAGTTGACTCGCGAAGTTATCGCAATAAACTGTGCCGCGGCCGCGGACTTATTGAACTGATAAATGTATTATTGTCATAACAACGAATACTACACTAAGTAGAACAAACGGACTTTTTCCTTATTAGAAGTTTGGTAGTAATTATGTGCTTAAAGGTATTTGTATATATAAATGCTAATGTTTCTATCGATTATAAAAGAAATGTGATTTTATTGAAGTACAACAGTATGGTGATTTAAAAAAATCCGCGTATATTTTCGAAAATGAATTAATAACGACAGAGCAGTGATTCATGTACCTCGTTAAAATGGTTACGTGCTCCAAATACGATGTGACTGAGAATTTCAATGACGTACCATTATGATGTAGAGAGTTCGCTCTATTCATTAAGAGAATTGCGATTCAAGAGAATAATTGAGGTTTCAATAATGCCAGCGTAAAATGGTAATCCGCCGTAATACGTCACGTGTGTATACAGCCGGATGCTGCACTTCATACATATCAAGTCAAGACAAGATATTTACTTATAGACAGGTTAATTTATACACAAAAAGTCTGTTTTCACTTTAAATTCAATTTAAAATTCGCGAATCGCCATCGAAATAAAATCTTCTGGCTTAATATATATCTTTCGGTATGGTTTTAAAGGAGTTGCTCGTTTGTTAAAGAGCAGAGAAGTAATTTGGTTTCTACTGGAATTCTTCTAAAATTCATTATCATTACTTTACAATAAATAATTATAATAAACATCAATATAACATTAAATTAAGTTGAAGCATCAAAGTTAGCTAGAAGTGTACTTAATTATAATACTGTCTGTGAACTTCTTAATACTTAGTACTTGACTTAAGATGAATTTATCAGTGTAAAGTCCATTTAAGTTTTAAATCTGTGAATACAAAGAAAAAGAAAAACTTTATAAAAATTCAATAATATCAGACACAAGAGATGTTGACAATTACAGTAGAAATAGATTCTTTGCCTTGCTCAAATATAATCTTATAATCTACTGTTAATTGAGTGCAATAAAATATTTCCAAATAACTAATTCTTCATTGTGAAAGTAATGAGGGTTGCAAGGGATTGCAAATGAAGCTTGATCGAGTCAATTGGTCTGAAGATAGCCGCTGTCCCCCCCCCGCTGCTCCCCCGCGCAGCTCCCCCCGCTGCCTGTCAGCACCGCTCTGTTACTCGACTCAAAAGAAACTGCTCCCGATTATCAACATTCAAATTCAATGAAACGTTATTAACGCACAATTTCCGATTGATTCGCCTTTTTTCATCCAAAGAACTCTTTCTGAATCTGGTAATGACCGTTATTTTAAAGAAGCAAGGATACGTTTGGTACCAAATTAAAAATAAAATAACAAAGGCAATTAGAACAGGCTTGTCTAGTGTTTTCTCAGATTTTATTAAATTATTTTTGCTTTTGTTTTACATATTACGATTTGTCACATTTGATGAATATTACGTAGTTAAAAGTAATGTGGGAAACTTTGATTTTAAGCAAAAACATGTTGAGAGTTAAGGTTAGTCCCTTGCCGCGGCTAATTCACTGCTCGCTGGATTCCAACCGGCGCTGGCGACCGACCGCACTACTTATAATTTAAACATCGTCAAGCGAAATTAAACTCTAACATCGGGTATGAAAACTGAAATTTAAATAAATATAAATTAATGTGAAATAGAAACGGATTCATTTGCGAAATATGATGTAAGTGTCATCTCGTGCGGGGACGCACTGCGAAACTTTATATTATTAGTTTGGGAATGTTTCGGAATTATAGATTTTTTAAATTAATTTTCTTGTAAAGTATTAATACGTAATTTATTAAGATTATACTACTACCTCTTAAAGAAAATATATGCTGCTTAAGAGCGGGCGCACACCTTTGACTAAACTATCGCAAAATTGTAGTGCGATTGTCGATTGTTTCAAATTTTCGCTGAAATGCGGAAGTTTATATCTTTGGATGGATGTTTGTTAGAAGGTATATCATAAACTGCTGAACGGATTTACATGAAATTTCTTACAGATGTAGAGCATAGTTTCGAAGAATTAATAAATCAACGCGGACGTAGTCACGAGTCAAAGCTAGTAATTAATAAATGGAAGAGATGTGAACATTTTTATGCTAGTATTTAGAAGTAAGATACCAGCACGCGCCTCATCTAACCATCCAGTTAACTGTTAGTGCTTTTAGAATTAATTAAATTAGACACTAAATGAAAGTTTATTCGGTCGCCGAGTGGAGTCTGCAAAGTTTCTGGTTTTGTTCGCATTTCACACCTTCTAATCCTAATATACGCCATTACCTTATTTAACGCTACGTGTTTTAACGTCACATAAATAATTTTATTAATTAATTATGATAAAGGGTGATTGCACCTTTGTTAGTGGTATTAACGTTAAGTTTAAGTTGTTAAAAACTAAACTTATTTTGTTCTTTTAAGGAACTACCAATATCTTACGGGTACACATCATGCATATACCAAAGTAATTTTTTTGTAAAATTAACTGTTTTTCCAAAAAATAAACAACAGATTGGAGAACTAAAGCTTGAGTTTACATAAAACTTTATTTTAACTTATCATAAGATAATAGATGCACGTTTTACTTAATTTGGAATTTCCTGTACAGCGCAGATAGTGAAGTCAGCTAGTCAGCTTATGAGCGAAGTGTGCAATATTTAAAATGACTTTTGGTATAATAGAGTCTAGTTCACCACATCTGGACAGCATTAGCATTAAGCATACGGGGAGGGGAGGGGTCAACGCTAAATTATTCATATATTTAAGGAACTTCCTGAATATATTTAGTCAATTAGAGCAATATGACCGGCAGCGGCGCGGCGGTGTAGCACTATTAGAAAATGTTATTCCCGTTCTTCCTTCGGGACTCGTAAAAGTTTCAATGCACCTAATCCTGGAATGTAACCTATAATTGTATAGACTGTTATTATTATAAATTCGATTTATTTGTAGGAAATAAAACTATAATTAAAATAAACAAATTATATTTTCCAATAATTTCCCGTTCCAATCATTGTTCAGTAGAGCATAATCGTGCGGTGGTTTTTAAATTACCAATATATTTTACCGTAATTTAATACGTATGATGGTTTGATATTCTCGATTATTCTGTTGTATTGGGTTAACTATCATATCTCTGGGTCTCATCAAAAAACATAAATTGACTGTAGAAGGTTAACTACAGGGTCGCGTTTGACTATATCTTCGTAAACAATAGTCAAAATATGACAAACATATTAAATTCCTAAATAGAAAATTGTGTTACAAAATTAAAGAACTACAAAGAAAAAATGCTTCCATTAAATTTTAATTCAACGAACCTCGTTTTTTATCGAAAAGCTTTTCCATTTAGCTTTTGTCGCAAAGACCTGACCTCCTCGACTTACAACTTCTGAATACTAATTGTGTCGTTCTCAAAGTGATTGCAAACTGAGCTTTGATCGAATCAATCGCCTCTGAAAAAAGTCCTTTTTCCGATATAATGGTTTATAAATCGTCCGTCGACATTCCGCCACTTGGATAAATGGATGTTTTAGGCAACGATTTTACAAAGTAAGTGTGTACGAGTACCTTTCATCTCTTATATAATAACATTATAAATTTTAGGAACATAATTCTTAAATTAAAGACAGAATTAATGAGCCTGGAAGACTTACGATATTTTTTATATTCCGCGCGAACGGAGTCGCGGGCAAAAGCTACTGACCTTACAAAGTCTATAAAGTAAACAAAACTCGGCATTTAAATGTTTCTGCGACGTATTTATGAAGCGCACTTAGTAGCATTATATAACACCTTAAATAAATAATGAGGAAAAACCACTAGGGTTATGTTGCTTTGTTTATGCATCCCGACTTTATCGTTTTACCTTATAATAGCTCTTATTTGGGTACACCAAAAGGTTCATTTTGCAACGTGTAATTTAAATTCATATAGTCGTAGTTGCTGACCGCATCGCGTTGCCGCCGGCAATGTGTGAGCCGAAATCTCATTTCTCTTTTTTATTTATTTATTTTTCAAGATAGAAGTTACAAGTTTAGTTTTTGGAGAGTACATTTACAATTACCAGTATTCATAAAACAGAATAAACGTAACACAGCTGATTGAAATTATTTTCGATCCAATTATTCGTAATTGACGAGTAAAAAGGAAATCGAATGATTTAATCGAACAATAATTATCAAAGAACCAATTTACCTTTCAAAGTAACAAGCAATTATTCAAGACCATTTGCTAAAAAGCTTTTCTAGTCTCAATTGAATCAGACTTCAGTTGAAGCAGATTTCATTTGTAATAAGTATTCTTACTTGAGCGAGGCGGAGGCCATTGTAATTTATCTTCTGTGCCTTTAATTGTTGCCGCGCTTCATTAACTTGAGATGTTTGACAGATGTTATTTTTCGAAAAATCAGTGAATCTTATAAGCTAATAGCTTACAAACGGTAACAAAAAACATTTGCTAAATGTTTTTGCTCTGTTATTTAATGGCTTCAAGATTAAAACGTGAGCCTGCTTGAAACTTTGTTACGAAGTTTTTAGTTTTGAATAAAATATTTTACAATAGCGATATCGTCAAAGGTTCGGCACGTTTTAGTAAATTTTATTGAGTTTTATTTCAAAGGTTTCATGAAAAAGTTTTTTTAAGACACGAGGGAATACATGTACCTGAACGTCGTAAATGATATTATGGAGGACCGTTATATTACTCTAACATAATCTTTTACTAGCTCCAAGTGCGAAAGTGCGCTTTAAAGTATTGCAAGAACGTTTTAAGGTCCATAATAATTTTATTATCTGAGCGCTTGTTCTTTTAAATAAAATTTTAAAGATAAAGAATTTGTTAACTTCAGTTAACTTCGGCCGGGTGTACTGAGGCTTGCGAACTCGCTCAGACCTAATTTAATGTTCACACAGAACTGATTTGCATTATTTAATTTTCACTGGATTTAAAATCTAATTGAGTGTCGGCTAGCGTTAAAAGGATAAATGTAGTTGTTATTATTTAACCACACATGAAACATAAAAATAGTGAATTATCTTAGGGTCCTTTAAGAAGCGAGCTCTTAGTTCTCTGTAGTTCCTCTGGTGTTGCAGATGTCCATGGACGTCGTTGACCTTGGTGTTCCTGGCGCTTATTTACCGCCTTTTGTTATATAAAAATCTGATATATTGGATAAAACCATTTTTAATTAAGGTTTAAGACTAGATTACTTATTAAAGCTTTATATTGGTCATAAATATTCAGTAGAAACAATCTGTACCTTTGTACCTAACCTTTACTGAACCTCCAAATCCTTTACTCTGTTTCATGTAGACTATGCCCCTTTTAATAACATAATGAAATTATTAACTCATTATAGGCTAGTCATGGAACAAAGACTGTCTTATAAAGAATTTAAACAAAAGCCATTTTGTGTAAGCTTCAAACAAAACAAAATCACCAGATTATTAAATAGAACTTTGTAACTATTCAATTTAAAGTAAGTAGAAATTGCGAAAATGGATTTTAGGATAATGGGGTAGATTCATATCAAATAACAATATTGATGTAGTACACAGCCCGTACACCTCTCCTATCAATTTCTTAATTTAATACGTTTGTAATATATTTTTTTTAAACAAATGAATAGATTTTTCGCCTGTGGGAATGATTGATAATTGAAGGCAATATTTTTTGCCTTCGAGCGTTAAATCCGTAAACACAAAGAACTAAAACTAGATTGTTTAACATTACAAAGAACAGTCCTACAATTTATATTAAACTTAAATATTTTCTCCTTCAGACAAGTTTCAGCATAAAATATATATTATACTAAAAGCGTTATTCCAAAGTGGATTTTTATTCAGAGAGCGCTCTTTGAACCCTTAACAATTTAAAGTGACAGGTTAATCTTTTTCGGACGAGTCAGACGCTTAGATCGGGTAAACATTTTTACTCAAAAGCCCAAAGGCCGAAGAAAAGTAGCACTTTCGGCCTAGATTATAGCGTTAGATAATGGCCTTACATACATATAACACTATGTAAAATACATATACGTATCTAAGTACTATTAGCGTTAATATTTAAAAGATTAGACAAATATCTTGTATGTTAGGCTCAACAAGTTACACCTTAACTTTTATTTTTATCTTACAATTTCCAAATTCCCAAAAAGTTTTAAAATCGTCTCATAGTTAAATAGCTATTTTCAAACTATGTGGATTATATTTATTATATACCAGTGATCCGCCCCAGCTTCGGCCAATAAAGAATATACATCTCATATCTTTTCTGTCATATCCTTTATTCAGGTTATTCAGTAATAACATAGCTTTCTAATGGCTTGTATGTACCGTATGTTACATGTTTCAAAGGAATTTACTCAGTAAGTTGTAAGCAGCTTTTGATAGATAACATCCCTTAATTCAGTCCGCAACGAGTCGGGGCTTAGTGGAACTTTGGAAATGGCGGACTTGTGTGCAGTCACAAATAACTTGATCGTTGAATTACGGGGAAGTTAGTCATTGTCCCCGTACTTTAGTCCACTTATATACGTATATCTGCAGATATAGCTATCTTACATGATATCCAAGATATAATATTAAATTCTCTTTCAATAAGAATTCCTTACTGTTCATTATGAAATAAAAAAGTATATAAAATGGTATATCACAAAATACTGTACATGAATACGTAATATTGTGTGCGTGCGTATGTAAGACGTAATATCAGAAGCACAGTACTATTTAGTGAAAACTGCACAACACTATCTAACTGGATTGCAAAGACATCATCAACTTACAGTGATTAACCAATCGACTTTACATAAACGCATCACTCGACCATCTAATGACAACTGACGTCTCTCATTCGAACGCCGCCATGACGTCTACAAACTCATTCTGTGTTGTCTGGTCAAAAAATTACAAACCAATTTTAAATGTTGTCAGCACTATTTAATAGTAATCGTTCAGAAATTAACAATTATTCCACGCCGTTACATATAAATAAAAACTTTAAATAATTAACAAGTTTCATAATAGATCGAGTTCTAGATGTCGCTAGTTTCGCATGAAACGCACCTGCCCGCTTTTGTGACCTGAATATTCATCCCTAAGCATTGCTTACGAACACACGTTTTACACATTTATTGCTAAACAGATCAGGTACACGAGGATGGATTAAATTAGTCTTCAACTAAGATTGTCGCAAAACACATTTAATTGTTATGTTGTATAACTATTTGTTAATTTAAATTGATTTGATTTTCTTTACATTTTTGATTCAAGAACTGTATGGAACTATTACCATTAAAGGTAACTATAACTTAATATGATAAAGTTTTATTTGCTTTGTTGGATGTTGGCATTATACAACTATGTGGTAGTGATTACTAAAACTGATATGAGAATGCATCTTTAATTACCTATCGGTGGTCGTCGGTAGGCAATATTAGGCGAACTCTAACCGCACAAAGAATTATTTCGTAGAAAGAATGTATTATATTTTTAATTTTATTGTTTAAGAGAAGATAAACAATGTCCTGCTTTCTGTAGGACACGCGCTCGCGCTCATTTAATAATGTATTACACGACATTATAGTTGAAAAAGCAAAGGAAAATAAGCCGTAACACTGTTATATAAAGTTTCTGTCGCGAGATAACGCGATGGCAACTGAATGTATTATACAATAAATGCATTAAACAAAACCACATGATTTATACGACGCTCGCTTTTTATCATCTTTGACTTTTCATATAAACTGCATTTATATTCAAATTATGAATCTGATTAAATAATTATTTGAAAAGATATAATACTAAACTGAATGTCTATACTTAATGACTTCAGATGTTGATTCTGTTCAACTATTAAGGTGGGGTTTCACTAACTTTCGCGTTTTCAATGTTTATATTGCCTAAGTTAATACAAAGTTAAGCTAAAACTCTTTAATATAAAAATATTAAGTACATTTAACTAAAAACAGCAATTAAGTAAAATCGCACCCACAGCTACTTTAGAAATAAATTAAAAATGACTAACTTCAGAGCCGCGAGTATTTAATTCTTAATTTTTGCACGATTTACACAGCAGTACTTAGTGAAGTTAACTGCAGGAGATAAAGCGAAATTTTTTCAAGTCTGCTTAAATATTCAGTTCTTCTTGGAAAAAATTGTCACTTACTACTACCATGAGATTTATATTATGTTTTAAGGAGGAGTGGGGGGCACAGATGTAATCTAAATATAAAAACTACTTCGAATACCATATTAATAGAAGCCCCCCCTACCCCGCCGTAGTCATCGTACATACAAAATTAACATTTGTATTTTGTGACGTGTAAGTGTAATTATATAAGAGAACCTTTAACTACTCTGCACGTAAGAGGCTGAGTGTATAGTAATGAATTGAATCTACCTTGTTAGTCTGTGTAGAGCTGTTACCCTGGTATTGACATCTCACACAACTATGCAGTTAAAGTTTATCTTAAATCATTGTTTTATTTCGATAAAGACAAAGGACTAGACTACATTTACTTATATCTTAAAGGAGCGAAATCGAGGCTGTATACAATATGCATTTATAGACGCAAAGTATGGGAAGATCCAAACTTCTTAAAACTTTTTTATTTTACAGTGATTTTTCTATTTTTCCAGAAATTCGACACTACCATTACATTTGGCAAGTGACCCTGTGGCGGTTGTTGTGTATTGTTTACGCGCACTGAGCGCTGCGTACATTGAGGACTCATAAATAATTCAACAATTTTCGCCTTTGCCGGATTAGCGTGAGCACGGGTAAAGTGGAAATCTGTTGCTTTTAAAACAAAAAAAGGCTATTTGAACTTAGCCACAAATATTATACCACATCCAAATAGAAGAAACAAATCTAGTTTTTCCGTCGATTATGGATTAAAGCGAACTTTCAATGTTCAAATATTTTCTTTGGCAAAATATGTTAATAGTGAACGTTATTCGGTTGCGTCAGCGGAGCGTTTTACCGGTGGCTTTAGGTAAGGTCATTGGAAGGTCGTAGCATCGAGGACCGGAGCGGGATTCCAAAGTGTGACACGTTTTGTATGGTAATGGAGTGCATCGCGCTCATGCATACAAACATGTCGACCCAATCTGCCGCGCTCTGCCCCGTGCTGCCTCACTCTGCGTCGAGCGACGCCCTCACGCAAATCAAGATAAACTCGATCCTCCGCTACGAACGTCCTAAACGAACTTTTCACACCTCCGATATATTATAGATTGCAATCTACGTGGTGATAAAGAAATGTTTAAGAAAATATGCTGCAATCTAGTTATTATTTTTAAATCCCTGTCCTTAGCCAGCTAAAGTTCATGCTTTCATACTAAATATTTTATGTAAAAGTAATAAAATGATAGACAGTAGGTCCTTTTAAAGTGATGGTAATCGTCCTAACAATCATACAATGGTTGAAAGGCAAAAAAATCATTAAAAATGTAATTTCTCAAATATCAAATCTAAAAGGTCGGTGTATACTTTAATTCAACTGTAGAGCTCTTTTAAGAAACTCATTCGTTGGATCGGGGAAAGGCGTGTCTCAGCTTTAAGTCGTAATTAAGATTAATTATAACTAAGAAAATCCTTTTCCTCTAGCTGAGTTATTTCTCGAAGTCGTGCTGTAACAAATACAAAACTCCCAGCTTACTTAGCGGTTTCTTGTAAAGTGTCTCCGCCTTCAATTTAATCGAGCGCTCGTTATTTCAAACGAATACAATTTATTAATGGGAGTTTTTTTTTAATTTTCTATCTATTATACGTAGCTGTTAGTGTAATACAAAGAATGAAACAAAAGAAAAAGGTTCTGAAGTCACTTACTAGAAATGTAAATGCTTACATTCCCGATCTCACAAAACAATAATTAAATATAATAACCAGTATGCACCGTGCTACCCGCTGTAGGCTGTGCTCTGGCACGAAGGAAGTGATTATTGGGCGGAAGTCGAGCGCGCAGCCTCCGCTGTTGTGACGTCACGCCACCATTTAAATATAATATTAATCATTCGTAAATAGAGCGGAAGGCATCGCTTCGGTTTGATTATAGCTTTCCTGAGCACTTAAGCTACGAACTTAAGTTATTGTAAACAACTTGACCGACTTTGGTCAACTGTTTGGTGTTGTTTAGAACAAAGATTGTGCGATCTACTAAAGGGCTGTGGTACCACAGGATCTTTGAATCTTAACAAATGCTTTAACCACTGATGTCATTTCAATTTGTTTCATATTCTCTGATAAAATTGTATGTAAATAAATATTTGTAGAGAGCAAGGCTAGAAAGTGTTCAGTATAAAATCAGTTAACATTTTGATAGCATTAGTTGGAAGCCGTCGGAGCCGCCGCGGTCAGACCTGAATTATTCATGTGGTTTATGGACTCGGAATACATTTAGCAATAACTTTAATGTAACACTAACTGGCCGCGGCCGTACAACTGCCTCCGCAATGTCAGCACAAAAAGCGCTTTGTGCTCGCGACAATGAATATGTTTAGCTTGTTTTCATTCATTGTACATCTCCGCATTAGCGTTCAAAACTCATTTATGTTTAGTTTCGATGAACATTTAAATGGCATTGTATTTTACGTTTATTTAAATTGATTCTATGACTTTGCGTTAGTCTAACGAATCCTAACATTCAATCCTTTTATTAATTGTTCTATTTTAAAACCTAGAATTTTCGTTTTATTAAATTGATAGGCACATGTAAATAATCGATAGCAATTGTTATGCCAATTTTAAAAAGAAAGTATAACTGAATTCAGTCGTACATTTTCAATAACAATAGAGCTAGGTAACAATGAATAATCATAATAATAGAAATACGTTAAAGGCATTATGAAAATAATATTCAGCCTTTTCACATGCAGCCTCGGTGTGGCAGCGTAGCACCATAGCATCGTAGCATCATAGCGGCGTAGCAGCTAGGCAGCAATATTAAAACATATCACGTTCTCGCGGCGCTTGTGTTCACGTAAGCGCTTTCAGGCGCCAATATTCCTTATTAGAGGAAGACTTTTCCCCTTCATCGATAAAATAAGGCACGCTACACATCACGGTTAACAATGAATCTAGTAAAAAGAAAACAAGTACGGTATTATAACACTATTTTATTTAAGTTTTTAATCTACAAGACATTGCAAATTTATCTCCAGATTCCATTTTCTTTCTACTCTGAAATGTATTTCGTCACCAGCTCACTATACTTCCCCACCGAGGGGCTCGGAGCCTACCCTAAGTAAGGGTGACTAGGCCATAGTCAACCGTGCTGGCTCACTGCGGGTTGGTTGACTTCACAAGTATCTTTGAATTTGTTCGCCGATATGTGCAGGTTGCATCACGATGTTTTCCTTCACCGTAAGAACGGTTCGGGTAAATTATGTACATATGAAAATCGAAAATCACATTGGTACATGGCTGGATTCGAACCCAAGACTTGTAGATTACAAGTCAAGTGCTTAAACCCCTGAGCCACCGACGCTCAAATGCATTTAATCTGTTTTTAAAATTGAAACCACAATCCAACTGTTATTGTGATGTCACAGGAGATATGAGATATTCAGATTGCTCTATTTTTGTTTTTGAGTATTGATAAAATGTTTCGATCTGAACACTGTAGTGTGTAGCAGGCCTAACCCTTGCTCCCACACGGGTGCTGCGCTAAATGCAAATGATATTAAGACGTTAAAGTTATCTGCTAAATCGAGCCGCTACACTGTAACGTTCGCTATTTATTAACACCTACAGTGTGCGATGTGCACACAACCTTATATTATTTTTATGGTCTATTGTTCAGTTATGAGAACTGTTTTAGTTTTCTTTTCTATGATGATATGAGATATCTGAAGCATATACGATGTTTTAACATTAATTGCGAACAAATATGTATTCTTCCGACGCTTTTGTTTATATCGGTAGTCTGAACAGTATTATTTATACGAAAAAGAATTGATTAGAGCTTACTTTGAAAACGCAATTCTTACAATGTTAACATTTCTATCTAGAATCCAATAGAATATCTTCTAAAGCAATATTGAACGTGTCCGCTAACAGATCTGGAAGCTTTTCATTTATTTGACAAATATCTTAAGGAAACAGCTTTGTAATTATTTTACGTGACAGATTTTATTTGTATTGAATTTTTGTTTTCGATTCGATGAAGATTAAATAAAATGGTTAGGCAAAAGGAGTCTATTTGTTGTTTACAAGTTATTACTTCTTTCGACTTTACAGGCGAATGTATTTTAAATGTAAAGAAATGCCTAAGACTATTGTTTCCGGATGTGACGTAAGCCTATGAGAATGTGTGTCACGAATCTATTAAGACGTATAAGTTCAATAAATGTTGTGACATTATGCGCGGGCCGTCTTGAGTACTCTATGTACAGCGCGAAAGCCTCCCGCGTAATGTGCCGGCACGTTTTATGATAATAGCTTATTAGCGAGTGTTTTGTTGACGCATCAACATGACTGTATTAAGCATATTTCTTACTATCTTGTCACGTTTTAATATCTTTGTTGAAGTTCTTTATGAAATGTTAGAGGCGCTCGTAACTTAGCTGAACAGCTTATGCATCTTTATTGAGAGGTTCTACAGCAATCTTTACCTAAACTCATAGTCACAGCTTCGCTCGAATAGTTTTCAGTTTGAGAATATGTTAATATCGCTTTGATTTCCATAAGTTTGCATTTAACCTTTTTAAATTGAATCGGCTGTATGACGAGACAAAATCCCTTCTCTTTCTGATCATTATCGTTTGTTTAGCTATGGATTTGTATAATATATTATTTCAAAAATAAATCCGAAGTCACGAAGCGTTCATTCGGTTCGTTTTAATTATATGCAGCATATGATTTACGAGGGAACTCGGAAATAAATCCATCTCGTTTTATTACGTTTCGTCGACGAAACCATCGTATATTAAAAGTAATGAATTGCGCAATTCGCAATGACAAATTAATAGCACGCATTGACTTTGCGATTAAACGACTCGGAAATTTTAATGTGCAAATATTCGCAATCAACAATACTCGTAAATGACGTTAAACATAAAACGGATCACTCTGTTGATCGTCGTTCTGGTAATAATTCAATCGTACAATAGTATAATAAAATAGTGTTTTTTAGAATTTCCCTTATTAAAATTAAATAATCTGTGTACATTACGGGTTGAAAAAGTATAGAGAAAGATAATCCTTCAAAATACTCATACTAAGATTACGCAGGAAAAGAGACATACCAATAAATCATGGCGTGACTTCTGAGCGCTAGAAATCAAAGTGACATTTATGATAATCCGAAAATCCGGCTCACGAGTTATTCTTTATGAATATGAGCGTGAAAAGTTAATCAAAAGGGAACTCAACTAATTATCTAAAGCCGGGATTTGTGGTTCGTTGGGCTCTACACCTCGCCTGCTCCGCGGGGGCTGCGGGGGCTGCGGGGCGAGGCGAGGCGGGACGGGGGGGGGGGCGACTCTCTGCGTGGAGTGTTTTAACTTAATCTCTATGAATATTTAATGTATCGCGATTCAGCCGAATGCGAGGATTGCTTTTTGTACTTTTTGCATATGAGAAGAACAATTTAAAGTTAATTTCGTTCAGGTTTTCAATGAATATTAACTATAATAACAAAGGGAAAATGGAATACTTTGTTACGCGATGTGACGTAACAATCATTGCTATAAAGTCGTATTTTATTTTTATGTTATTTAATAATATAGATATTTATATAAATTAATTTCTATGTGATATTCAGTGAACGGTGCTACATCAAGTGAATGAAAGGATGTCAAATTTAGTCAGAAGAATAGGCAACTGCTCCTGACATCAATGGCTCGTCTTCCAGAGTACTTCCTTTACTCCTGAACAAAGATAGTTAATTTAATTTAATTTCGTAGCACTAGAATTCAGCTACGAGATGCTACGGAATGCTACAATAAATTTAGTGTTTCGTTTAATTTCGATTTCGAAAGATATATGTATGTAAATTACACCATAAAAAAATTATATTTACAAAGTATTATACTATAAAAAACTTTTTGTAATAAAAAGAAAATTAGAACAACATTATCTTTAGCCTGAAGGAAACCAAAAGTTTCTTAAGATTGTCCAAAAATTAGAAGTTGAATGAAAACATGACAGTTTTATTAAAAGCGTAATCACAAGCATGGAAAGTTTGTGACGAGTAAAGGCAGTCAGTTAAGTTAAATTAATTGAGCAGGTTACTGTCATGTTGTACAAGCAGGTAAAGAAACGAGGGGTTGAAAAGATAAGGCCGACTTGAACAAGGTAAAAGATTAGCGAGGAAAAGATCGCTTCAAACTTTGTAATGTTGATAAATAAAAACAGGGCAAGCTAGATACGAGTAAAGCCGTTAATAATTGTGACGATTATATTGTAATTTATAAGAGTTTTAAAAAAAAGCTAAAATAATTAAAATTTGAACTTTTAAAGGCTTGTGTATTGTGTAATGTGTAAAATATACTACACAGGGTTGGTTATATTACAATGTACAGGTTATGTGATACCTTTTTTGCCATTTTATATATTTCCATGACTTGTATAGCAATTAAACATGATATTACCTTTAGGCCTAATCATTAAGGTAAACAATACCTAATTATACCCTATTTCCTCGGGCGTAATGAAGTAATAATGGAATGGCCAAACTATGGCTATTTGTGTAGGCCGCTCATTTATTTGCAAAGCAACAAAGGCGTTGCTTCGCTTAATGTTTAAGGTAATTAAACTTCGGGACAATTTTCTATACGTAACTGTATTTACGTACATTATTCGCTAACGAGTGTCTGTATGTAAAAGTGGGGTTCCTCTGGTGTTATGGATGTCCAGCGATGTCCGTATTATGAAATGCAAGATCCTAATCTCTGCCATTCTCTCTGGGTTAAGGGCGACACTTATTGTTCATATAAATGTTTGACAGTGAAAATATGTTTTTAAAAATTAATTAATTCTAATAAAGCGATAAGTATCAACGTTGTAGTAAAATGATGCACTTTATGCAGAAGAGAAGGGCTTAAGGTCACGTGATCAATCTTCGTTTGTTATCTCGCTGCATGACGGGGACAGAGCGTACTGTACGCCGGAACAGCTCTGACTAATTATACGAGGACGCGGATCTTCTGTTCCAGTTATACTTTAATCTAGACTTTTTGTTCAACAACGACTTACGATCACAGATTAAATACCGGAACCTCAAGATATTAGAGAGAAAGGGAAGTAGGTTTTTCGTACTACAATAGTTTCTCACAAGCGTTTTATATTTTTTGTTGATATTTCTGGTGATGCAACTATTCTATAATATTCATCTTATACCATGTAGCAGTCGTGGCCGAGTGGTTAAGGCGTCTGACTCGAAATCAGATTCCCTCTGGGAGCGTAGGTTCGAATCCTACCGGCTGCGAGATTTTTTTGCAGATTAAGTTTAAATGTTTTTTTAATGTACATTTTGTACATTAAAGAAGACATGAAAAATAAAACTGCAGTATTTTTTTCTAAGATACGATTAAACTTAAGGAACAAATTCAGAGTATTAGAGCATCTTTTTTGTTCAATGTGTAGAATAATTAATTAGGAAAATACAGTAATAATGTTTCCGAAATTTAAAACACAATGTTAATTTAAACCCTTTGAAAAAGGTCATTCACATTTCCAATTATATAATTAATTATAAAGTTTTATTTAATTGTGCAAACACAGAGAACCCCGATAAAGCAGTGATCTCTTAAATTGTCCCCGGCCGACGACAGGCGCGCCCTCTGTGCAACTTTAATTGACTTAGCAAAGTCCTGCACGCAGCATGGACTTGAGAGTCTTAACGAATTGCAGCAATTAATGAAAATACTTCAAGTCGAAAGTGAAGTACAAATAATTTAAGTCAAATTAATTAAAAATAAAAATTTAATCTTAAATGCAAAGTCCAAAGATTTTTGTTTTTACATAACTTCTTTACGTGTGCAAACATAAGATATAAATTCTACTTCCGTTTTAGATAGTTTCTTTAACTAACAAAATCGAACTCAATTTTAGAATGAATCAGAGCTCAAGGCGTGCTAATTTAGTTACAGTTATCCTTCCAGTGAAGACTTGATTCATAGGTGAGCAGGTGTGTAAGACATTTCGATGTGGAAAATATATAAAATTTAGTATAAAGGAGCTGGTACCGCGCAACAATTAAATTTATGAGTTCACACTGACGCTCGGCAGCTGTGAGCCACTGCTTTCTCTTGTTATTTTTTAATTTTATCTCAGTCCGCTACACTTGTAGAACTGTAACTGTGGCGCTAGTGTGCTCATTAACTGCCTCGAGCTCGTAAAGAGATTACTCATTTGTTGAAGTTAAACTGGGAGTGCAACTTATTTTGCAATGCCTTATTATGTTAACCTTGATAATATTAATACATTTTTTGTATTTAAATGAATTTCTTTCATATTTCAATAACAATGTATTTTGTCGGTAGGTGATCAAATTCATATGAACCCAGGAGTGGAACTGCGTTGCTTTCATGATTTTTCAGAATAACTACTCGTTGCCAATATACATGTTGAGGGAGTCCCCATGAAGTTCTCTGTGCCTCCGTGTCCCCCTGAATACGCTCGTGTACCCCGCGTGCCCCCGTGCGTCAAGCGTGCCCCCGTGCGCCGGTGTGCGGCCACAATGCGTGTCGAGGGTCGAGTGGGCCGTGAGCGCAACAATGCCTGTGTACGCTTCACTCTTCCACTCGTTATTTTGCAAACTGTACAAGCGCGATAATGAAACAATTTTAAATGCAGAAAGAGTCGCTCGCGTATTCAATGCTTGCTCGTGTACATTTGATATAATGCGTCTCTCATACACCTGTGATAGCAGAATATTTATAGTTTTTAACATTATAATTCTTATTAATAACGATGTTTTGTTTAAACAGGCGAACAAAGCGATAAATTCGGTAATATAAAACACTACTGAATTTTTAAAGGACATTTTATTTGAATTCCAGTAGGGCCTGTTGCTACAAATGCGAGGCTTTATATCACAGAGGATTCCAGCTAGTGTTTCTCGAGAGGGCGCGTTGCATTGTATCGCTCCCTACAGTTTTGAATTTGATAACGCCGACTAATTTACTTATGTATATCAAATTTAAGTTCGCTCCAAAATGGAATATTTAATTTGTTGACAAGATTAAGCGGGATAGATTTTATTAAGAGGTCTGACTAAAGTACCAAATCATATATTCATAAGGATTTCATTAACTCTATTCGCTGCGGGAGGAGCGGGATTTTGCCAAAAGGTAAATAATTTTAAACGACAGAATCTCGAACTGTCTTAATGAATATGTTATTTGCCCACTTAATCTCGTCTTAATTAATTCTCTTGTAACGTTTTACTTAAAAGTATTATTTGTTGACGTAGAACTTATGTAAGAATATTAATAAATGAATCAAGTAATAAAAAATATACATTACATTAAATGAAATTGAATAAATTTTGTCTAATGTTATTACAATAGCCGATTTTCCTCAAATTTTCATGTTATAAAGTGAGATACTTGCGTATATATATACACGTAATAACAGATTTCACGACATATTTTTACTTAAGTTGTCTATAAACTAAACAACGTTCGATAATTATGTTATGTTCTATTCTAAAATGAGCTTTTAATCCTCGCAGTAACTTTGAAGCTAGGTCGGCGTGTATGTTAATGACTGCGACACACAACCTTGCGCGCCCGGCGCTGCGTGCCACTCCACGACAATTAATTAAAGGTGCAGCGGAGCACAGCTGTGAACCGACAGACACTTCTCATATTTATTTTATCTCTTCATACGACCCGATGCTCGTGGAAGTATACATTATTTAATTGTTCTATTTTTAGAATATTGATTAAATATGGGTAGTTTTTTTTTAAATTTTCATATCGGCTTAACTTTTCGCGAAATAAGTAATCGTGGTAATAAGATAGTATCGGATAGATAAAGGAATTAATAAATTTGGAATCAAACATTTTTGTATAGAATTGTGAGTTTTATTTTCTTGAAATTTACCCATTATTTTTAAATGTCGTAGTTATGGTAAGAATAGTAAATACAATATCTGATTTGGCAAGTTCTACTTTAAACGTAATAGGAATAGCCTACACATAAGTAAGGCGAAATAAACTTTGAGAAAACTTTAAATTAAGTATTGTATTAACTTAGGGTTAAAATGCATTGGCGGCAAACAGCTTCAGAAGGGACATGGCCGCAACCCTCATTCCGCACTTTACTGCCCACCCTAATGTAAGTGGAGGGCATCTGCGGCGGAATCCTGTTTGGCGACATTAAACTTGCACGAGTCCTTGCGAATAACTACAACTTCAGGTGTTTATGTTTGACGAAGGGAAATTTTCTATGTAACCCGTAATAAGATATAGTATACACTATATGGTAAACAATTTAACTGATAGCAAATACTGTGGTAGTCTCAGTTCGTGTGAACAGTGAAGCAGTCAGTCCAACAAAGTGTTTTAAGCGACATTCGTTTTGTTATTCAAATAACCTGTCTAAAGTATTGGTATTTGTTTCCAAATTGCTCCGCCCTAACGACACTTGGAATAAAATTGGATTTTCTAATACTAAGTGAAAACATAACAGTTCCACTGAACGACTTTTCTTTCCTTTAGTTTCTTAACTGTTTACAAATTGATATATGGATGTTTTTAAGGTGTTGCAAAGTAAAAAGAAATTATATTGTATAAACTTTCGTGAGACATAGAGATAGGCCTTCCCCAAAGCCTTCCACAGACATTACGAGTATCAAAATCTAATTAAGAACGGCATATGATCTTTCAGCAACGATACCAACTAGTTTCAGCCTGGTCGGGGGTTTACCAGGAGGTAAGGTAACGCCCAGGAGGGCGAATGTTCATTTTGCTTTCTTTGCGGTCGCGTCGCGATTCCAAATAAAAGAGTAAAATATTCCCATATTATTCTGCTAGACAAGATTTAAATATTCCATTATAAATTAAGCTATCATTATAAATATGACGGTAATCTAAGTATACAGTAAACGAAAGTTTGAAAATTTTCAGTACAATTTAGTCTTGATTTGTATCTTAAACCGCTAGTTCGGTGTACAACCATCGAGCTATCGCAATAGGGGAACAACAGTACTACATATTTAGTTTTCCAGTTGCAGCGAAAGACTAACATTTTCCGCTCCGGTGGGTATTTACAGCGCAGTGTCAATTGCAGGGAGTAGCATCCGTTTATAGTTCACTTGAGACGCAGTCGCCTCCGTTTTATATGAAAAACGCTTTTGTTACGAGCCCGGAGACGACGCTAATATTATTTACTTGTTTTACACTTTGTTGTTACTAGAAACCTATTTTACTTTGTGTATTACATAATTCAGTTTTAATTTTTTTCTTAGAAAACGATTTATCGCTTTATGATTAATATTAATGCTTCTTGGATTTGAAAAGATATTAAAAGTAATAAAGAAAAAAGTTACGTAATTACATTCGGCGTGTATCCATAGATAGAGAAATGTAACAAATAAATGTTACATCTTATTTGCTTTCAAGTAGAATTTGTGATATAGTCAGGTCAATTTGTGTAAGCGACGGACATTATTTGAACTATCCAGGTACAGTCGGCTGCAGGCAGCGGCGTGTCGCGCGTCGTGTCGGCTCGCCGGGGATTATGGACACTTTAGCGAACCGAATGCCGCCTGAATTGCTTTTGAACCGGACATTACAATCGGATGAGGCATTTACAAACTGTAATTTCATAAATCCAATCTGCTGTTGCGGCTTGCCTCGCTCGCTTATTTCATGTTATAGTACTTTCTACTTTTATTCCATTTGTTAAAATAGTATAAAACTGTTCAAATTGTTAAAAACATACCAATTGATTGTACAATTTTAATGAGACTAAAGTGTTTGTTTTAAAACACTTCCATGCAAGAAAACTTTAGAAAATATAAACCAAATGTGCCGTTAAACAGTAAGTAGTTAGGGAACATAAAAGGTTATGGCGTAGCGCGTAGCACCGGCGTAGCAATGTAGATACCACCTGACAGTCGTTCTTTGTAATGCTTATGGTGTGAGTTTGTTAGTTACTTTGCATTTTACTTAGCTGTAATATTGCTTAGTTCTAATACTAATAATGTACCCACATTATAAGACGGTATCTAGGAGACCACACCTTTTTAATTATTATCTCGTTTTTTTTTGAAAACGGCAAATAAAAGAATCAAGTAAACGTATTAAGCAAGTCGTTTGGTATTAACATATAAAAGGTTTTGTTTAAAATTTACTTAGAGGTCGTCAAAGGCTTAGACATCAAATGTTAAAGAGGTGTCCCCAGAAAGGTTTGAATTCCAGAGTGGTCATGCATTGTTAATGTCTCAAGATAGGGTTCCGATCTCCGCATCTGCTAACATGTTGCTGAGTCGTTACGTACATCAGCAGAGTGGTTAAAGCGATATAAGTTTGAGAGCTGATAGTAGCCTTTATATTGTTAAATTCTTAACAAACTCAAGAAACGTATCTCCTCTCTTATAAGTTGTAAAAAATAGAATATCGAAGAATGCTGACATGATATCAACGGTCCATTTTCATTTCATCACGTTTCATAAAATGGTGTATGTAGAAAGTATTTGTAGTTTCTATAATGTTATGTAGATATATTTCAAATATTACTTTGTCATGAGCTTAATTTATATCAAATAAGCTACAAATTAAATCACGAAGAATTCAAAAGTTCTATTTGGGCCATCATAAGTCGAAATTCCTGAAACATTTAATTAATGCTGTCTATTTAAAACCCTTCTAATAATCCATCAAAGGAATTAAATTTAAAGATCTCCGGAGTCGCAATTTCCTTAATTAGCTTCTTATTTAAACATTTTGCGGCAAATTCCGAACCAGTGAATTCGTCTGCGTACAAAAATATTTTATTAATCTACTTTCAAAGAGTCCAAGGACTTTGTCAATATTTAGTGTATACTGTTGATGTTAAACCTGTTAAAGTGATCAGCTTGGAGAGAAATAAGCAACATTACTTACGTTGCAGTATTCTTTCCCGATTAGGAAAGGAGTATTAAAGAAGCAAGCATTTTAGTAGTTTTTTGTCAGTGTTAGAACTTTTATTGACATTCAAAACAATGCACAGTTACCTTTTCTGTTTATATATAAAGATAGGGCATTAAATCGTGTAGTTATTGCTTCCAATTAGTTATATATCGTATATGTATTTTTGTAACGAAATAAAGTTTACCGCGGATGAAACAGCAAGGAGGAGTTTCATGTTGAGGTTCATTGAGATTCAGTGTTCGCGCAGTGTTAATCTTTGGCTTGGACATAAAGTTTGCGGCGCGGGGGGAGGGGGCGCGGTGGAGCAGCGGGGCGGCTGCGGGACGCGCTAATCTCCCGGAGACGATCCCCCCGAAGAACGGGACGATATTTTAAATCGCTAATGGATTTTAAATTGGGCTACGCCCTAGTCACCGCCCTAGGATTTTGTTGTTTCCACGTAAAATAATATAAAAGAATGCGCGTATTCACGTTAAATAAATACATGTTTATACACAAGGACATTAGGAAAGAGCTGCTTTTAAACACGATTATTTCAGACGTATTTTTACCTAAAGCTAAGTCTAAGTCTTTTTAGTCTATAAATTTTATATTTTTATAAAACTTGTAAAATAAATATGTACTTACATAAGTGTGGAATTCAAAGTTTATAATCGATTGACCTAAAGCTATGTAGCAGCCGCGTCAGGGCCACGTTTGCAAGTTAAACGCGCCCCGGCTTAATTTATTCGCCAATGCATCAAGTTGCCAACATTCTCAAGAGTGTAGTGTTGCACTTTACGTTTGAGTGGAGTGAATTAACAAACGAGAACCGCCTCCTAACTGTTTATTCACTTTCAAATTGTTTTAATTCGTTATCCTTCGAGTAACTTATATTACATTAACATAGAAACAGCACACCAACAAAAAAGCTTTAGAATTTGAATAGGAAAAGGAAAACCTAACAGATTCAATGCAAAGTTACAATAAACTGATTTCTCATATGTCCAATAAGCTATTATAAGTTTTCATACACACACAACCCTACATTTTCAATTGTACTATCCATTCATATGTATGAGTAATTAAAGAAGATATTAAAATAGTTTTGATGGATATTCGTGCCGCTGTGAAACTAGAACAGCATTTAATGTCATTAAATCCGTTTATTAAAGCTGTACGAACTCAAATTTGGGGACGTTAAGTTGCTATCCGGAATGGTTTACGAGCGGCGTTTAGGAAGATCGAGGGCGGTTTGTAGCCCTCCACCCGCGGCCCGCTCGCACCATTCATCATTATTTCGCCCTCTTGTTATAACCATACATTAAATTTAAAAAGTCGTGTACCAAGAGGATAAGAAATCATCCAGTCAAATCGTTACAAGACACCTTTTAAAACTTTTTTACAACTTTGAAGAAGGCACTGAACAATTTTTATGCATTTTTATAACATATCTTTCGTGTAATATGTTAGTAAAAGTAGATATATTGCGGTCTTCCTTTAGAAGTGAGTCTCGCGGGACGTCCATCGTCACCCTCAGTAAACGACCAAAGTAAAGATTTATGAGCGGCACAACTATGCAGAACTTTCAGCTTTGACCTTGGTGTGCAATAAACCTGCAAACATTAAAGTTTTTGTTTGTGTTGTATTTTGTAAATCGTTTGCAACTTTTTAGTGTAATGATTTTTTTTATATTGCAATGTAAATAAAAATAGTAAAAGGTACGAAACGAAATTAGTTTTCGACTCCAATTCCAATTAAATCGGATAACGAAATAGTGAAACGGGGAATGGTGGAGCTAAAACGATTCTCGTTAAAATGGCTGCGTGCGACAGAGACAGCGAATCTGACAGAAGAGACTCATTAACTTTAATGACTCTTGACAGAATTTCTTTTTGCTTGATTGGATTCAATAGACTAAGTAACGATTAGAGGGACTTAAGTTTAACCATCTGTTAATTTTAGTAATTAGAGAACTGAATTCGAAAGTGATAGCGAAATTTAAAAAAAATAATGGTACTAACATTAAATCCGATCTCATATGTAGAACCAATATTAATTTTTTTGGTTTTATTATATTTTAGTTTAGAAACCGTCGCTGTGGCTGTTGGTGTGTCGGTAACGTGTTATGTTTTACGAGATACATTTGCAGATCATTTGCAAACACACTCGTAGATATTTTGTCTAATATGTTATTATCAAAGTCTGCAGGAAAATCCGTCTCCTTAATACTGTTATGAAATTGACTTTAACATTCCTTCTTGCCCTTTTTGTTCTTTATCTTTCCAGGACATTTGACGGTGTTTGGGTTCGACCTTTTTTCGGATGGAAGAACACTTTCTGAATGAATCGTTATTTTCTTCGAATTGATTTAGTTATTTCTTTTTTTAAAGAATTCACTATGTTTTTATCTAGTAGTTCAGTGATAAGACTTAATATAAATACATATTTAATGCATTCAATTTCATCAGCCCTTGTCCGCACACTGCTGGACATAGGCCTTTCCTTATATCTAGTGAAAGTCGCAGATTGGTAATCCAAATGAAATTTACACGTTATCAGTTCGTTTTAATAGTATTTTTTTATGTAAACGAAATATTGTTTTAAATAAATGAGCTAGTTTGACTAAGTACGAGTACATCTCTTGACATCAAGAGGTGATCTTGCGAGTTGCCCGTCTGCACTGCTGCGACCTCTGTCTACAACTTTAATTAACTCTACAAGTTCTGCGTACAGATGGTTTTGACAAATTTCACAGAATAATTAAATTCATTACTATTTCTATTATTCATTAATTTGATTAAAATTCATCCTTTCTTACGACAAATTAAAAGTCATTCTTCAAATTACTGTTTGAGATGCCTATTCTATAGTCTTTTAAAGTTTAAACAAATGTCACTGCATATAATTTGTAAGTAATTGATTTATATTGAACAAATAAGTGTTATGTGACAATGTAAATCCTCTCCTCCGCCACTGTTCCTACCAGGCAATGGCGCACTGCAATTTCTTGCGACGCATAAAGTTGTAACATAAAGTTATACGAGTACAGGCTTTGAGTGGCATCGCAGGTGCTGTTTGTTCCTCTCTCAATGAAATTGGTTGTTGATGGTAAAGCACTGGTGAGTTGCACTTACATTGTACTTTGTAGTATGCTCTAAAGAAAGATATTTTGTTGTTCTTGTCCATTCTTAGAAGTAAAACCCATGAGGATTCCTGCGTTTACATTCTGCATAGGCCTTTAGGAGGCAAGTTGCAATTCTTATCTCATGTCCTAACTTATTCTAAGTTCATTAAATAAATCACAATAAAAAGTCGATTGAAATAAATGATTTTTAAATGTATCAATATCTGATGTGAAACAACTTCGAAGTGAGTGTGTAAATTGTTAGATATATTCACTGAGAAAGCTGTAAAAGCCATAAAAGCTCCTAAACATCGCTGAGAACAATTGATACAGCCTCGGACTTCCGGAAACTGATATAAAATTCTCTCACATTCCTTTAAACAGAATATTGTGGCCGATAAAATATTATGAACGGACTCGAACTGAACTTAGTAAGCACTTTATACTTCCTATGAGATTACTTTCCTACCTATGATAATATATTTTGTTTCGATACATTTATATTGTACATGTTTTATGGAATTGAAGTACAGATTTAAAGTTAGAATGTTTTAACTAATCACATCACATCACGGATCTGAAAATGAAGAGGTACGTGGGTAAAATACCATAGATTTTAAAATAAAGACAAAAATGTGACCACTACTATGAAAGTAAAAGTTTGTTGTAGAAGCGACTTAGATGTTAAGCTGAGACGAGTAGTACAACTACATGACAATGATTAGCTAGTGCTATCTGAACAAACATTCGCCATCGCATGCGTTATCTGAATCAGATTGCAATCAGGTATACTATCAGCTCATGTGTTAGTCATGAATAACGTTATTGCGTCATGTCATGAGGACGGTTCAATACGCAAAATGATCCAAGTCTTGGCGAAGTCAATTAAGGCTGCACACCGAGATCGCATGAGATCGCACCGAGGGGAGCAATCACAAAGGTCGCTACTTAATTAGAACGTACAATTTGTAGCGCTTTGATGACTGCCCTACTCTAACTTACATAACTAGGCACCGTTAACTATGTACTATGTTATGTGGCGTTGAGACAATTACATGATATGGATCTTTTTGATTTCGTTTAAGCTTGTACAGGACATAAATAGTTGATATTAAGGTGTTCTCTATCTGCAGTTATTATAGACCGTAAAAAACATTGTTTAATTACAGTCAGGGTATCTAAAGACAAATCAATGAAGTATTCTAAAAGGAGATCTTAATAAAAACTGCAGCGTCGTAGGAAAGTTATCGGAGTTAGCTATTAGAGGTCCGGACGCAGTCGGACGCCAAGTTAGTCTTAGTTTGGAAGCACCTGAAAACTCGCTGACTTCGTACCCAACAAAACCCTAATCGGTAATTAAATTCTAAAACTAGGCGTCGAGAAATTGCCGAGTGGCTGCGGCCGCTTCTAACTTTCTTGTGGCAAGCTTTCGTTGAGGTTAATCCTGAGATTGGAATAGATTTAGAAAATAATGTTGGATAAATTCAGTGTATTTTTTTATTTATTCTAAACGATATGAGGTACGTCTTTAGGTCATGCGAAGATTCTGTTCACATTGTCATTAAGTACACGTAGGCGGTAGTTGTAGGGGGGTGGCGTGCATGTCGTCAGCATGCCCGCGACGTATCGCGTTAATTCTTATCTTATTCGTAAAGTTGTACAAGCGCGGTGTGCTTCGTGCGGGGTAAAGGGGGAGACGTTATCACAGGTCCGTGCGCAGGATATCATTTTGTAACCGTTTTGGTTATTTTCACCTAAATATATGCAACACAAACACATACTAGCTTCTACGGTAGCATCCATACCATTTTTAATTTAATTTCAGAGTAATTTGGGAAAGAATGTTGCATTAAAATATGAATACGATTTTTCTTTTCCATTAACCAATGTTGTATTACAAAGAAAAACTTTAAAATATTTTAATAAAATTATTATATGATTTGAAATTCGCATTATTTCGCAGGAAAAAAAAACATTAAAACAGAAATCACTCCAGTATTTTCAAATGAAAATTCGTTAGCATAATTAGTGAATACTTTGAATATGAAAAAGATTTCTTTTTCATTGGCCTCAATAACACGGGTCCAGGCCTAAAACAAGGGTAGAAGGAACTCGAGAACACAATTCATTAGAGTAAATAAGAGGAGTCAACAATACTCTCATTAGTAGCGCCTCAAATTTGCCGTTTTAATTAACATCTGTACGTAAAATAAGCCGTCAGCTGCTTCTCTCAATTATATTCATTAAAACATCGCGAACAAGTCATACATGTATGTATGTATGTATGTATGTGTAGAACTGACCTAGTTATTGCTCGCTTCCTACAGCTCGTCATCTTGAAAAAATATCTTAACAGACAGTAATTTTCCACTAAGCTGCCAGTCGGACAAAATACAATAAAATTGTAAAAAATTAAGACACAAAAATCTCTTCAACATGATTAAAAAGTTTTCATTAATTGCAGTGACTTGCAATGACAAGTGACAAGTTTGCAGTCTGCGTCGAATCCGGAACTTTGTTAAGTCAATTAAAGTTGTACGGTGCTAGCCGGGCCGAGGCGCTGGGGACAGCTTACCGTCGAACTGACCTTCTTAAAGCTGTCGACTAACTTACACAACTGCAGCATCCGACTTCATTATGCATTCAATTAAGTTTCTACATACGATACATAATAAGACGTTGGAAAGTAAGATTGTATAAGGAACTTGCATAAAGGAAAACATTGACATTTAAATTAAGATAAGCTACGAGTTGGAACACGTTCTATAAAAAGAAATTGAAAAACCAATATTCGAAAATATAAAACAACGAAGCCAAGAACGTTTACAACAGATCGTGGATGGCGAGCGAGTCATTAAGATTAAATCTATTGCATTTTCAACAGTTTGAACCGTTACCCGAACCGTCCATTTGGAGGCGAGTGCAACCTCGACACGGCTTAACGATTATTTCGGTGTGAGCGGAGGCGGCGCCGGGACTAGCTGCAGGCAGTTACCCGCCCGATACCCGCCGATAGTTGACCGAAAACCATCGCTTCTATTCGGTTATTGGCTGGATAAATTGTTTTATTCATAAACAATGTCGCTTTGGTTGTCTTTAGTGTAAAGTGCTTTGAGGTTCCGTAGATTTACGATCTGGAAGAGATCTTAAATGATTAGGGTTAAATAAAACTAATGCGGAATTATTTAAATGAGAGCGTTTAATATCCACAAAAAGCATACAGTCTCGAATGAAGTAGAAAAAAATTGATCTGGAATTTGCCCCGGTCTAGCAAAATACGATTCCAATTAAAAATGATTGCAAATTAGTCAAACGGCTGTCCCGAGCGGCCGCGGCGCGGTTCAAATAATTGCCGTTAGAAATGACTACGGAGCGATTTCTAAAGAAAATTTGACAAAAGTGTCTCATTAAATTTAATGGTTTTTGCCCGAATTCCTTTTTCAGTTGACTGGATTTAACGCCTTTCCTTAACAAATAGCTTTTAATTTGGAATTAATCAAGTGTTTAATTTTTATTAATTAGATAATTTAAATATCAATTTATGATCGCAATCAACAGTTTTTAAGTGAATTTTGAAAGTGAAACATTTCAGACAAAGACGTAGTTAAAGGTGATAAAACAAAGTTGGTAACTTTTGTTTGGGTGTTTACTTTGGCAAAGTGGCGGGGAAAAGATAATCTTGGCGAAGCCGGCACTGATCGGAGGCTCGAAGCGATAGCGAACTTAGACAAAATTGAAGTTGCTTGGTTTACGTAATTACCTATATTTCACGGCGTAAACATCATTTTACTTTTATTTTGAAAGACATTATAGACAAAATTCTTCTTTTGAATAGCTAGTTATTTAAATATGGTATTGATAGTTCAACCCGACTGTCTGTCGCTAAAACCTTCAAAGACCAAGTCGACCTATTGATGTGGAGCAACAAGTACTCCCTTCCTTTTAGAGTTTTTAGAGCTTTAGCGTGAAGCCAAACGTTTTAAATCAAATAGTCTCTGTTATAAAGAACGTGAATAAAAGATTCTGTTTACGAGCTCTTTAAATTCAGTGTTAGTCACAAAAGACCACTTACTTGATAAAGCCACACAAAACGTAGTTTTAGTTCCATTTCATTAGAAAAGCGTAGTTGTAGTAGTTGATTGAAGTTATTAAAAAATATTTCAAATCCTTTAACATGTAGATAAAAATTCATGAGCGGCAATAAAATTGAAATTCTTTTATGCATATTCCATTGTGTTCGGTAAAGCATTAAGTTATTAAGACAGAGTGGGTGCGGCCGGTATTCGGAATTAATTGCTGCGCTCGCCTATCTCCTGCCTCCCGTCTCCTGCTGCGCGAATTATTTCACGCTATTTAAAGCGAAATTAATTTCAACTATCTGCCAACGCTGAGCGAGCTTCGGAAAAAGAAATAGCAAATCTAAATCGTTCACATTTATGGAAAACAATTACTAGAAACAATGGAAACCTTTTAGAAATTCATTTAGTTAACGAATGATTTAGCAGTGTGATGAACAGCCTTTGCACCGGCTGGCTTAATCGAGGTTTTAAACAATTTATAAAAGTCTTTGATTGAGAGTTACTACTTTTGATTGCTTAGAATAAACTGCCCTAAGGCGGGCTATTAAGTAGTTCAAATATTGAGTGTGAGAGTAGTGGCGGGCCAGCGGGCAAGCGGGCGCGGTGCGGCGCGGGGCGGCGCGGGGCGAGGCGGGGCGCGATGCAAACTGCTTATCTAACTTTACAGTAGACCGTGCCGCGTTACTCCTACTTTATTATACTAAGCTGGATCAAGTTATAAATTCTGTTTAGGAGTTGGCTATCTATGAATATATAACACGCCTCTTTAAGCTTAATTCTACTTAGAATAAATCAAATATCTTCATCATATAGCTTAGTTGTCTCCGCGTTTGCTTCCGTGTGGATATGACGCACATTTAAATGAACTTACGAACGTCCAGAACGTGGTGACCTTTAAAAAAAGAGTAAACAGCTACTTATTAAGCTAGCGCGTACCATGTTTCGACTGCATCATCACATTCGTCAGGTGTTATTGTGGTCAAGCGCTAGCTTAACAAATGTAAAAAAACATTTGAACCTGTCTTTTTACAAACAAAAGCATACCTTTATATCAGTATTTTGTTTGCGAAACACATAATATGATAGGAATATTATTATAACGTTATCGTGTACTCCACAAGGTACAGGGTCCCTGTTTAGTATTCAATTTACTTGTTCGTAGAATAAGTATACAAGCAGCCCCTCATTTACATGTGCTAGATTGAAATTGAATTCCCAAAGTATCGACAAAGAACACTTGTTTGTGTGCTGCTATCTCCTAACGATTTCCCGGCGCGCGAAATTGAATTTTCGCATACGTAATAAAAACATAACAGTTCCTAAGAACGACTTCTCTCGAGCTCCTTTCGTATTGTTTTCAAATTGCCGCAGCTGAGCGTAGGGAGCCACAGACTATAAATTCGACAGATTAAAAATGTAAGTGCGAATGCATGTGGAGCGGCATACAGAGTGTTATAATGCCACTATGTGTGGCATATAGAGCGTGTCATAATGTGGGTGGTGGCATAACGGCGCAGCACGAGTCCCGCGGCGAACGTACGATATAAGAGAATTACTTTTGCGAGCGATATCGTGTGATCGGTTTTGATTGAGGTTATATGGACTTGTGACATTGCAATTTATTTTATGGCTCCTTTATATTACATACAAAAGCTAGTTTTTTATACTCGTTTTAACTAATTTTATAATTGTTTTTATTTGAAATTCGCCAAACAAAAAATCGTAATATTTATGTTATTATGAATGTTGCAAGATTTTTATGATTATTTTTGAACAAAGCGCGGTCGCGGCGGCAGCGGGCAGGAGGCATTGAAAATTTAATTAGGGCATTCTTCTAAAATGTTTCCGTTGATTCAATAAATAAATTAAACTCGGCTTGATTTAAATTCTTTTTGCATTCTGTGTACATTTACCGTAATATATAATAGCTGTAATAAATATGCAAATACATTTTACAAAAAAAGTACCTTGTATTTAGATCAACTAGAAAAATAGGCAAATTATAGGTTTAAGCTCATACTTAAGTAAGAGCCTTTCTTCATACAGCCATTTTAATATGAAGATTATATATTTTTAGCAGAAAGCACATGAAAGCTAGTGTTTTTAATATCAAGGGATTCAGTTTTATACGCAGACATAAGCATTCGCTTTTGTGCTAAAATAAGTTAGCGTTGTCTAATTTGCGGTTGCGGTGGAAATTTGGCTGAGCCGTTGCTAAATGTACCAGAAAGATAAAGATTGTGAGCGGCTTTGCTCCGAGCCAAATCATATTGTATTGGCGCACAACGGAAACTTGTCGACCTCAACGTACAAAATATTATATTTTTATCTTTTTAATTTAAAGCTGGATTTTGCAATGGATATTGTTGATTTATACTTTATTAAAAAATGAAATTACTTTAAGTTAAATAAGAACATTGGAAACTTGTAAATTGTGTCTAACTTGACTCATAATCATGTTTGTTACGACGTATGTATCTCCAAAACAGCTTAATGAAATTTGTCACAGATGTAAATAGCTTGGAAGGACACACAGGACTTTAACTTATATAAGTTTTTTTTTAATTCTGTGCAGACGTAGTCGCTGTTAAAAGTTATATTCAATTCTTTTTTTGGTTTAACATTTTTACAACGTCTATAATACTTCAAGAGCTTACTTTTGTGAATAAAAAATTTGTTTCGCTTCTGGTAGCGGGTTTAAAATATTACACAAAACAGAATCTTAGGATTTCCGCGATTTATCTAAACGGAGGAGAAATAGGTGTAATTTTTCTTATAACCTTGTGGAGGGAACGGATCGCCGCCGCTCTCAAGTGAACTATAAACACTGGCCGTGTCTGCTGTAATTGACAGTGTAAAATGCCATGTTACGATACAACGAGAAAATGTTGCTTAATACCGAACAGCGGTAGCATAAGTGACATCCCTAACTTATAACATAATACGAAACTTATAACATCCTAACAGAAGTATTTTCTTAAGATGTGATATTATTTCAAGTCTAGAAACCTGCTTTCATATCTCAGCTTCGGGAAGCCTTCCTATTGAATTATTTGCTATATTGCCTTTCACAAACGTAGATATACTCGCATTGTCTGCTTTGATTGAAATCAATTCTATATTTCCATGTAAAATAAATATTTTGAACATTATGCAAAATGAGATATCAGAGTGTGCTTGTTACAGATTGCAATTCGGTCTATAAATTGTAAGTCAGAGTCAAAATACGTGAACGTCCGTCTAATTGTTTTAGTGGCTGCAGTAGCGGAGGTTCGGAGCGCGCGGTCGTTTGTTACTCCGAGTGACCGCTCTGTCCTCTTCATTGCTCTGTGCTCGTTCACATTCACTCCAGCTGATAAACAACTAATAAACATCACACAGTTGTGAACTCTGTATTAAATTCATTTTGGAGACAATAAGCTGACTAATTTTACTTAAATCTCTTTAGCTGCTTGCGTTTGTAAATTTTGTACAATGTTAAATTTTATCAAACTGAAATTCGATCAATGATAATTACGAGTACATCGAAGTAAGTGAGAATATCCCAATAAATATTATCAACTTTAATTCAATAAACGCTGCAAACTTTAATTTTACCAGATTTAATTTTTATTTGTGCGTAATTATAATAAGCTGAAATTATATTAATTTTCATTTTAACCAATTATTTTATTTTACATTAATTATCATTTTATTGTAATTAATGAATGTGAATTGGCTGTTTAAATTATTATAATTAGCGCAATTTCAGTGGAAACAAATAATTATTTTCAATTTGATGTTTACCATTGGTTTAACACCTGATTTAACTTTTACAAATAAAGAAGATTCCTCTCTTCGCTAGTGGATAGTTGAACTACAAAATTATGTAGAACTTTAACCTACATCGAAAACCGATGACGATTTAAAATAAAGTCCTCGTTGTTAGCGCAGTTCCGAAGTAGTTTGTATGAATATTCATGAGTTCGAAGAGTTCCTGCAAAGCTGCTTTAAATCTGTTCTCTAGCTCACTAGTGACTGGTGACTAGTGACTAGTGACCTGCTGCAACTGCAATTCCTTCAAGACACGAAAAATATAGAATGTTTAAACTTTAAAGAGTCTATTAAACTAACATTAGAACAGCAGATTAAATAAAAATTAATTTGAGTATATAAAATTAAAAGAGACATTTCAAAAGAAATAACATAAATAGAAAATGGGTAAATTAGAGCTACAGCATTTAGTGCTTTAAATGCAGTCGTAAAGGCAGTTAATTGGGGCAGCCGAGTCCCCGGGGGCGACGGGCAGGGGCGAGGGGCGGGGGCGCAGGCCGACGGCTCGCAAACTTATCAAAGTCCAGCTTAGACAATGATGCACTAAACTGTTGTTCATAGCTTATGTCTCTGAGAACTGTAAAACGAAATTCTAAAGCAAACTACAGTTTTAATAGTTATGAACAAATTGATCGATAGACATGAAAAAATTGTAGTTATAGAGGTTCGTTCACAACATCTTAGGGTTGAATTCCATTAGCTAGGAAATGATGTATTTAAAAAATGATACAGAGACATTTACTTTTTGTTTAAACATAATAGTAGTCACTAGACAAACCTCTGTTTTTTGTTAGTTTCGCATTAAAATACTCATAATGTTACGTTCTTAAATAAAAGCAGACTTACAAGTAATTGCTATTAACGTAAGCTCGGTTTACTTAACTAAGTAAAATGTATTGTACTAATCAAGTACGTGTAATGTTATGAACTTAATTAAGAAAATTATTTTTGTCTGTTCTTCCCTGCGGTTTTTGGAATTAAGAAGATATACAAGTAAATTTCGTGTTGTAAAAAATAGTTATGGTTTTAATTAATAATTAACTCCTTTTATATGTAATTTGTTTCAATAACTTATTGGGTTTCAATAACTATTATAATATGATTTTTTTACATTTGACACGTTTAATGTTGTGTGATTTAATTGTTATCAAAGTGCTCTTTAACACTTTGGCGTTTCCCTTTACACTGGAGACAAGTGTACAATTAAAAACACTTTACTCGTAGTTCAAGAAGTGAAATTAATACCATCCGTTGTTATGAACTAAGAGCTGCGCCTCGCAACTTTGCCGTGCTTAGCTTCTCACTTACGTTACTTGAATAACAACTTAAACGAGCGTTTTTAATATTTTAATATGGGTAGTTTTATAAATATTTGGTCAAAGATATCTTTACTGTCTTTATGAGAGTACAGTTTGGAGAGATTTCTGTAATTTTTTAAACAAATATGTTACGAACTATCGTGTGACATTATCTTAAGCGAAAATTAAAAACGGCTCAAGTCACGCTTTATCCTCCGGTGACGGCACCGACTAGTTTCGGACCCTTCGGGGGTCCATCTTCAGGGCGAGTATTAATTAGCTTTGTTCGCGGTTGCGTCGCGCCTCGCACTTGAGAGTGCCGTCGTCGGTGCCGTCACTGAAGGATAAAGCGTGAGTTGAGCCGTTTTTAATTTTCGCTTAAAATATGTTACGTTTAAAAATATTATTCGTTATTTTAGTAATTTTCATATACAACCAAAGTCTACTGAGAAATGGCCACACCAATTTTCGGTATCATTGACAAAACCACTATTTATTTAAGGTCCTAAATAAACAAATGTAAAACCTTAACAAACTGTCGGTTGTGTAGTTTCATGATATTTATAAAACAGCAAAGACGTGTCTTCGTTTAGTTTTAGGTTTTTTGTTGTATTTGCACAATAGCGCGGTACACAACAGGCCGTGTATTTATTTGACCTAATTCGATAGCACGTGCCGCGCCGACTAAGTTTGCCTCTACACAAGCAAACTAAATTCAATGTTCTTAAAGTGGTCCATTTTGTATCTCTTCAGTCGATGACCGTATTTATAATTGAAGGGTTAATCAGCTACAATTTTTTTTAATATGTTGCAGCTGTAGTTACAGCACGGTTACATTGGCGATCGCTGGCCAGTTATAATCTATGTAATTTCACCGCGCACGCTCCGTTACGCGTAATCCTAACTTTTTTAATCTCACTTTTTGATTCCGATGAATTTCCAAGGCTCAAAGTTAAAGGAATTCCTGGCGTTTAATCTAAAAATGAGGTTACAATTAATTTCGTTAGCCCAGCAGCCCTCGTCCAGTAGAAAGAAAAATAAGTTTTTAGATTTATTATAGTTTACTCCGTAAGACCTAAAAGGTTAAAAACTCCACGTTTTATTCCTTTTGTAATTATGTAAATTAAAAACACAACTCAAATTGTTTTACGAATAATTCCAACATTTTATAAATTGATTAAATTATAATCACTGATGTTTGTGAAGTTCGCTTTTATTGCTGAAGTCTGCGGTGAACTTTCAGTGGCGGCTTAAGTAATACTAAGTCATGAAAATTTGCGACTGCAAACAATTTCATAACTTGAATTCATAATCCTATTTTAGTAAGTTATCTCTGACGTCACACCTGCGCCGGGGAATAAACCGTGGGGCGGTGAGGCGGCGAGGCGGCGAGGCGATTAGATGAGAATTATCGAGTCATCTGGTTTGTGACGGTAATACTCGGACCACTGTATCTCTGCAACTCCCTGCCTTGCCACCTCCACACTCAACTGCAGAATTTCGTCAAACTCTCCCGAGCTTTTTGTTATAATTATGAAAGAGATTCACAGAAGAGAGTGATCTCCTTCTGCTCATTTGTATATTATTGGACCTGAATTTTTATTATTTTGATTTATAGTACTAAACCACATATTTCTACTTGGTTTTTATTTGCTGGTTGAGATTATGCTTGAATTTTCTAAAGTTTAATGGAAAGAACTGAAAAACTACTGATGTCTTTTTCTTAGCGTACACTTCTACTAACTTGTGTCTATAACTGACCTTTTGGAAGTATCTCTGAAGTACTCTCCGCATTGATGCCATATTCATGAGGCTTTCTTGAAAATTGCATATTAATTAGGCGAATGGCATATGAAAGTGTAATTTTATCATTCATATTGAGATCGTGTAAGACCGAGTAAAGAGGCTGTTCAACATTATAATATTATTATCAAATGCCTGCATGTAATCATGTGTGTTAAAAACTTAACTAATGTTACTAAAACTTGTGAATAGGAAACGTGTCTTGTAACTTTGTTTGTGGGCTATTTGTACAATAATTCGAGTATAATGTTTAAAATGAAAATGTTATCTTATTTCAAAGTGAACATTTTAAAACTAGACATGGTAAAACGTAAATTATATTACAAAGTGTCCTTATCTAATAACTCGAAGAAAGTAGTGCTGTAATTAATTATTTGGAAGTGTTTTTTATGTTTATAAAAACGGTCATATTTTTGAAGCTTGACTGCGGCCATAAAATTGTATATTCTCATATTTTTGTTTGTGTATGTTTGTCAAAGCAAAATTGTCATTGGCGGCAGGGCTGCGCGGTCGCTGCATTGCCAAACGCAGTCAGTCGCACGTTACGAATCGCCTCATAAACTTTGCATTCGATCGCACAATGATAAAACAAATAAAATAGAAAATCCGCACCAAAGATATCGCTGTTTCAGATATATCGATACAATGATTCATTTTTATTTCTGTACCGTTTTTAAAGTGTTAACAAACCAATGTTTTATGGCACGAATTTAAAGTCCCTCGTACATTGTAATGTAGAAAAACAGCACCTTACCATGTAAATCGTGGCACAGTTTAATTTCAATTACCCAATAAATTTTAATGTTTTCAAATATATTTGAATTGCTTTGCGTGACGAAAAACATTGCTTATTCTATCCTGATATCCAAGAAACAAACATTTTTATGTTTAATGTTATTACTATCAATAAAAATGTAAATCAATATTGAATATATTGCAAAGTATTTTTATTTGGCTGCGAGGGTTAAAATCTTTGATGCAAAGTCCGCGCTAAAAGAAAAGGGCCGCTGTACCGAAGTGGGGGTGACTGCCTCCGGACAAGTAAATTGCATTTTTCAAACTTTGATTAATTCCCTGTTGTATTTCTATGTAGAACTTTTTATCAATGATTGGTGTATTATGTAATTAGCTCTATACTATATTAACAAAAAAAATGACTTTGTTTAATTAATAGAAAACAAAAAAACTATCCAATTTGTTTTAGTGGAGATCAAGTAATGTGTACTTCTTCACAGTTATTCTATCTTCTAATCGTTATTGAATATTTATTTTTTAAATTATGAATTTATGTTTATGTTCAAAAGTTAATGTTTTCAGTAATACAACTGGAGTTAAAGATTTCTTGCTGCTTCAAGGTGGTCCCCGGGCGTCTGCAAACAAACTCAAGTCGATATAAGCGCTAAATTATTCATCCGTATCGAACAAACAACTGCGACCCTCGTCTCGTAAATGCGTTACTTTTATTTTGCCTTTATTCTTTACAAAAGCTCGTTCCGTAACATTTGCCCACTCCTTACGCCAGCCAGCCGAGACAGTCGGGCCGGGCGAGCCGGGTGAGCCGGGTGAGCCGGGCACTGTATATTACTCTAGGGGAGATTTACGTTCTATGAGCCGAGCAGAACTTTCTAAATATCTGGTCGACATTTACTGACATCAGCAAGCAGCATCGTCATTTGTTTTATAGCGATCAAAGAGTTCATCACAGAACAGATTTTTTATTGTACTAAAAACAAGAGAATGTTTTAAAATAAAAGTGGCGCGTGTCGTAAGGCTGGAGCGGTTGTTTGTGCCGCGCGCTCTCTGTACGTCATGTGCAAAGTTTGTGATGAAATGCTGCCAAATAAAAATGTAGCGATTTTTCAAAATTGATTGATTCGTCACCTAGCACGTCCGCGCAAATACAAACAAACGATTTGTTTGAAATTTTATATCTCAATATAAAAATGGGCAATAAAATACTTTTAATGTTTTTATAATCTATGGACTATAAATAATGAAAATACGAGTAAATTAACAGTTAAAGTAGTAATAAAAGTACAGTAAAATAGCAAAATACTGTATTGGGCTAGTGTACCTTTACTGGCTACACTCCTTTTATTCCCGATATTCAAAGAATCTTTTCAATTTACGCAAAGAAAGGCTTGCAAAGTATTATTCGATGTTGTATTACTGCAGGCAGAATGAATCACCGGCTATAAGCGGATTATTGACTGCTTATCCGCGTGCACAGCACCTTTGAGACAACCTCTCCTGTGACGATTTTCTAATTATGCTTAACTCTGCAAATAAAAAAGTCAAATCTTATAATTAAGGTGGTTAAGGAACATTAAAAGTAACCAAAACCGAGAGTTCTGTGTACGTTCTAGGTATGACTAAATGCGTATCGATGAAAATAACTTCCTTCCAGCATGTACTTTAATTTCAAGTGAAATTGTTTGTTTTTCTTGTTATAATTTGTTTACATGTGTACATTGTTCTTGGCATTGCACAATCCGAGTCCCAAAACTGTTCTCTTTGCTAAGAGTTGCTCGCGTCGTGTAAACGTGACGCGCCGCTGACAAAACAGTTTACAAACTTTAACCTTTTGTTCATCTGCTCTGTCACTGCGTCATACTTTCATAAAAAGTCATACTTTAATAATAAACTATAGACATTTTTACTGCTGTTATGTGAACATCGACTTTGTATTAGACTTAAGAGTTAAAATAAATAAATCATGAAAAGGAACGAAATATTAATCATTAATAACATAGTTACTTCATTCAATCAAACAGAAAATAAAGTTACACAATTTACAGAACAAAACACTTTTCTCTCGTAAGCAAACAATGCGCCTCACATAAAATGCGAAATGTGAATACGATAAAAGGCAAAACATAAACATATGAAATGGGATAAAACGGAGAGCTTCAAGTGAAAAGCTGCTAGAGGAAGCATCATATTTTTCCACTTAGAATCTCTTCGCGTTTTCTAAAAAATAACTTGGCATCATTGTTTTTCATTATTCGGAATTTTATCTGTCTTACTTTAGGGTTATTTAAAATTAAAGTAAAAATTGAAATTTACGCAATGTAGCTTTATTTGGCAATTTTAGTTACAGGAATTAGAAGAGAGCATCAAATGATAAACCTGAATCCATCCCATTTGTATCACGCCATAAGAATTTCCGAGTTTCTCTGTGGACATGGCGGTACCGCGCACGAGTCACACTTTATTATTGCACCACTTTATTACGTTATGACAATTGAGTCGTCACAATATCCACAACTCCACGTAAACAGATTGAAACATGAATTTATAAAGCGTCGAGAGGAAAAACTATCGGGTTTAGGAGCAGAGTCCCAGTTGTTTGTTCGATACGGATGAATAATTCAGTCTTTATCTCGACTTTACTTTGTTTGCCGAGAGCGGACTCTCGTGAACTACATCTTTGCTTTGAGGAGGCGGATATTGTGCGGTTTTCGCTTTTCACTTCATATAATGAAGTCTTGCTGCGATTGTATTGTGTGAGTTTTATGTCAACTTTCATATGCCTCATCGTAAATTATGTGCTTTTATGACATTAACTAGCTTACGCCCGCGACTCCGTCCGCGTGGACTTAAAAAAATAAATGTAATAGTAGCTTATGTGTTCTTCCAGACTAACTTCTACATCTATACCAAATTTCATCGAAATCCGTTCAGCCGTTTAGGCTACAAACACTAACAAACATCCA
>LD699455.1:9302848-9319386 GCA_003118335.3 Papilio memnon
CATGTTAAAATTCCAACTTAGTAATTCCACAATGCAGGTCGTGCTTTCCTTGTCACGACCTATGATTTATTCGCGCCTGTTCCTTTCATGTTAGCTAACACCACAATTAACTTGTAACGAAACTAACAATTATGCGCCAAAGCCCATTACTTATTGCTATCGGTGAAGGCAAATAGAAAGAGCATCCTAGAGGGCGCGCGGCGCCATCGCGTGCCTACACTGCCCTATCGCACCATCTCTTACAGCCCGAGCACCAGCTATCTTCACGAACTGCACTCGCCTTGCTCTATGATAAAATACCTGTTTACAGATACAACAATTTAAGGCGGAGTCAGTTTACACAACACGTTAACACAATAGTTAAAGCCTTAATTGCTCTTATAACAAAGAAAATCAACTTAAAAACTTAGGTCAATTGTGATGGTGTCTTTTTCCATGTACAAAGTTGTGTAATATGTTTTCATTGGATGCTTTTAGTTATTAATTTTTAGTACTAATAAAAATGTATACAAATAAAATTTACCTTTAACGAGCTTCTTCGTGTCAATTTAAAACTTTATATCTGACTTGAACTGTACCTTTAGCGAGAACTTTCATAATAATATTAACTTTATATTGAAGTCTAAAATTTAGATAGCGAATTTTACAAAGAGCAATTATATTACAAACTTACGGCTGGTCTTCAGAAAACGTTTTATTTAGTTTGAATTTACAACAATATTATATTAATTATCTAAGCTATGTTAAGTGATAATGATAATGATTATTAGAAACAAACAAAACTCAAAATTACTTGAAATGCACGAGCAATGTTTTAAAATTGTTTGGTTAATTCTGATGACGCACTACGGGGTAGCTTTCTACGAATGTTTTCACACGACTGTATAACCCTGCGTTTGGTATATTATAATTTGGCACCTCGGGCTGTTGAGTACGCTTCTTGCCGATGTGCCAAATTAAACGTCGGGTACAATATCTAAATTTCTATACTGTTCTGTTCTTTCGCACTATGCGATTAATTTATTATTTTCTTTTCTTACTTTGAATAAACTTAAAACGCTAGAATTCTAAGTTTTAATTACAAACGAAACAACCGTAGCGCGAGAACAAGCGTTGTTTTAAAACTACAATTAATTTTAGCTATTGTCCGGCGCGGACGTCAGCAATAACGTGGAGACGGATTTTTTTAAATTCTTTGTTCGAAACTCTTTTAACTGTTTGCTATTTTGTTTAAATTGATATAGTAGTTTATACTTTTTATCTTCCTTTATATTTGAAATACATGTTCAAGGACATAAAAGAAATGCGTCATTCAACTGTTTTGAGGTGAATTTTTAGTTATTGGGTAGGTGGTAGAGAGCAGTGCAGATTATTATATCATTGACTAAGAGAATATCGTTAATTTTTTACTTTCTTGTTCCATCTACAGATACCAAAAAATGTAAGATTTATTTGTAGTTGTGCTGCAAATTAATTACAATAACAATAGCAATTAAAGATGGCGTCTATTTACGGTACAATGGCGTGCTGGTGATAATTATCAGCGAGCGGTCGCGGGCTGCCAACACGCTGCTCATACCCCGACTCCGGCTGTCTAACGAGCAACTCAAATTTCACGCCACCGTCTAAATGTTTCCGCAACGCGCTGATCCACTAAGTGTTTTTGTGGTGCAACAACATGCAAGCCTGATTGAAAACTAATTTAATTTGAGATTTTTTTTTACTATAGAACTGCCTGCTTTTTCATGTGATAAATACTTAGGTATTGTCTGCAACTTGGGTTCTATCTACAATCAGTAAAAGCGCAAATTAGCTTCTAACGACTTGAAGTGTGCTGTTTTTGATATTCCTAACGGCCGAACGCTTATCTCAGTAAAGTTTTGAACAATCTAAACCAGAAAGAACTCAACAGCATAATTTATAGCAACTTTCAATCTCCTCGCCGAAGAAGAGAACAAATTATAAAGCTTGAAGTCGATTTAAGACTCGTACCTAAAATATATTCCACAAGTTTCCGAGGCCGGTGAAACTTCCCAATATTGTTATTTGATCTTGAGTTTACGTTATTTTTGTATACTTTCAATATCTTTACAAAGAACTATTAATAACCTTACTAATATTATAAATGGAAAAGTTTCGATGGATGTTTGTTAACTATATTTTTTCAGAACTGCTCAACATATCTCGCTGAAATTTGGTATAGATATAGAAAATAATCTAGCAAAACACTTAGGTTACTAATTAAGTTTTTTTTAATTTACAGCTAGTTTATAATATAATTTATGTTTTTTCTATTGCTGTGACAGAATATTTTCATCTATACAACCAACTAACAGAAAAACAAATTGTTTCTGTTAATAATGTAATACTTGTCATTCTCAATTAACATGTGTAGTTTAGTTTAGTTGGGATTGTAAACCTCCCACACCCTTATTGTTGTCTAATTCGTGAACTTCATTTTAATTTTAATTATCGCCGGAAGCCGAGCGGCGCGGCGCGGCTAACAAAGTTTGTTGTTTGTTCAACATAACTCATCTTTTGTTACCAATTCCCGTGATATTTACAAAATTCTAGATATTTATATTTTAAAGCTCAAAAAATATTAATAGCAAGCAGTGTGCTGAAAACTTTTAAACGTACAGTATGTAAAACTGTAATATCCACTAAAACATTGCGCGTAATATAATTGACGCATTTTAATTTCAGGCACTATGTAGTCATCACTGTATCATTTATTTTACAATTAATTTCCAAGTACAAAGAACAACTCTCCAAGTTAAATAACAACTTGTCACTTGAACTTAAAATGCACGTGAGATCATTAGCAATACGGAAGCCGCAGAGCGCACCTGCTGTGCTCGTATTTACGACATTTATAGACGACGTTAAAATCGTATACCTACTTCTATTACCAATTTCTGCACTTTGGTGTCTCTTTTTAAATTGACTTCCTTTTCTAAAAAGTTTCCTTTAAACTCAACTTATTAGACATCTTACTTCTTACTAATATTATAAATGCAAAAGTTTGGATGGATAGATGATTAGAGTTGTGACTTAAACGGTTAAACATATCTGGATGAAATTAGACACAGATGTAGAGCATAGTCTAGAAGAAGACATAGACTACTTACTTTTTTTTAATTTCACTAGGACCGAGCCGCAAGCGAAAGCTAGTAGGATATAAATAATTAAGATAATACAGTATAACTTTAATTTCCTAATATTGAAAGTATTGTGTCTCGATTCGTATATTTCTATGATATAGCTCTTCAACAATGTTCCTTAACACGATATAAAACAAAGAAAACATGTGTAAAATAAAGAGGTGTGCTGGTGGCCGTGCCCGTGGCGAGGCCGAAACATCGCAATACTGAATTAATGAGACGCGCAGCTGTTCCCGTACGTACGTACGCCGAGCACGTCCCAAATCTAGGGAACATTCATGAATTTTCAATTGCAAATGAAATACATTACGCCAACTAACTTTGTCCTGGCGTGCTGTACCAAACTTTGCACTAAACTGACCTAAACTATAGACATGCTAATGTGTATAACTTATTAACTATATATTAAAACGTATGAAGTAAGCAACAACTAAATTTGGTACAGTTAAAACAACTGATTTCTATGACGAACGAAATTATTATTTCATGTGTGTACAACTTTATTCAATTATTCAAAACATTCTTAAGAATGCAATATAATGCTTGTAACACGACAGAGTTTTGTGGTCTTGATGCAATAAACGTGTTTTAAAGCTGCGTCCCAGAAAATGTAATAAACTCGCTTACGGGGGAATTTTTCTGTATTTTCCATTAGTTGCGCAGCGGAAATGCACCTTACGGAATGCACATTAAAACGTCCGACTGTCAACCTGTTAGGTCGTGCTCCTACGTGGAAAAATGCTTCCCAGCTGGAAAACTCTATTATTATTAATAACTAGCTTTTGCTCTCGACTCCGTCCGCGCGGAATTAAAAAAAATAAGTAGCCTATGTGTTCCAGACTATGTTCTACATCTATGCCAAATTTCATCAAGATCCGTTCTGCCGTTTACGCTACAAACTCTAACAAACATCCATTCATCTAAACTTTCGCAGTTATAATATTAGTATGATTATTTGTACTGTACTGTTTGGGATTATATTATTATCGATGAAATTGTAAATAGCGTTGAGCTCAATAGAATTAACTGGTCGAAAATAGAGCATTCGGTAGAGCAAGGTAATGTATTCCGGTTACTATTGAAAATTCATGATTTTACCTTAGACTGTGCACGTGAGGCGCACGTCCGCAGCTGCGGCGCTCCCTGCTGCGCCCCTGCTGCACCCCCAGCGGCCACCGCGCTCACATCGAACTCCCACTGGCATTTACTGACATAAAATTTTATAAATAACGCCTCTGTTTTAGAACAAATAAGATATAATTCGTATTAAAATAAAGCTTAACAAAAATCGCTGTTGCAAGTGGAGAATTTCATTTACAAAGGATATAAGAAGACGGCTAGTATAGTATTCTCATTAGATATGAGTTAAAAATGTGAGAGTATTTTTGTTTTTGCGCTGATATAATTTTAATAAAACATAATAATTAAAATCATGGATATATTTGTAGCTAATTATTTTACTGCTAACATTTTCTATTTTACATCAAAAAATGTAATAAAATATTCGCAGCCGGCAGGATTCGAACCTACGCTCCCAGAGGGAATCTGATTTCGAGTCAGACGCCTTAACCACTCGGCCACGACTGCTATAGTCTATGTTTCGTAAAAGTACCCATGTACTATGATAAAGAATATATGAATAACGACTTTTGTTAACTTATTGGTTTTTTTAATATCTATTTGACTGTACAGACATACGTAAAAAGTCTATTTTTATGTATGGATATTCGTATCAAATATTAGATGCAGTATTTAATTTGTATTCCAATATATCATACAGTATATTTATATTTCTTCAATGTTTCAGATTTATTTCATAACTTTAGTGTTTCGATGTTGTTTGTAGGAAATCTGAAATTGCTGATATTTAAGTATACAAAGCGAGACCTAAATCGAAGTCTGAAAGTAAATACAGAGTAAAATTTAAGTTTTTAATTTTAAACAAAACACTCGGAGAGAGAATACGAACGTTGTTTAGTTTGAGAAGTTCATTTAATTTTACGCTTTGTAGTCCCCGCCCCTTCTCTTTCCCCCTCCCCCACCACCCCGCTGTACCCTTCACAAAAGGTAGGCTTATTTTTACCAGCTAACTCTTATTCATTCTCAACTATAATTGTATAATAATATTGCTTTTAATTTTTAAATCATTTTATATAAACCCACGCAAAGTAATTATAATATATCTTGCTCAGATATTTTCTATTTAATAATTTAAAGAAAGTAATGATTAAGACGAGATCAATCGAGAAACTATGTTTTGGCAAAACATTTTTTCAACATTTCTGTCGATAATATTCATCTAACATTATGCAGAAGTTTTAATAGTTATTGTTTATTAAGAAATCCATATAAACATTCCGATTATCTGCTAATGGTATTGTTTCGTTCTTCAATGAACGCGTATTGTTAAGGCGCATCGAGGCACGCAGTCATCGCGGACTATAAATCGTGCACTATCATCTGAGAATCACGGTGCGTGGTGTGAAGCCGACGTGCCTTAACACCGACCCTCGCAATTTACATGCATGGGTAACTTGCAACAATAATTTATTAAGAAAAGTATAGACTTTTATCATCTTAAAGGAAAAAAAAATACAAAACGCTATTGAAGTTTATAGAATTGTAGATCATATAAAATATTGTAATAGTAAGTATATGGGGAAAGCTCTGTTGAACCGAGCACAATCATAAATAAACGTTAATTTATACCGCTAATAAACTACTAAAGGGATGTCTATAGTGCTGGCTTGCTCAACATGTTAGCGAAGTTCTGACCAAGAAGTTCTGTTCTTTACTCACATTTAAAATATACTTCAATAAATGTATTTTTATGATAGTGATATATTTTAAAACTTCAAAAGAGAAGAAGAAATCAAGGCAACAAACAGCGCTGATTGTAGAATTTGTTTGAGTTTTCTTTGTGCCGCGAAATTAATTAACGTAATATCTCATTCGCCGAAACGCTATAAAAAGTTTAAATGTGAGAATAAATTCCTTTGTGTCCCTTCTTATTTTGAGTCGTCTCATATTTCACTTTAATGCTTCTGTTTCGCAAGACAAAGTTAATTTTCGCCTGTAATAGGCATTTCGTTGCAGCGTCGCTACCTTCGTGTCTGCCTTAATTTATTACTATTAAATAGCGACCCACTTAATGGCCAAAGCACCTGGGTTTTTGGCTTCTTGATTCATTTCCTTAATTCGATCCATTTTTTAGGTTATGGGAAGAGAGCAGAGTTAAAGTTGTGTGTTAAATTGAGTAAAAAACAATACATGCAGTAATATTTATTTAGTGAAGACATAAAACAATTTTCTTTATGATCATAACATCAACGTTCAATACTTAAGTACCTAATTTCTGCATCTGTCATTTACGGTATGTCAAATATGAGAGTCTTTAAACTTGAATCATTAAGAGCGTTAGGACATCTTTGATTAAACTATCGCACAACTGTTGTGCGATTGTCGATTATCGATTGTTTCGCAGCCAATATAAGTAAAATTCGAGTAGTGTGCGCACCTCCATAAGCTCATAGGAATCAAAGCGAGACTAAACAGTTGTGCGATAGTTAAAGGTGTGCGCGATCTTAATATAATAAGTGTTTTCGAATGAAATGGTTACTATACCCTATTAGAAGTTGTGTGAATCCTGTGTAAAAGGCACACGGCTCTGCGGTGAACAAAACACGTCGCTCTGAAGCTCGCGGTTTTTACATATTCACCACAAAGCTTGAGAACAAAATGAAAAGATTTCATTCGCAAAGTGGAACATATTACGTGATACAATTTCCAATTTTAATTTAAATTTAAGTATTCTGTATTTAATATTAATTCTCTAGCTCTATATTTTCTAAATTAAGTACGCTTTGTAGGATAATACACTAATGCTCGTCTATACTAATATTATAAAGGGACAAGATTTGTAGTTTTGCATATAGCAAGTAAACTCAAAAACTACTGGGTCGATTACAAAAATTATTTTGCCGCATAAAAGCTATTTATTGCAAGATTTTTCTAATTAACTCCTAGCAGATGAAGTCCTAATAAGGGTGCCTACATATTTTCTTTCAAGGAAGAATATCAAATGATTTTTATTGCTTAATCCCATCATTGTTTAAGGAAAGTATGTTCTCTTCCCTTACTTTTATTTTCCTTTTTATGACTGTACTTGAATCCATAAAACTTTAAATCAAAGATGCAAACGTGAGAAATAAAAGTAGTGTAGTCGCGTGATGTGATCACCAGTCGACAGAACAAGCGGGTACGCATCGTTCTACAATCCACGCGCTGGTATTTTTAATAAAACCCGCTGTAGCTTTGATGCCGCGCTGGGGACAAGTATGCCTTTGTTCTCCATTTTACCAAATATCGCTGATAAATTACTGCGCTGTGAGGTTGTTTAGCAATTTTAAACGATCAGATTAAATTGTCAATTTTGATCCCTCGTCTCTGGTTACTCAGTACAGAACCAAAGGGTATATTATTAGTTTTACTTATGTACAAGATAAAGGTTGAGAAAACCATTGATTGATAGAATAATAAGGAAAATCCGTAATTATCGCTTCGATTTATTTGTAAGTCAATGATTACGGATTGGGCGTTGATCTCTACTAACTAAAAGGGTTAAAATCAATAATGAAATTCTATACGTATTCAGTTTGTGCGTATAATTTGCGTAATATCGACCACTACGAGTATATCAATCAACTAAACAACGTTAATGTATAATTTGTAATTACTAAATGTACTAAATAATTCTCCATTTGGTATGTTTGCAAATGATACTTGTCTCGTACAAGCGTACTGCACCGCCCGCCGCGCCGCCGCGCCGCTACGCCAGTGCAACTGAGCGCTGCAAGTACGTGTATATGTGCAGCGGCTTCTATACAGATCAACATGCATTATGTTCTGGACTATTGTTTGTTAAGTTCAATTATTGATTTCCAACTCTGCGTACTGCATTGTGTATTGCTGAATAGTGGAATGGAATAGGTGACCTTTATGGTAGAGTCAAGGAGAGGTTGCACTATTATAATAGAACTATAACAAAAGAATTACTGTATTTGTATTTTATTTAATTATTCATATTGGATTACATCACAAAAAGTTACAAACGTATTCCAAAAAATCAGGCTGTAAAGTATTGCCAACATTCTAATTTAAAAAAATCCGCAGTCGGTAGGATTCGAACCTACGCTCCCAGAGGGAATCTGATTTCTAGTCAGACGCCTTAACCGCTCGGCCACGACTGCTACATTTACAATAATTAAAAATAACTATAATCCATGAACGTAATTTAAATCGGACACGTCAAAACTTGTACGTATTTCGAATGCAGCCTTATAGAATGTGCTCATGTACAGCGCACGGAGAAAGGTGTCTTACGTCACACATTACACAGTTTCGAGGTTTACCTAGCAGCGGTGAATGTATGTATGTACGTTCGTGTTAATAACTCGTTTTGTCCTCACATATATGTACTACCGGACTGCGATAATTGGTTCATTTTTACTTTTTAACGATGTTGTTGAATATGTTTTGCTTCGTCTTAAAACAGAGCGAGATAATGCCAGTGAGTTAAAATTTTACCACCACAGAACGTTGTATTGTAAATTATTAATACGAAGTATTACGATTGATTGGTATTGCCCTTGTGATGTCCACATTCAATGGTATCGTTATCGGAAACTCGTAAATTCGTACAACAGATGGAAGCTGTTAACTGAGCCGGTTATTGCCCGCCTGTCACAATCAGCCGCTCGTTGACAAAAACTGTTCAACGGTAAATCAACCGATAACATATTTAAATATGTAGACAGGAAAACATTCTTAAACATGCTAACACTTTATAAGTTGGTGGAAGTATGTCAATGTATAAATGAAGCCAGTTTTAGTTTATTTGCCTGTAGCAGTCGTGGCCGAGCGGTTAAGGCGTCTGACTAGAAATCAGATTCCCTCTGGGAGCGTAGGTTCGAATCCTACCGACTGCGAAATTTTCAAAAACATTTTTTTATTGTATACTAGCTTTCGCCTGCGACTCCGTCCACGCGGAATTAAAAGAAGCCTATGTGTTCTTCCAGATTATCCTCTACATTCAAGCCAAATTTAATCGAGATTCGTTCAGCCGTTTAGGCTACAAACATTAACAAACATTCATCCATATAAACTTTCGCGTTTATAATATTAGTAAGATTTAAAATTAAAAACATTTTTTTAGCACTCGTTATCTTCATAATTGTCCACAATGGTAATCTTTAGCGGCTGGTATTGCGTTAAGTACAGCTTAAAGTTATAATACTCGTAATACCTATAAACAGGTTAACGGACGTCGTAAATAAAGACGCCAGTTTTGTGGCCCCTCGGCTATAAATACTATCAATGTACGTTTAATCTTGGAGTCACGAAAAGTGAGTTTATCTCATTTATTGGAACACATTTCAATTATTATAAAATTAATAAGAAGTTTTAACTTTTTAGCTTTGCGATATTATCATATATCTGTATAAATTTAAATTGTGATTAATCACTATTGAACATGTGTAAGAAAAATACACTTTTTTAATTTCGTCGCTGGTTTCGTGGCCACACCTGAAGGAGCGTCCTCGACAGAGTATCTGTATTTATCAATGTCCTTGTTTTAGTTTTAGCTTTTACGTTCAAGATGTAATGTTGGCTTACGCGCTTCAGATACTTAGAATTATTAGATACTTGAGAATAAGTTGCCTCTTATAGGGTATTTTTTACATTTCCTTTTATAGTACTTGAATTTTAATATAATAAAACGATGAGTGATAAATATATGTTGTGAGAGAATTATTATTGTTTTTTTTAAACTATATAATTGGTTCCTATTATATGTGTTTGTGAAATTAATTGTTAATGTCATTCAGAGGAATAATGAATAATTTGTAATAGTAATAGTAAGAAAAATAACACTTTATTGTAACTTCTAAAGGTCTTCACTATTGTATAGTAAGGCAACTAAAATAGTTCGCATAAGAGCTTTTTGTATGACCGTGTCGAGTGTCGCCATCTATTGTTTGTGTTGTGGCTTTTAAGTGCAGTATTGCCTTCATAGATGCTTAAGTTGTACTAAGTTCAGCCCGATCTGTTCAATACGGGATATCAGAGCATCTACTCGTAGAAACTAAGGTACTAATATATTCTAAGTTAAAATTTATTTCATCTAACAGTCACTTTAAAAATCAGTTATTTTGTAGTGTAGTCAGTTTCGCCTTTGGTTTAATTAACCCTATAGTCTAAATAAGGCTCTTGTAATTAGCCTATGTCACTCACAGATAAATTACCTTTCTAATGGTGAAAGAATTTTTAAAATCGATCCAGTAGTTTTTGAGTTATTTCAATACATACAAAAAAAAAACAAATCTTTCTTCTTTATAATATTAGTATAGATAAGCTTGTATCTGCTTATTACTAAATTATTCATTTCCATTGAAGATTCAGTGTAAATCCGGCGCTCCCTTATTTAATGATACTTGATGAAAAATAGATTAGACAAGTTGAATTTATGATTGAAGCGTTTTAAACTTTCCGACTAATCAATTTTAGCGTAATAATTAATTAAGTGATTTGCTCGCTGTCAATCTTGAGTGTTCATAACAATTAGACAGACGAAATGAGCAATTATTCAACCTAAATAGTTAATTACAATTATTAGAAAGATATTTAACTGACATAAATTCTCTAATTCCTGCTACTGCTACACAGTTGCTGGCAAGAGCCTGGTCACTCTGTCGGTGAGACAAGTCACATCAAGTCATAGTGTAGATATATAGACTATCTATAGGAGCTAGCGTTGCCTTCGTGCACGCGTATGCATCGCTTTCTGTACGTACGATATAGATTTCGGCTAAAAACGTCTTAACCGAGAAATTAAAAAAACATAGTTCGTTTGAACATGAATAACTCATTCTGAGTCTGTGCCGAACATTAATGTAATAATTTCTCGTCTTAGACATTAATTAAGTGACCACAATCTAACAATGGAGCCCTCGAACCCTCACCGCGTGGCCACCAGACCGCAGGACCTTGAGGCCGCGTGGCCGCGTGGCCGGGTGGCCGGGTGGCCGCATGACCGCATGGCCGTGTGGCCATCGCCGCCGCCAGTGTCCTCGCCGGATTACCGCGCGCAATTTACTGCTAATGTCCCCTCAACGCAACACGCCGGCGCCGTGTCTCATTAACGCGGATTATATTGAAGTTTGGCCGCATTATTTAGTTAGCTGTTGCCCGCGACTTCGTTTGCGCGGTATTAGAAAACATTCGATCTATTTAAAATAAAAAACTTCGTATTCCTCGGGAACCTGGTATAATTCGGTAATGAACCGTACCCCATGTGATACTTCAGATTTTGTTTTAGATCTGTGGTAAATTTCAAGAACATATGTTGAACCAATGCAGAATTATCGAGTAAAAATGAAAGAACATTTTTAATGTATCCCACGGGAACCGTAATTATTACCGGGATAAAAATTAGCCTATGTGTTATCCAGATCCGTACATCCATTTAGGCTACAAACTCCATCTAAAAACACATTTATAATATTAGTAAGAATTATTCAATGAACAAATATTGTAACAAAAATCAGAAATAATTTTCATTCATTGGAATATCAAAATACAAAAGAATTAAAATTGGTTTTATTTTAAAATACATTCCATTAATATTTAACAAAAACCGATTATGTTTTTGAAATGTTGCTTCATTTTAAATACAAAAATATTTTTCATTTTAAATAATTACCTCAAATAAAAAATATTACCTCAAATAATAAACATTTTAAAAAATGACAAATCATTTTTAAATGCCAATAAAAACATTTTAATTATAAATTCTATTTCTTTTTTCACTTAAAAATATTTTCGTTAATCTTTTTTTGAATAAAAATTAAACGATTATTCATTCATTTGAAATTAGAAGGTAAAATAAAAATGTTTTGTAGGTTTATTAGCCGTTATCCCAACATGGACCTACCCAATGTCTGAAAACAAACATTTTGCACGCTTTGTTCTCATTACAAGTATTATAATAATTAGTTTTATAGTTTTAAATTTTTCATTTTGAGGTGAGAAAGTACCTAGGAAAAAAACATACCTGATCTCTCAGCGTCTAATAAGGAAACAATGTAATTTGTACATTGAGATAAATAAATACGTAATTGCTTGTAGATATCGTGTTCAATAAGAGAAAATATCTTCGAGTTACTAAGGACTAGCATTCGATCTGTTTCTAGGGAAGTCAGCAAATGTGTAGCAGCTTCAATTACGTGTCCCCACTCGCCACTTGCCACTCGCCACTCGCTACTCGCCTGTCAGTCTCCAGTTCTTATGAAGTAGGTCACAGTTGAAACAAAAGACCACTCAGACACGATGTTCTTTACACAATACTGGTTTTATTGATTTTATTTGCTCATCAAAGTACGTGTGAACTTAATTATTTTAATTGTTCTCATTACGCTTTATTCTCAAGTGTTTTTACAACATTGTTTGGACAGGTGTCGGAGTGAGTTAGTCCAAATATTCATTTTAAGCGATTTGCTTGATAATTAGAATAAATATATATTATAGCGTGGCATATTTCTCAGAACACCCAGCGTAAGCGCAAACTTCAGTAATTACCCCAGCCCTAAACTCCCGTTAACAAAATATTATCAATCCAAAGATAAACCCGCGTTAAATCTCGAGTTCCCAAGCTAAAACTTAAACAACGATCCCGGTAAATACAAATACTAAATAAACGATGTTTCTTACAGTGTGGCCACGAAACTAGCGTCTAATCGTACACCAATGGGAAGTCTACAACGTTCGTAATAAACTTAAAGCGAGATTGGACATCTCATAGTATTGATTTTACACAAAATTATCATTAAATATACAAGGCTCTTGAAAGGTTAGTTTTTTGTGTTGAAGTAGTTAAATGAACGTAATAAAAATAAAACCTGGGAGGACTTTTTACGAAAAAGGTAAGTGTATTTTACATGTAAAATGTTCTCAGTTTTTTCGGGTCCTCAGAAGGTAGCAGGTAACTCGTCGCTAAGACAATTCAGATTATAGGGAATCACATTATCCTATGTAGCAATCTCATTTAATGGCCAAACAGTTAAACGCCTTTGATACCTGCCGCACGAAACTCGCCTATTTATTTTATTTACGACGCCCTTTAATCTGTTTAGATCGTTACAGACGTTATTACAGTTTAAACCTTCCGATGTAATCACACTCGTTTGATTGAGTTTTATTTTTATTTGTATAGCAAATAGAGAATAACAAAGATCTTCTATAGTCATCAAAAGTTATTTACACTTAAGGTATTAAGCCATTTAAGAAATGTTTATTTATGTAACTTGATAGAAAACCATCATAAGAGATAGTAAGTATGGCTCATAATGGCCTAAGTTGAGTCATCTCTCTCGCTTGCGGGTCACATCACTAACGTGCTCGCCGGCCTCATGAAACTTAGCTGTTTAAGTTATTTACGACGCCTGTTAAACGGCTTAGGTGCTTATAATGACTTACTGAGACCTTGACCTACTTCGACTTCATAAATATACAAGTTATGTTCTTAAAATAAGTAAGTAACAATATAAGTAGCATATTATTATATATTTATTAGTTATTTGGATGACAGGTTTGTAGGTTCCAACTGGCTTCAAGTGAGATAGCAGTAAGTGCTGTGGTGGCACAGAGGGCTGCTAGATTTATCTGCGATGTGTCGCAGTTGCAGTAGCCGGAGCCGGAGCCCCGTCACTGCAGTATTTTAATTTACTTGCGATATCCACGCATTATGATTGTACAAGCTGTTTCTTAGCAAAACTGTCTGTTATCTTATTGTATTATTTGATAAGAGATAAAAATATAATCATTATCAAGTTTTAGTTCTAACTAGCTTTCGCCTGCGACTCCGTCGGCGTGGAATTAAAAAAAACAAGAGAAAGTAGCGTATATGTTTTTCCAGACTATCCTCTACGTCTATACCAAATTTCATCGAAATTCGTTCGCCCGTTTAAGGTACAAACTCTAACAAACATCCATCCATCTAAACTTTCGCATTTATTATATTAGCATGATTTGAAAGACCCATACTATTTATTTGAATTAAAAAACAATATTTTCTTTCATTTTGTTAACATATTTAATTAATAGAAATTACGTAGAGATTGACATTGTATTTTTTTCATGGAAACTATGACGTTCCTACATTCTATCTTATTTCAGCAACATTAGTGTTGCATGTCTTGAGTCGTACAGTTTGGCGAAGCAGTTTGCAATAAAACAGTTTTTTTATTCTCTGCTTTCAATTCAACAAATACAAATCGCTTACACAAAACGTATTTAGAGTGTAGTTGAATATCGTTAGCAGTTACCGGTTTATCTATCTTCACTTTCAGCTATATTGCGAAAACAATATTGCAAATGCTAACGTGTATAGAGTGCGGAGTTAATCGAGTGAGGCGCGCTGCGCTCCGGCGCGCACCGTCATTTGCCAAATCCAAATGTCCGGAAATGTCCATACCTTACGTGTTTAGATAATAGCATACAATTCCAGTAAACAAATGCTACTAATTATACAGGAAAATCATTGAGAAAATAAAAAATAAACTTTTCATGGTCTCATCTCATTAAAGGTAAGCAGTGCATTGTTTTGGGTCTCTTGCCCGCTTGGCACCTTGTTTAAAAAACCCAGGTTATCTATACTAATATTGTAGATACAAATTCGAATGACTGTTGGTTTTTTACGATATATTTCAATATATCTATGTCATGATAAAGAGCGTGAAGTTGGTGATTCGGCGCTCGGTATTTCAGCGGACTTGTAACGAGTTGAGGCTCAGTTTATTGTCGCCAGCTGCTGCCGGCTGCCTTCTATCACACTTTGAAAGCTTCCCTTATTACACTCACTTCTTGTTCCTCTCATCTATAATGCAATAACGTTTTAAATACCGAAGTAAATTTCATTGATTGATGACAATTAGAGCGATCATTCTACTCTTTTGGATTAATTTCTTTCGCAACGTTAAAACTAAAACCTTAACTCTCCTTAAATATTTAACAATTTTAACACAGTGTCATCGAAATTTTGCTTTAAATCTGTACTTACTCCGCACTTATATTAGCATGAATCTCAAAAATTACACGAGGTTAAAATGTACAGAATGTAGTAACAGAATATAGTGTAGTTTCTTTAATTTTTTTGAAATTAGCAAACAATATGCTGCAGAAGATTATATCATAAACTAAGATTTTTGTTAGAAATGATATTAAAAATGGTTTAAACATGCGAAGTCACGAATCAAACGAAGTTAAAGCTGTTAAATTTACGAGAGACATTAAAGCGGCTCGCTGCGAACGAGTTTGATTAAAGCCAATGCCAATGAGTGAGGTTGAGGCTCGGCAGCTGATGCGACGGCGCCTGAGGATAACGCCGCCGCACCGCGCCGCCCCCCCGAGCAGAGCGCGTAAATTATTATCTAGTTAGATTTATTATTCTTACCAAGTTGGAATTTCACCAGTCGAAGATAAAGTTTGCGTCATAAAGCGGGCTTTAATTTGCAATCCCCTTTATTGCAAGACTTAATTGTTCAATGATTATGAACGAGGAGTACAGACAGTGCTCGAAGATATCTAAATTAATGTTACGCTTTGGTTCAGATAACAGTTATAATGTATCTGTTGGTATAAAGTTGCAGATATATTGGTTAAAATAGAGTAAGCAATTTACTCTTTGCTAACATCATTGAAAACATTAGTGGTCACAAGTTAACAAATCTGTTTACGATAATTCTTCTTTGTCGGAGCGTTGTTGCATAAAAAAATTGCAACAGCGTTAGATAGCGGGGGTTGAGGGATGATGGGGGAGGTGAGCAATCAATCATCTCGCCGGCCATCAATACGGCGCTTATCTGGCCCCTGCAGCGTTACAACTCACCCCTATTTTTATTTCACGCCGAGGATGTGAATAATGTCACTTGTCAGTTACTTTCCCATTATACGAAAATGCTTCTATATCGAGAGATGCACAAACATTTATTCATTCTAACTATTTTTAAGGACAGATTGGAACACGTGAATTTAAGATAGTGCTTTTTATGTCCAATGTATTTCCGTTATCCTCCATCAAATAGAAAAGCTCTAACCGTATTATAGTAATGTTGTGAATACAAGATCCGTCGTAAGCTGTCTGTAGTCACTTTTCATCACGATATGTAGAGTCAACGTCCTTGATGTGTTACTCTTAGAGTGTGCGTACACCTGAAACTAAGCTATCTCACAACTGTTTAGTCTCGCTTTGATTCCTATGAGCTTATATGGAGGTGCGCACACTACTCGATTTTTTGTTGTGCAACTAAACAGTTGAAT